>VWYP01013818.1:83360-115538 GCA_013400435.1 Pycnonotus jocosus | reverse complement strand
TGCCGCCTGTCACCGGCCCCATGTGCGAGCGCTGGGGCGGGGAGATGCTCCGTGGGGACCGGCCGGCGGGGCGGGGGGACCCCGAGCACCGAGCAGGGAGGGGGAACTCCCCGCCGCATCCCCCCGGGGGAGGGCAGGGCTCCTGCCAGGAGGAGGAGGAGGAGGAGGATGGAGAGGGGGAAGGAGGGGGGCACCCTCCAGCCGCAGGGCCGGCTGCAGCGGGGTTTGCCCAGCCCGGGGCGGGGGTTGCAAGGAGGATCCCCCCCCGGAGGCCTCCTCGGCTCTCCCGCACCCACAGGTGGGTGCCGGGGCGGCGGCGGAGCATCCACGCGGCGGCTCGGCCGGGCAGAGCTCCCTGCCCGTGCAGCTCCCCGGGCACGGTGCGAAGGGTGCTGAGCCTCGCCCGGGCGATGGGCAGCCCTGACCCGGCCGGCCGGAGCTCGGGGAGCGCCAGGGCTCGGGAAGGTTGCCTGAGGTCAGGGCAGCCTCATGCTCCGGTCCCCGCGGGGCTCCTCCAGCAGCGGCACGGCCAAGGCTCGGCTGAGGGACCTGCCTCGGGGGTGTCGGGGACGCGGCTGTGCCCCGAAGGGACGTGACATGCGACGGTGGCCCAACACGAGCCCCTCACGTGGGAGGCGTCGCGGGATGCCGGCGCTTGGCGCTGCGTCTCGGTGGCCGAGGGATGGAGAGGGCCGTGTGCGGGTCACCGCGTGTCCCCGGGCACAGAGGGGTTCCCCGGGAAGCTCCCTCTCCCCGCCGCTTCCATGAGGCTGCTCTGGCACGGATCCACGGCCTTATTTAAGAAACTAAACAAAAAAGCGTTAAGTGAGTGGGAGGGATTCCCCTGCTGCGAGGGGAGTTCATTCCCCTCTGGATGCATCTCCATCGCCATCAATGGAGATGCTCCTCCTGTGTCACGCTGGGTGAGCAGAGCCGTGGCATTTGCTGGCCTGGTGCACGTCGTTTTCTTTGGGAGAACGGGTCGCCCCAGTGGGCACATATTTCAGAGTATCTCCCAAGGGAAAGCGCCACATCAGATTTCCCGGAAAGGATTTTAGCTGCTCCGCGTCAGCCCTTCCCCACAAATGACTCAAGCCACTAATCAAAATACAGTCATGTTCTTCAGCAATTAAACAACCTCCACCTCACAGGATTGTAGTGGAGAAGCAGGAGTTTAGTGACACGAATATAGCTCAGTCAGGGTGCAGGCGCCCGTTTTGGTATTATTATTTTAAAAAAGAGGGAACTGAAGGCAGATAATTCAAATGAAATCCAGAAAAGGTAAGGGAAAAAAATACCTTGGCAGGGTAGTTGGTTCTGAGTCTGCCCAAGGTGCTGGAGCAGCCCATCTCAGCCACCTCCTGAAGTGCATCCTGTCCCATCTTGGCTGAGCTTTGGTTCTGGTCTTTGCTTTTAGGCTGGACCTGAGCTCCAGCATCTTGGGTTTCAGTTGGGCTGATGCAAAATGAGTGGGTGAGCTCAGTGCTCAGAGCTCTTCCCTGTGAGCAACAGGTCAGGAGTAGCAAAGCAGCCACTGTGTCACTCCTCAACCTCCACAGAGCATGAGCTCAAGCTGCTGGGGCTTTTCCTCTTTTTTTTCCCCGCAATTTGTTATCCTTTAGATAAAATAATTTTGGAAAGCTCAGGAGGAGGTAAGAGCCACTCTGCCTTTCCCCCCCAGCTCCTCCTGCTCCTTGGATCAGTTTGTGCACCAACCCCTGGCCATGCCTGAGCACCCCAAAAAAGAGCAGGCAGGGCACAGCAAGGCCAGCAGGTACCAGCCTTGCCATGCCACACTCTCAGAGTTCAGCAGTGTGGGCTCTTACCTGGAATAACAGCAGGTTCAGAGTGATCTGGTGCCCGAGACTTCCTATTGCTCAGTTTCTTATTCATCTGCACATCTCTCTCTGCATTTCCATTGCAGAAGCTCTTCAGAGAGGGGGGGATCTAAATCCATCTGTTTATATACATTATTTCATAGTTGTCTCTTATATAGAGGAGAAGAAAAGATCCTGGATCTTATCAGTGACTTTTTCGCATCTCCCCCATGTGTTACAACCTGGGTTTTACCTGTGGGGAGGACAGGATAGGGGAAGTGCCTGACATCTTCCGTGGTATGAGAGGGGAAGGAACTGAACTCGCAGGGGCTCCAAGTGCCCTGTCACAGGCTGGGAAGCAGCTCTGTGGTTCCGTTACTGCCCCAGCTCTGGTGGCTCAGGGAACAGGCATCCAACCCCAGGCATCTCGCTATTCACTGCCCATCCTGCACCAGCACCACTGGAGCCTCCTCCAGCTCATTCCCATCACTGCTGGGCTCAGCCAGCCCATTTCCTTTCTCAGCTGCCTCTCCATGAGTTGCCCCATGCAGCATAGGGAGGGTAACCTGCAGAAAATCCTAAATTCTCACTGCCTTGGCCATCCAATGAGTGTGATGGTAGCTCTGGTAACAGCACTGGCCAGCTCTCCCCTCTGCTCCCATGGATTTCAGGACATCCAGACCTTTTCACAGGGATCAAACATCTTAAATCCAGCTGTGCATGCTCTGCAGGAGCCATTGGCTGTGCTGCTTCACAAGCCCTGGGGTGAGTTCCCTGTGCAGCTCCACAGCCTTCCTCAGGACCTGGTGGACACAGGAGCTGGTGGCTTTGGGGTAAAACCAGGGAAGGCAGAATTCTGGCTCCATCCAGATCCCAAGCACCGTGTAAAACAAGGCAGCAACCCCAGAGTTTTTGTCAACCTTTCACCCTTCTGCGAAAGCGCTCCCTGGGAGCATGGAGAATTATTTTATTTCTGTTATTTTTGGCTGGAAATCCACTGGGTTCCTTCTTCAGAGTGGACCAGTAACAGAAACCTCCTGCATGTGATTTTCCCCCTCCCCAGACACTGTGCTGGGCATGGAGGGTGATGCCTCAGCCCATCCCATCATCTCCTCCTCAGTCATTCTGGGTGAGTGTACCAAGAGAGGCAGGGAGTGCTCTGCCACTCACCCATCCTGCAAAACCTCCTGCCCTTGGCCATTTTGTGGAAGCAAAATTTAACCAGGAGAAGGGTGGAGTAGAAATGAAAACAACAACAAAGTCCTTTGGGGTTCAGCTTCACCATTCATCTTCGGCATGGAAAAAAGGGGGTTTCCTGACAGCAGGAGAATGTATGGTCGAGTTTTAGAACAAGCCGCCCTTCCAGTTCTCCAACCACTTGGAACCAGCCTCGGTTGACCTTTTGAGGGCTCTTTGCTCCAGCTGTGGAGACATGCTGGGCTTGGGGGCCCAGGTTTGCCACACTCCAGACTCACTTGTCAGCACTTGCCCACTCTGGAGGCAGAAATGCTGCAGAGCCTCCAGGGCAACAACGGGATGGGCACGGTGGGAGCGGAGCTCGGGGCATTCCTGTGTGTGGCTGTGGCTCTGGGTGCACTGGAAGCCCACTCCCAGTGCTGGAAGCACTGCTGGTTCAGCCTAAAGGGGCTCAGCAAAAGGGTTTGGGGTAAGGGTTTGGGTTTTCCAGTTGCTCCCCCTCCTGTAGGTTTGAACCCAAGCAGGGCTGTAGCTTCCTTGACAGAAGGCGAATGCCCAAGCAGTGTTCCAGGGCAAAGGGCAGGAGAAGAACAAACAGGTACATATTGGCATTAGTGGGCAGGAGCTCTGAAAAGCAACAGAAAGCTTCGAGCTAGACTGGAAAAACAACAACAAAAACCAAAGATGCTGCCTAAGAGCCTGGTGTGGGTTTCACCAGGAAGAGAGAGCTGGCAAAGCAGATTTGGGGCTGCAGAAATGAATTGCTGTGACAGCAACTCCTGTCCTCTCATGGGACCTGCACCCTGCAGCACCCTGGGGGCTCAGCAAAGAGCATCACCATGGCCTGTCAAATCAGGGGTCTCACTGAGATCCCCTGCAAGGCCCATTCCCACCATCTCGTCACAGAATGCCTGCGATGGGCACCCACTGTGACCAGGGTCCTGCACCCCGGCCATGCCTGCCCTGTCTGGCAGCAGTGGGATGCAGCAGCTGCACTGCCAGACACCGCCCCAGGACCAGGGCCACCTCTGTGGCATGGGGCCACACAGGGTGACAGTGCTTCCTTCCTCTCCACACTGCCAGCTCCTCCCTGGGGTGATGGAGCTGAACCCCGCCATCAATCTTCCCCTTCCTTTGCTCACCCTGATCCCTTCTGGTGGCTGGGGCAGGGCAGAGCCTCACTGCTGCCCTGGCACCATGACCACACCACAGGGGTCACCTGTGACCCTTGGGATTCTCCAGAACTTGGGCAGGGCATTGAGTCACCAGATCTCCCCTTCCCTCGGTGTTTGCCTGCAGGATGGTCTGGGGGGATCATTCCTCAGTCCCTCAGTGTTTTAATGCAGGAGCAGAGTCTGATATGGGAGGAAGCTTTGCTGGTACAAGTGACAGTCCAGCTCTGAAAGCTGTAGTCCAGGGCCCTGATGCTGGGGACATGTCCCAACCCTGGTACATGTCCCCATCGGAACAAAGTGACATCTACCTGAAGCCAGGCCTCCAAAGGCATTCATCAGGGCTGGCAGTGTACAGGCAGCAGCACCCACAGCTGCATAAACCACAGTGGGCAAATGCCCCTGGGTGCAGCATTTGGGACATGCTCCTCTTGTCCCAGCTGTCCTGCTGGCGTGGCCCTGGCCTGGCTGGTCCCACCGCTGGTTGAGCTGGGCTCAGCCCTGCCCTGACCACATCAATGCCACATGGGGCCACGCTTTGGGCAGGAAGTGTGGCTGGAGAGCAGGGCCAGACCTGTCCTTGGCATGGTCAGACTCACCTGTGCCTGTGCCAGCACAGCCTCCCAAACCTCCTGGTGCCTCCCACGCAGGGCTCTGGATGCAGCCAGTGGAGTTTGGTCTTGTGCCGTGGCTGGGGGAAAAATCACCCCTCAGCTGTGTTGGGAGCTCTCAGAGCTGTGCTAAGCCAGCCCTTTGATCCAGTATTGCCCTGTGATGCAGTGTCCTTCCTTTTCATCCCAATCCTGCCATGGTTCTCTGTCTGGTTCCTCATTTCCTTGAAAGATGCCGTTCTTCATCCCTCAAATTACCACTGTCCTGTGGTCCCAGGGGCCTGGCAGCTCACTATGAGCAAGGAGCACCCCACAACCCACCCAGCTCAGCTCTTACCCTGGCCATGCCAGTGCCACATCCCTCCCTTTCCTCTGATCTTCCCTCCCATCAACCACCAGGCTCCTCCATCCATTTAGCCCCTGCCGAGTATTGATCACTGATCTGTCTTCTCCTTTCCCATGGATCATTACTGAAGGCAGAACAGGTGCCTGCCCTAACGCCAGGATAGCTCTAGTAGTAGAAACATAATTGCCAGGGCTTGCCTTACTAAATCCCCCAGCTGATTAGCATGGGGCTATTTTTATGCTATAAAATAATTAACTCTGTTTCAGTGCCAAAGCTGGGGTCAGGGCGGTGGGTGCTGGCAGCGCTGTGCCTGTCGTGCTGCCCAGCAGCTGTGATGCCAGGACAGAGCCATGGATCTGTTCTCCTCTTCCCAGCCGGTGCTGGAGAGGTTCATGTGGTCCTTTTGTGGGGCTTATGGTGGGATCTAGCTTGGAGGATGCTCAAGCACAAATACACTGGGAGCAGAGGAGTCTGGAGAAAGATCCCAGCATCGTCCTTGTCCTGGCAGGAGAGGCGCTGTCAGCTCTCGTGGTGTAAAGGACTGGGGCAGTGTTTGGACACACTGAAGCATCTCACAGTTCTCATCAGCAGGATTTGCCTTTCCAGCCCCTGGGAAGGGCAGAGAAATCACTGCAGGGCAGAGGATCTCCCCAAAGGTACCCACTGGCCACCGTTGCCTCTGCCAGGTGTGCGGGCACATCTGCAGCGTTATCAGTGCCACGGGCTGGCAGGGCAGCGAGGACACGGCAGGGTGCAGCCACAGGGGCAGAACCACGCCCTCATCTCTGCGGGACCCGGAGAGCCCACCCAGCCACTGCCAGGGCTCATGGGCACCTCCGTGCTGGTAGGATTGGGGTCAGCCCAGCCCCATCTCGCAGAGCCGGGGGGCTCAAGCCCTCAACCTCTTTAATCTTTTTTGAAAAGATTGCTAAGGGGGGGATTGAAAACCGAGCCTAAAAATAACTCCTAAAACTTCCTGTGCTGCTGGCAGGTGGCTGGGACAGGCTGCGGGGGCGGGAGGCAGCTGTGGGGCTCGCCGGCAGTGCCTGGGCTGTTACCATGGGGTAACCCCAGCAGAGGGGTCCCGGGGGGTGCCAGCCCCCTGCCACCCACCCCAGCTGCCTGCTGGGCTGCCTGGCCTCTGGTTGCACTCAGTGGCTGGTTCCAGCCAAATTTGGCAGAGATCAGAGGTGCTGGGACCTCCTGGGAGGATGCCAGGGAGGGGGTGGGGAAGCTGCAGGCTGTGCTGAGCCCTTATTAGACACTGGAGAATCCAGCAGCACGCGGGCAGCCAGGGCTGCCAAGCTCTCCTTGTGCTGATCCAGCGTGGCTGGTCTAGCAGGTGATGGGTGTTTGCAGCTCCTCCGAGGCACGGAGAGGGTCAGACCCGGTGCTGCTCCTGGCTGAGGCATCGCGGGGCTGTGACAGGGACTTGGCCAGGGATGGTGTCCCTGTTGCCACTGGGGGTTTGTTCATTGTCCCCACGCAAATGATCCCTGCATTACAGGAGTTCTGTGATGAGCAGCAAAGCTGCTGTCCCGGATTTGGCCCATAAAATCCGAAGAGAAGGTCCGTCCTGGGGTGGAGAGTGGCAAGAAGTGGCTGGAAAATAAAAATACTCTCCGTGCCAGTAGGTGGGTACTCTCTGGGGGTGCCAGAGGCCGTAGGAGCGTGGCTGTACCCTGACAACCCCAGCTCTCTCCCTCCCTTGTAGCAGCAAAGGGAATCCTGGAAACCCATCTGGGAAATAAATGATGTTCAGGTGCTCAGAGAAGCGGAGCCCGGCTGAGCCCCGAGAGCACCAGGGGCTGACGGCAGAGGAAGGAGCTGCCGAAGCCGGTGGTGACTTTTGGGTGACAGGAATGTTTCCATCCGGATGGAGTGGCACTGGGGACAGCAGCAGCACAAGCGCGTTGGGGTTTGGGTGCCGGGTGTGCGGGCTGGGGAGGAGAGCAGATAACAGCTCGTGTCCCGGGGAAGGCGAGGGAAGCGGCTGCGCTGAGCCGGGCGCTGGGATGAGCTGATAACAGGCACATGGCGCTGCCCCAGGGGAGCGGGGGTGGCTGCCAGCATCTCTCCTCCCTCTTTCTCCCCTTGCTGCCCTTTTTCACCTGCGGTGAGACCGTGCCACCGAGGGACAGCCGCCAGCACAGACCACAAGCGGTGTTGGTCCCTTGTGGGGTGGAGCCTCCGCCGCCCACAGCAGTGCCGAGGGTGAATTTAATCAAGAAAACGGAGGTTGGCGGCTGATTTCTCTCTCTCTCTCTCTCTCTATCTTCTGTTTCTTTTTTTTCCTGAAGAGGAAAAAAAACCAAACAACTTTGTTTGTGAGTCACTCTTGGCCGAGGGAGCAGGGCTGCGCTCTGTGCATCAGGCTGGCACATCCCACCTCGAATGGGCGATGCTGCCGGGAGGCACCGCCGGCGGCTCTGACTCAGCCCACCCTCAGCACAGCCCCTTTTCCGCACTGCCCACCTCGCCGCCGGTGCCTGTGCCCTGGGGGCAGTGCTGGAAGCCCGAGGACATCGGAAGCACAGCGTGGCAGAAAGCATTGTCGCTTTGAAGTGGCCTCGGCTGGTGACCGAGGACCTCGGTGCAGCCTGCACGCACCCTGGGGACGTATCCTGCCTGTCACTGTCAGCAGAGCCACTCCCTTGGCCATGGGGTTGCTCCAGCAGCAGCGTGCCCAGGCTCTTGCTGAGAAGCTGCCATCAGTGCCAGTCCTGGCTGGGCAGCCCCATCTTGGTAGCCCTCGTGCTTGCAGCTGCTGCCAGATTCAGCTCTCCTGGAAGCAGGAGGCCGATCTGGCTCAGCCCCTGGTGGGACCCCACGGTGCCCCTCGATGGGGCAGCTGGCCCCACGATGGAGCAGCAAGGAGAGCGTCTGGGCCGGGCTGGGGCTTTCCCAAAAAAGGCCTGAACTCTTCGGTTGAATTTGCCACTTCCCTTACCACTCCCTTTCCTGTGAGAGGATGTGTTCAGCCGCTTTTCTTTTCTCTTTCTCTCTTCTCTTCTCCCCCACCTCCCTGCCCGCAGAGCCGGCGGTCCTGGCGATGCCACACGCCCCCTGAGCTGGCCGGGGTCACCCTGGCTGGCACCATGGCCAGGCTGCAGGTACGGACACACCACAAGAGCTGCTCCCACACCCCTCAGTCCTCCCAGCACCCACGGCACAGGGTCGGTGGGCATGTCAGGGGGCAGCACAGGTTGTGCTGGGAATGCCCCTGCTCTGAGGTGGGTGCTGGTTTGTGCCCCATGCTGCAGAACTGGGGGAGCCTGCTTTGCCCAGGGTGAGCACGAGCTTCATGTGCAGGCATATGGGATGGGGCCAACATCTCAGCAAGGCCTGATAGAAGGGGAGGTTCCCCTTTGAAAGTGATTTTGGGGAGAGCTCGTCTTGTCCGGTTGCATGGAGGGTCCCCACTCCATTTGGCAAGAGGACAGTGTGGTGCCAGACATCATAGGGGTGTGATACCACCTGGCACAGCCCAGGGACACCCAGACTCACAGGGGGCTTGGCGAGCTCAGGGAGGGTGGCTTTTGGAGCGTCTCTTCTCTGTGTGGGGAAATGTCCCCTTTTTGCTGTCCTTCCTCTTTCTGCAGCCTCGAGCGCACGCCCTCGCCTTCCCTCCGGCACTTCCCTATCCGCCAGCAGCCCCATGGCAGGGCCTGGCACTGGGGCAGCTGGGGACAGCCCCACGGCACCCAGACCCTGCCAGCATGGGGAGGTGGGGGTGGCAGGGGCATTAAGGGGTGCACAGTGCTGGGAAATCATCCCTGCAAATCCAGACCATGTTGGCAGTGCCCTTCAGTGCCCATCAGAGTGTGCTGGCATTGCCTTTTGGTGCCAATCCAGATATGTTGAGCTTGGCCTTTGGTGCCAGGAAGGATCACACCAGCATCACCTCTCAGTGCCATCACACAAGGTCCCTGTGGCCCCCGTGCAGGCTCACAGTTCCTTTCTCTCTGTTCCCCATGGCACAGCACACTCCTCCAGAATGGCCCTGGGTGTGTCCCACAGCACCCAGGGTGGGCAGAAACCTGATCCTGCTCCTGGCTGGGTGATGGACACACCCCTTGGGATGGGAAGGGGATGCTCCTGCCAGGGGATGCCACCCCTCCTGCTGTCTCCAGGGTGTGTTGGCTCAGCCACTTGTGGGTCAGCTTTGACCAAGAAGCAAAGCAAAGTACCTGGATGTCCCTACAGAGCAAAGCCATATGCTGTCCCCACATCCCAGTCCCTCAGTCACCCCCAGTCCAACCGTTCCAGAGCCCAGGGCTGTGGCAGAGCCAGGCTGAGCTGGGAGGGAGCAGGGTTTTCCCAGCCTTCAGGTTGTCCTCCTGCTCACCCCATTCCCACAGCCTCAACCCCAGTTCCTGTTGTTGGTGCACAGCCCCCAGCAGTGCTGGGTGCCACGGGATGAGCAATGGGATGTGGGTGGGCAGTGGGAAGAAGGGTGCTGGGGGTGGAAGATGGTCAGAGGAAGCAAAGGAACGGTAAAAAATGGGGGGTTAAAGGGACTCGAAGGCAGCACGGTGTGAGAGGGAGCAGAGCTGCTGCTGAACCAGGTGACAAGGTCACAGCTGTCCTGCCAGCGCTTGGAGCTATAAATAGGGACAATTGGTGTGAAACACAGACTCTCTCCTTTTTCATTCCTGTGGGAGCACTGGGACTGTGGGAGGGTTTGTGAGGGCCCAGGAAAGCACTGCTGGGTGATGACCATGCTGGGAACAGGGAGCTCTACCCCCAGGGCTCATGGAGGGCTCTGGGGACAGCTCTGTCCCCAGCTGCATCCCACACCCTTACTCTGTCCCCTTGCTGAGTCCACAGCAAGACTCAGACCTGAGATGATGAGACCTGGGGCTGCTCAGGGTGGGGATGCTGAGGCTGAGATCTCCAGGGGCTCTCCCTGCCTGCTGCCTCTGCTCCCATTCCTTCCTTCTGGCAGGGGAAGGACCATGATTGCTGCTCATCACCCTTGGCAAGGCACAGGGAGGTAGAGCCAGCTGTGGCCTGACATAACCACTGCCCATGCTGAGCCCAGCACCCAGAATCTCTCCTACCCAGGAGCATCCCTACTTGAGGCTGAGCCAGTGGTGCAGGCAGGGACAGGCAGATGGCCTGGGACAAGGTTTGCTTTAGCACCAGGAGCTGTGAAAACTCAGCACCACCACCCTGTTTCCTTCCACTCACATGATGCTGTGGAGCAGCTCCAACTTCCCCATCCCGTCCCTGAAGGGATTTCAGCCACTCTTCCTCATGGCACAGGGCATGGCCAGGGGTGTGCAGGGCCAGCACTGAGCCCCTCACCCTGCCAAGCCCCTCTGCTGCCTGCAGTGAGCCCCACAGCATCCCCAAAGTGTGGGATGGGATCCCAGGCAAAGCAGGGCGCTGACAGAGCATGTCCCAATGCATTTCCTCTTCTACTTTCCTTCTCACATCCTTTTCTTGCACTTTTTGCCTGCTGCCCTGCCCTCGCTTGCCACCTGTCCAGGGCTTTCCCCAGCACTAAGCAGCCCCTGGAGCTGCTCGAAGCCTGGGGTTCTGTGCAGTAACGTGGTGCCACTCCTCTCCCTTCCCACAGGCTCCATCCAGGAGGTGGCAGAGACTTTAGCCGGGGTGTCTCACAGCTCACCCGCGGGCTGGGAGGAGCTGAGAGCGGCAGAACAGCCCCTGAAGCACGACCCAACCCCGTCCACCGTGTATGAGGCTGGGACACAGGTGAGGGGTGAGCGGCCGGGGGCCAGGGTGGCAAGCAAGAGCCAAAACTAAATCACAGCGAATCACTGCACGGGGGCTGCTCCTCTATCTCTGTGCACTTGCACAAGGTGGGGGATGATCACTGGCAGCTCCCTGACCCTCTCCACCCTCCTGCCTTTCAGTACGCAGGACCCGCGTCCACAGAGTCACCCCTTCCGATGTCCCGGCATGAGACTTCTCCGACAACGGTGCAACCCGCCAGCAACCACCGCCCCAACGCCTGCTGCTTCTGCTGGTGCTGCTGCTGCAGCTGCTCGTGGTACGTCCCTCTGCCCACCCGGCCCCGCCTCCTGCAGGGTCAGTGAGCATCACCCACACACCAACCTCGGCAGCCCATAGGCAGGGCAGGTCACAGAATCCTGGGTGCACTGTGACTCCTGTTCGTGAGCCAAATCTCCATGCAGAAAGCAGCTCTGAGACTCCCCAGTGCTGCCCTGATGGTCTCCAGGGAAGGATGGCCCTGGTCTATATGAGCCCTCTGGGAAGCTCTGCCTTGGAGCAGCAGGCACAGAGTCCAGCCCTGCCCTCCCAGCACTGCCCAAAGCCAAGGATGGAACCAGCTGCTTGTCTCCATCTGCATCTCCTGTCCTTACTGAGGATCTCAAGCTCCTTATTCTCTGGATAGCCCAGATTCTGGAGAGCCCATCTGCTCTTCCTCCTCAGCATCTGCTCATTCAGGGATTGCTGAATGCCTCTGGCTTTGCAGCAGCTTTGGGCTTTACAGCCACCAAGAGCAGCGAGCTTGGAGGAGCAAAAATCCCTGGAGCTGAACCCTGTGAATCTCCCTCCTAGACACTGCTCTAGGCTTGGTGGCATTCCCTGTGTCTCTCCTTCATCTCTGCAAGAGCCTGTGAGCAGAGATGGAGCAGAAATCCCAGGGATGGGACAGATATCCCTCCTGTCTCCTGCTCCTGGAGCAAGCGGTGCTGGTTGCTGAGTGGGCTCAGGCATGGCAGGCAGTGAGCCCTGGGGGTGGCACAGGCAGGGACGTGCCCACAGCTCTGCCCACCCCAGCAGCCCAGGCTGGGGCAGAGGTTTGCACAGCCAGTCCTGCGCGAGCAGTGAGGGACAGTGTCGCAAGCAGGAAGGGCTGCGGTCAGCGCTGGGCACGGAAATTCAAGGGCCCAGGGGAAGCTGGCTGGTGGCTGCTCTCCACTTGTGCCACCAGCACCCCCAGGGACAAGGGGACACAGGGACAGGGAACACCGCATCCCCAAGCCCCAACACCTCTATCCCACTATCTGCCTCCGGGCTGGACCGGTGCTGCCACATCACCAGCAAACTCTTGTTTATTTATTGGTGATTATTCATGACACAACAGCTCACAATTGCTGTGAACACAGCAGCTTCGCCTTGGGCCGATCCAGCACTGACCTCTGCCGGCTGCTGTGGCCACTCTGGCTCAGCTCAGTCCTGGCACACATCCCTGGCACATGGCCCTGGCACACGGCCTGTGGTGTAGCGGGACCTGGGCCACAGCAGTGCCTGAGCATGGGGACATCACAGAGACACCCTCACATGGTGACAGAAAAACTGCATGAGGGAGCCAGGGTGCCACCGGGGCAGTGGGTGAAAGGAAGGCACAGGTTGGGGGTGCTGGTGCCCACGGAGGAGATTCAGTGGTCAAGGGTCAAGGTGGGGTCTGCATATGTCCCCAATGCCCCTGACTACCTTTCTGTCTCCCCGTTAGGAACGAGGACCGGGAGCGAGCATGGAGGGCATCCCGGGAGACCAAACTGGAGACCATCCCAAACTGTGAAGCGTGGTGAGTGCAGGGCCACTGCAGTTTGTGGGGCGGACCTGTGTTCTGCCCCTAGGGTACACAGCAGGCACAGGATCAGGACACCAGGGCTCAGGGGTTCCTGCTGATGTGTCCTGCAGCTCATCCCCAGTTCTCACCAAGAAACAGGGAGCCTGGAGCCACAGGCTGAATCCTACTGTGATTCTGCCCTTGGGCCCATGCAAAGGGAAACTGAGGCACAGAAGAACCTCAGCAGATTATGGACCTCATTCTGCCATTTAGACCCACTGCCAGGAGCATCTTGCAGCCACAGGGAGAGGAGGAGACAGGCCATTCCCAGGGGGTTTCAGCACTGAGGGGGAAGCACCAGCAGTGTCCATGTCCACTCAAGGAGGAGCAGAGTGAACCAACACCCCACTCCAGGAATGCTTGGCACCAAGCACCTATTCCCTGAGTGACAAGTGTGACACCCAGCCACGGGGGCTCTGTGCAGTGCCTGGCACAGGCAGGTTACATGTGCTAATTAGCCATGGATAATGAGTGTACCTGGCCTGCTTGAGCAGGTGCTGAGCATTTGCTGGGCAACAGCCTCCCTCCCTCCCTCTCCACCCTGTTCTTTCCCTCCCCAGCTGAGCAGGGTGATGGACCCATGTCAGTCTCTCTTGGCTCAAAGCTGCCTCTCCACCAAAGGGCTTTTCCTCCTGTTGGGATATGTGCAGAGCCAGCACCAAAACACAGCCCATTTTGGGAAATCTAGCCCAAAGCAAGGCCATGCTCCACCCTGGCTGAGCAGAGCCAGGACAGACCCCACAAGTGACCTCTAAAAGCTCTGTACCACCAGGGCCTGAGCAGGAACAGCCTCATCATGAGCACGGGGGAAGCGGTTGGGCACAGTTCCTCTGGGATGGAACCAGGGATGAGCAGGAGGGACACAGTGGGATCCCTGGCCGGCTGTAACACCATCTCTTTGCCTTCCCCTGGACCTGTCAGTGCCAAACCCACACCGGAGGAGGTGCAGGGCTGGGCACAGTCCTTCGACAAGCTGATGAAGAGCCCGGCGGGGCGCAACGTCTTCCGGGAGTTTTTGCGGACTGAGTACAGCGAGGAGAACATGCTCTTCTGGCTGGCATGTGAGGAGCTCAAAACCGAGTGCAACAAGCACACCATCGACGAGAAGGCCAGGATGATCTACGAGGATTACATCTCCATCCTCTCTCCCAAGGAGGTAGGAGGCAGAGCCTTTGAGGGGAGGGCTCAGGCTAAAATGGGGCCGGGGAGGACTCTTGGGGAAGGAGCTCAGTTCCAGCTGCCGCCAGAGCCCCGTGATAGTTTGGGGATGAGTTTGGCGGGGTAACGGGGGTGGGAAGGGGATATCCAGCCCCCTAAAACTCGCGGGACGCTGCTGGCAGTGGGACCGCGGGCCGGGTTGTGCTGCGGAGCCGAGACCTCACGAGGGCACCAGCGGGCCGAGAAAATGCTGCATCCCGGCCTGCAGCATCCCCGGAGTGGGGGTACCCGGGGCGGGACCACCCCAATCCACCTCCCTGTGCCCAGCTGGGGGACACAGAGGGGACTCTGAGAGATCCCCACCCCTTCCTGAAACCCTCCCCAACCAGCAGGGCTCCAGTGCCAGTATCTTCTGGGATGGAGCACACTGTGGTCTCCCCACATCTGGTGCTGCATTGTTACCCAATTTCCCGTGAGAGCGGGGTGCAGAGATGGGTGCTGGGCCGGGGACTTGTCCTTGGGTGTCCTCCAGCCCCCACTTTCTCTCCGTGTCTCGCAGGTGAGCCTGGACTCGCGGGTGCGGGAGGTCATCAACCGGAAGATGCAGGAGCCATCCTCGCACACCTTCGACGATGCACAGCTCCAGATCTACACGCTGATGCACAGAGACTCCTACCCCCGCTTCCTGAACTCTGCCATTTACAAATCGCTGCTCCAGACCGTCTCCCACTCTGCCTCGGAGTCCTAAGGGCACCCACTGGCTGTGGGGACACCAGTGGGGACATGGTGGCCAGGGGCGGTGGGTGCCTCCTCCCCTCTGCCACCCTCCTTGCCAGACCTCACCAAGTTTTTAGCTTTTTACCTATGAACTGTCACCCCGGTGTCTGGGCCAGGACACCCCAGGACTGTCCCCAGGACACAGCTTGGGCCAGCTCATACTACTGATTCCCTGCCCTGTCCCCAGCACTGGCCAGAGCGAGCTGGGGGAGCACAGGACAGCGCCCGGGGCCTGGCTCCCCCCACACCCTGTTTGGAAGAGGTCACTTTATCCCATCTCCACCACACCTGGGGACATGGCCCGTCCCCATTTGCCACCTGAGACCCAGTTGGGGACTGGGCTGGGGGTTTTTTGAGGTGAGGGGGGAGGTTGATTGTTGTTGGTTTGGGTTGGTTTGTTTTTTTTTTTTTTAATTTTAAATGCTTTTTTGGTTGGCTNGGGGGGGGGGGGGGGGGGGGTTGATGAGCATCTCTGTACATATAAAAACTTGTCAGGTTTACCTTGCTCCAGCTGTTTGAGGTGGCCCAAAGGGTGGGGAGGTGGTGCTAGAGCCTGTTTGTATTCCCAGTGGATCCGGATGGAGCAGAGAGCAGAGCTCTGAGGTGCCAGAAGGGACCATGGGGATGTGCTCAGGGGGTGGGCATGGGGTGTCTTACAGCTGCCAGTCCCCATGACACATCAGCACTGCTTCAGCCCCAGGACACCACACACTGTCACCTCAAACCCATCTTCCATCCTTGGTTCATGGTGCTCAGAGAGGGGGAACACACCTGTGCAGGTGTTGTTTGCCCTCCTGCAGAACCCACAGGCACAGGGTGCCTGCATGAGAGAGCTCCCAGCTGACCCAGCCCTGCCCTACCCTGGGGGACAAGCCCAGGGCTCTGCCCCGATCCCTCACTGAGCAAGGACCTGGGCTCCACGTGGAATGGGAAGTGCCACAAGGAGGATATAGAATTCCCATGTTTTTGCACAGCACTAGGAATGATTTACTGAAGGCTCAGTATCCAGGATTAAAACATGTCTGTCCCTGCCCTTCACACTGAAACAAAGCCAACACAGGGCTTTTGCTGCCAGTCTTTGCTTTTCCTGATCCACCACAGCAGTTTCTTATTTATCCACCCCTTCCCCTCCTCTCTTCAGCCCTTCCAAAAGAAAAAAAGTTCTTTTTATTGAACATATTTTTTAAACAAACCAATTCTTTCAGCTTTTTTTTTTGTTGTTTTTGTTTCCTTCCTTCCTCATGGCATGACTGTGTGGAAATTCATGTCAGTAAATTTAGTTTTCTTTGCCAAGCTGGAAATACAGTTCAAGAAAATGTATTTTTGAGAGAGACCAGCAATGGTTTATTAGGAATGTTGGTATTGTTATTACTGGCAGGTTTTCTCCCAGTCTGCACCCTTACAGCATCCCCACCCTGCACAGGGGAAGTTTTAGGTCTGGGTTTATTCTGTGAGTAAGGGAAATACTCTCAAATGTGACCCCAGCCTGAGGGTTGGAGGTTGAACATCCCTGAAGCTGCTCAAGAGCATGGCAGGGGGTCAGAGCCCCTCCACACACCACAGAGGTCTCAGCACAGGAAGACCCCACTGCCACAAGGTAATCTAGTTTCTCTTGCTCCCAATCCCTTTTAAACACCTTACAAGCAAATCTTTACTTCTGAAACACCTCTTTATCCAGTGTACTTCTCCTCCCTGGCTCTCCTTGGTGTTACCCCAGAAGATGGCACTGTAAAATGACATGGTGCTTTTCCCAAACTCCTGATTGGGACTCTTGCTACCTAATTCAGGATTGTAAGAAGGCTGTACAACAAGCTCAGCTCCACTCCTCACAGGAACACAGAAAGAAAGGCAAGAGGCACTGGTGAAGAGCTGGCTCCCTTTCCCAGCACACGAGCCAGTGCTGTGGTCAGCGTGCGTTTCAGATCCTGAAGCTTTTTTTTCAGCATCTCTGCAAGGACACTGCTCCCTCCCCAGCCTGGCTTGAATAATCCCATTCACCACAAGACTCGTGAGGCTTAAAGGAGTTGTCAGCGTCTTTGAATATTTTCCTTCTTGGGAGACTTGGCTGCACCCTGTAAAGTGAAAGCCCTGAGCGAAGGATGCTGGTGGGATCCCTGCCTCCGGAGCAGCACAGCCCTCAAAGGGGCTGGGAGCACGTTTTCCGCTGCTTTCATGTGGCTGCTTACTCCTCTCCAAACATCTCCGAGGTCTCTGCTCAATGTCTGCTGTCTGGCATGCTGGGAAGCCAGTGGAAATACTTGTTTTTCACTCTGGAAGAGGGAAGCAATGCCATGAGAGATGTGACTGCAAATGCTCCTGCTCTGCCCATCAGCAGAAGAGCTGGAGGGCACAGCACTGCTCCTGGGCAGCCTCAGAGCCACAGACCTTGCTGGGGTCCCCCAAATACTGCATCACTCCAGTTAAAGGCTATGAGAAGGAAAGAAGAGGGATTTTAAGTCTGGCTGAAAGCTGTTGTGAGCTCAAGATGGAATTTCCCCACCAGGTTTTAGTTAGCTCCCAGAAGGAGCCTGATTCTGCAGGTCTCCTTCACAGGGTCACATCTGGGGCTGGCTTTGCTACAGGATCCTTTCCTTATCTGACCCCTTCCAAGCACCAGCTCTGAGCTCACTTCAAACCTCCTCCATTTCTACAGCTAAGTGCTAACAGCTCCCACCCATCCCTCTAGCCCTTACCTTGTCCAGATCCAAGCCTCTGGAAAATTTCCTGTATTTGCAGCATTTTCCCTTCTCCTGAGCCTCTCCAGCAAGCCCCTCTGTAACTCCAGGCTGTTTTTCAGCTGTCAAGCTACAAGCAGAGCACAAACAGGAAAGTGCCTGGGACTCCCCCTGAACAGTTTGGTGTGGGATTTTCTGTGGCTGGTGTCACCCTGCTTTCAGTCTGTTACAACCTGGGCAATATATTCTTATCTTTTCAGCAGCCAATGTTATTGGCATTTAAAGGCTCAAGATGCCAAGGAATCACTGCAAAATCCATCACTGAATGCTGCCAAGATGGAAAGCAACATCTGATCTCTGCCCCAAAAGCTGTGTTCCGTCACCAGTACTACCCACTCAGCTGCCCCAGGCCTTGGCCCAGTGGTTCAGATTCCATGAAGTGACAGAAACAAGCCTTCACACACTGAGGGTGTGCCTGCAAGTCACATGTCACTTTCTGCTGCTCCAGGCATCATTCAGTCCTCAGCCACCCGTACATGGACCAACTGTCCAGTTTCTATGCTCGAAAAACAAAGTGCTGCACACACAGTTGAAATAAAAGTCAGAAACTGACAAAAATGTTTAATATTAGTTTTGAAGAGAAAGTGACTGTACTCGCTTAGATGAGAAAGTAATGACTTGGGTGTGTTTAGTGAGCTCTCCTGCCAACCTGCCAGCCCAGGGCTGTGGCTCTCTGCGAGGCTCAGGCCTCCCTGCTGCTGCTCTCAGCGTGTGACAATGCAAACTCACTGGGACACAAAACACAACTGCCGTGGGAGCCGGCGTGTGGAGGCTGCGCTCACGTCTGCGTTTGGCTGCCGCTCTCAGGCCATGGCACATGTCAGCAGAACTGCAAGAGAAGGGAGTTTAAACCCCAATTAGAAACCTCACTGCCAAGGGGAGCTGCAGAAGAAGGTAAGGATCCAGGTGTGGGTGTTTCAGAAGCTGGCAAGGGCTTGGGGGTTCTCAGAAGCAGGGGTCAAAGGGAGCTCCCATGTGAATCCCTCGCTGTGGCTCTTTGGCACTTTGTAGTGGCATCATTTCTGCTCACCACTGACCAGGAGATTTCTGCTCACCCCTGAGCTCTGTGCTCAGCATGAAAGAGCAGTTTTGAAATCCTGAACATCATCACCACTATCCCTCAGAGGGCACAGGCAGCATGGAAAGCACTGTAAAGCAGGTTATGGAAGAAAGGATATGAGGAGAGAGCAGGGAATATGGGAATGTGGAAGTGAGACTTGACCCCAGCTGGTCTGCAGGGATGAACCCAGAAGCTCTTGCTTCAATCTCTAGAGCCAGTGAGGGTTTGGCAAGCATCTCTGAGCAGCAGCACAGTGGGTGCAGCCACCCCAACACCCCTCAGTGCCAGTAATAGCCCTGGTGCGCTACCTTCCAGCGATTCCCACACTCATTGCACACGACGAAGGTGGTCATGGGCTCATCGGAGCTGCGGGTCTGCACCTGGGGGGGACAGAAGGGAGGTGAGAGCAGAGCATCACACATGGCCCTGTCCCTCCACCCTCCAGGGATTCCTGCTAGGCTCACAAAATCAGTGAGAGGCTTGCGACGGCAAAAGCAGCTTTCCAGTACAGTAAGTCTGGTGGTTGTGTTACACACAGTACACACATACACACATCATGACACCCTTCAGCCTGACATTACCTCTGACAAGTTTTGGGACAGCGTATTTCCCTCCTCACCCAATCTGCTGCCCATTTCTTGCAGGTGACTCTAGAAGTGGACATGCCCACAGGCAATCTCTCCCCAAACTGTCCCCCAGGAAGGGATGTGGCCAGCACTGCCATGACAAACCCCTCAGTCCCAAGCACAAGAGCATAAAAAAGCACTCAAGCCGTTCCCACTTACAGAGCAGTCCTACATCCTGACCTCACAGGCACACGCTCTGGGTTACCAGATTCTGCACAGTTCCAGTCTGGTTTGTGTTTGAGCCATTAAGGAACTCTGATATTTAACCCAGATGTGATTGCTGCCTCTGACTGGCTCTTGCCAGAAACACATACTTTACTAAAAACCAGATTTTCGTGGCATTTGAATACCACAAGGCAGATCTAGACTGAAAACACTGCTACTCCCCACACCAGTCAGGCAGAACTGTGCCGAGGGGTGATTATGGTGATCTACGTGTGTAATTACCCAATGTGCAAGAGTCACGGTATTTGCATTATGCAAATTAACCATTTTTGCAAGAATGTTGGATAGCTAAATTCTCTAATTCTCCCCCTTTACTGTCTGCTTCCAACATGCTCATAAATGCCAGTTCATCTACTTGAGACTTACATTTCATCACTCACTAGTGATTTCACTAGAAAACAGATCAAAATACAGAAAACCTCCTGATATTTCTGTTCAGAATGCACTGCTGTCTCCTGCTCAAATTCCAGGCAGTCAAACTCCAGCCCTCCACAGGTGGAGACAGTGCCACGTGCTGGGAGAGCCCAGGAATGCTTACTGGGAGCACTGGCAGAGCCAGGCCTCTAGCCTGAGCCAGCCTGTGGGATGCAAGGCTGCTGCTGAGCCAAAGGAAACTCCCTGGTCAGATTCCTGGATCTCCTTCTCTTCCCATGTGTTTGTGTGTCAAGCCCAAGCAGATGCAGGAGTCTCACCCAGCACTTGCACACGCAGTTTGTGCGCAGTCACTCAGCAGCAATCTGGTGGCTGCTGGTGAATTTTTGGGTATCTGCACATTCTAAACCACTGACTCACAGCAAAGGCACATTTATCTCCAGATGCCTGGCACGAAGATGGGAGCTAAAAAGCACTGGTAATGCATAAGGCTTCCAGCAGCTAGTCATGGGGAAGATAAATCCTGTCTGCTCACATTACAGTTTCATTTATTCCTTTTGTTTCACTCATTTCATGCTATTTGATTTTAAATAAGCTGGGACTTATCCAGCTGCAGGTTATCTATATCCTTAATTTGTTCTTTTAATACCATCAACATGTCTGACAGTTTCTGCAGCCTCTCCTCTACACTACCCACTCTTCTATTGTCTGAATCCCAGCATTTCCAGCACCTGCTTTCAGTGTAGAGCACTGCTCAACTTCTGAAAGCTTCCTCAAACCTGCACAACTCCTGCTCTTGTACAAGTGAGCCAAAAAGTTACACAAGCTCACAGAAACACTTGCAAAAGTACATTTTAGACAGCCTCGAGTGTTTTCTATCCACCAGTAGCAAAATTTGGGCTTTGCTGCAGGGCCTGTCATGGAGCAGTGTGAGCTCGTGACCATGAAAGATCACGTCCTGTGCAGAGGCCAGGAGAGGAGCAGGAAAACCAACCTGGGTGTAGGTGCAATTCTTCTTCTTGCACTTCCCACAGGTGAAGAGGTCAGTCTGTGTCCCTCCTGTCTTGGCCATCTGATGCTCCCGGATTGCTTCTTTTGTCATGGCTTTCCTGATCTCTTTCAGCTCATTACTGGCCATTTCCTTTAAAAAAAAAAAAGGGCAATAAAATCACATCTGCCCAGTTTTACCACCACACCCACTGCAGTGGAAACAGCCAACAGGAGGACAAGGCAGCCTGACAGATGGGCATTAAGACAGAAAGCCTGCTCCAAGTCTGGTTTCTGGTTCATACCCAGGGCCCTGGGATAATGTGAAGGCCCAACAAACCACTCTCCACACTGCAAACCCCATTGCAAGCTCACTCCATGCACTCTGGCAGCAGCTGCTGAGGAAACTGCAACCCTGGCAGCAGCCCAGCCAAGCTTCAGGACACTTCTGCCCTGTAAGAAGCAAACCCTGCTCCTCAGGCTCCCTCACCTCTGAGGTCATCACAGCGATCTGCTCAGGGGTGATGGCCCCACACAGCACATTCTTTTTCAGCTCAGGATTTTTGGAGTCCTTCAGGTTGGAGATGCGGCTCCTCACGCGGTTTTTATATTTCATGTCGGTGTTCTTGACATCCTGGTAGATGCGTAAGGGCAGTCAAGGAGCCTGCAACCAACCCAAAGGCATCAAGCACTTCCCAGCCACCCTGAAGAACAGGTACTGAAGAACCCACTGCCAGGATGGAGGTGCTGGAACCTAACAGCAGCATCTGCTCTGGGAGGTCAGTGCTGGATTTGAGAGCAGCTTTATACAATCCCAGAGTCCAAGGGCTTCCAGCTTGGGCTTTTTCACTGTGCTGGACATATTTTTTCAGCTATGGTCAGGTTCTGCAACCTCCCCTCTCTCAGCAAGGCAGCCACAAACCCCTCCACTGAGAGCCCAGCTGCACCTCCTACCCCCCAGTTCCCAAATCAAGCACACTCCTCACATCAGGCTTATCTCACATCAACAGGGACCTTGATCCTCATTGCTCCATCCTTTCCACTGCTTTTGTCTAGATCAGCACACTCGACTCAACAGGGAGCACAGGGAAGTTGGATGTATTTGGAAGTAGAATCAAAAGCAGGAAACAGCACTCTGATGGGAAGGACAGACTAGGGATCACAGTCTCTGAGCTCCCAACTCCACACTGGTAGCTCCTTAGTGACCCAGGACTCAGCCAAGCAGAGCTGGAACCAGACCCGGAACCCTGACAAGCTGCAGCAGAACATTTATGCACAGACAGTCCTGTTTCTCCTTTGAGCACATAGATTTCACTGCTGGAGGCATGCAGGCCCTCGAGACAGCACTGTACAGCAAGGATATACTCTTCAATCTGGGCTGCTATGTGCTCACAGTCGGCACCAATGGCGATGTAGTCGTCTGTAAGACAGCAGAAACAGCAGCTCAGTGGCTTCCAACCAAGCCAGGCCTCCCCAGGCTCAGTATTTCTGAGCTACAAATCTGGACAGTTTGCTGGTTTGATTCACATGCTCTTCCCAGCAAATGGCATCTTGGCCTTTGCTATTGCTACTTTCTGACCCTTTGGAAAAGGGCAGTGATGAAAATAGATTAACTTTTTAATTTCCTACGAAGTCCATGTACTGAGTAACAGCTTCACTTTGTGCCCTAGGGGTAACATGGAAGACAGCTTCACTTTACAGCAATCAGAAAAGATCTACAAAGTGAAGCAAATCCCTGCACACCTGAAAAATTAAACTTCCGCATAGACCACCCCATGTTACAGAGCAGAAGACCCCAAGTAACCCTGTGTGACAAACCCCATGTTCTTAACAACTATTGCTTGACACACCGTTGTGCCTCCAGCTCAAGCCTGGTCCCTGTGTAAGTGTCTGAAAATGCTGCAACAGCAGCCAGTTCATCAAAGGGGTGACCAGTGGCTAGACTGAGCTGCTGCCAATAATCCTTTGACCAGGCTGCTCCAGAACAGTGTGTCTAAGCTGAGCTGGCACTGACAGTCTCTGTCAGAATGGTCCAGGAGTTGCTGTGAAGCTCTTGAGGCAATGCAGGGCTTCCCCCAGCACTTACCATCAGCCTGCAGAGCTGCTGTCAGCATCTCCCTGCATTTGTTGCG
Organism: Pycnonotus jocosus; assembly: GCA_013400435.1. NCBI lineage: Eukaryota > Metazoa > Chordata > Aves > Passeriformes > Pycnonotidae > Pycnonotus > Pycnonotus jocosus. The sequence continues at coordinate 92,753 of VWYP01013818.1, read as the reverse complement.
CACAGCGTCGCAGGTGATGGGGGCCGGAGGGAAGGTGGTGATTTTGGGGGTGGTCGGAGTCTTTGGAGGCTCCTGCCTTTTGTTGGAGCTAAAAGAAAAACTTCACCTGTCAGAATGTCTCAGTTTGAGAGCAGAGAAGGGAGCAGCAGGTATGTGGCCAAGCATCCTGTTAATCGTAATACAGAGCCAGTCAGAACACATTGCAAAGTCATTGTCCCAAACCAGCACAGAGCACAACACAGCAGCCAACCCCCTCAGCCCAGACATGAGCTCTCCTGTGGACACTGCAGAGGTTTATTCCAGGAACAACCCTGCCAACCATCTTGTATTATTCAACACGTATCAACTGCTGCACCACTGGGCATCAAGTGGAAACATTTCTATTGGACACCACCAGTAACCCAAATACACTCAGGACATCTTAGACTATCAGCACTCTCTCAGTCTGGCAGGGCAGTGCAGATTCATGGTACTTCTTTCCTTTTTAACTTTGCAGGACACCAGGCTCATAACTGCTCTCAGCAGAAAGCAAGCAGAAAGCTCCAGAAGGAGCTGTGCTGAGGAAAACAAAGAAAAAGAAAGAAAATGGCTTCTTCAGCTTTGATATTTAAAAACCACCACCAACAAAGTGTAGCACATAAAAGGTTCTTCCTTTTTCCTGTAATCTGAGCAAGACACTGATTACTCATCTCAGAGAAGAGCACCCCTACACAGGCACACACAGCTCCTACAGGTGCCAGGCTAGCACAGAACTAAGAAATACTGCTTCCCTCTCAAAAATAACTCCATTTCCACCTGGAGCAATCACGGGCATAGGCAAGGGAATGCAAACACCTGCCTGCTGTGGCTGACTCAGTCAGGTCACCTGCCAGGGAAGCTGGATGGAGACCTGCCTGCACAATCAGCACATGATGTGGGCAGGCTGAGTCACTGCTGCAGGGTCTGCATGCAGAGAAGGAACCTCAATGAGCAGCTCAGCTGGCTGTGCACCTAGAAAGCCTAACATCTGCATATGGTGTTAGTCAGCCCTGCAAATACTGCTGCTAAAAGATCTGGGTTAGTATGATTCACAGATGATTTTCTAGAGCCTTGTTCCCCCTGCTAAATCTAGGCAGCAGAACAGCAATTTTTTTCAGCAGAGATTGCTCTGGCTTTGGTAATTTGGCTGTAAAATTCCCTGTATTTATGGCCAATGCCTGGTACCATTATTGCACAAAGAGAAAGAAATGGGAAAAAAAAAGAAACCTCAATATTTCACCCATGCCATGCTGGCAATATCTTCTTGAAGATCCAAGTGGCTTGACAGTTTTTGTTAAGCTGGGTCACTACTGCCAGTTCTTTGCCATCAAAAATAAATTTGTTATGAACAAGCACTTCCACTACACTGTCCTGGAAGGGATTAGTCAGCCCACAAAAAAACAGCACTAAGCTGGAAACCTTCTGAATCTGCTGCCACACAAACTGAGCCAGATGATTTTAGGGACTTATCCTGGGAGCTCCTGTGACTAAGGTCATATCCAGTCTGGCTCAAATCCCACAGATCACCATTGGGGCTACTGGATTTCCACAGTTCAGAGCTTTGCCAAGCCCTTTTCAGAAGCATCCACCGGTGAACCTTCACCAAATTGTTCAGGTCAAACCAAAGCAGAACTTTGATTTCTTGCTCATATGAAGGAGACGATGCAGTCTGTGAGGGAGATTGTACTGTGAGCTCACTGTGTTTCTATTTGACCAGTAGCTGAATAAAACCCCTTTTTACCAGCTGGTTTTACTGGGCGGCACTGCAGGGGCTTATTAAAGAACAGATTTCTGTCCAAACAGCTCAAAACGTTCAATAGGATTTACACTGCACATGTTACAAAAAGAAGAAACAACTTAGCCTGTAAATAATCCATTAGATGATGATTTTCTCCCATCTGGAATGTAGAAACTGCCATCAGGTACTTTTGTGCTTAAGAAGCCACACACAAATCACAGGCAGCACTCATGGGGGTGTATATACCAGAGCATACACTAAGGAAGAACCCATAATTCAGGAATAACCCATCTAAAAAATCACAGCTTCTCATGTTACATAAAATAGTTTGGAAAAATTAGACTTCCCCAAAGGACAAAGGCAAAACATACTTACAGTAAAAGGAAGGACTGAAGGAATATGGGTGGTTTGTGGCAAGGGAAACTTAAAGGAGACAAGGCCTGAAATTTCTTACAAAGGAAGATTGTAGGAAAAAATCCACAGAAGGGTGTAGAAATGGATTTAGTAAGATAGGTTTTGATTGAAAGTAAGTTTTAAACTGTAAAGGTGAGTTATGAATGGAAATACTGCCAAGGGCAGCTGTGGAAATGCTTTGCCCTGAGGTTTTCCAGGGTTGTCAAAGAGCTTGAAAAAAGCCTGTCAGGGACAGCTTGGGAAGAAGTTGTGCTGTGCTGAGAAGCGGTTGCAGGACAATTTTCCAAGAGCTCTTCCAAATTTAAATCTTGTACCATCTTCAAGATCAAAGGTTTCCCAGAGCAAAACCCTGTGTGTGAACTCAGTGACCCCAGTGTGAACCCAGAACACCAATCTTCACTACAATGAGGCCTCAAACACAGGTCTTCAAACCTGTATTTGCAGAGGTAAGACTTGATCTTCAGGAAGATTCTCTCTGCAAATGCTATCAACTTGAATATTTAGATGTTTATTCCTTGGGGGTGGAAAAAAGGTCAACAAGATGCATGGTAGTCCCACTTCTGTTAGCTGATGAGAAAAGATACATTTGCCTGCACACACACACATCATCCATGCACTGAGACCAGAGCTGATCCCTCAAGAATTAGATGAAACAGACTTCTCAGCCATTCCAAAAACAGAATATTATTTATTAAGGTTTAGAGGTTAGTTTATAAATAGAATAGTTGGGAAATAGAGCTCAAACACACCTAGAAGACTTATTTCAGGAAATCCTTGTGGTTCACACTGTTCCTGTTAAACAGGAGAAAGAGCTTGTAAATCTATCCAGGCAGCAAAAGTTTATACATAAAACAAGGCTATGCTGGAACAAAATGGTGACAAAGCAGCAGCCAGGGACTGCAAGCAGAACTCAGGGCTGCACTGGAAGAAAATCCCACAGAAGAGCTAAATTCAGGCCACAGATACAAAACCTCCTAATAAAGACAATTTAGAGAATCCTGGAAAAGAAAACCTCATGCTGCCAGAGACAGAAACATTAGACACAGCCCATTAAAATGTACTACACTATGGATCTGAACTCTACAGCATAACAGAATATGCTTTGGATTAGAGTAATGCAGCATCTAAATTCACAGGTGCCAGCTCCACACTGGCTGGCTCAGAGCCTTCAGGTCTTGCAGTGATAGCTCCAGTCACTATACAGGGATTTCTACATCTGTGCTCCAGAAAGCAAGATGAGTTTCAGGCAAAGAGTTAGTCAAATATTTTTCCCTGATGAAAATGGAACGCATAGCCAAAATCTAACAGACTAAAAGGCTGAAATATCTGAATACAAACTGATCTTTTTGGTGTCTTGACAGCAGCCTCATCTGAACCAGCTATCACACACACTGAGCAACCAGTCTGACTCCACTGCAGTCTCTGCTTCAAAGAACAGAGACTCTTCTCTGCCAATAAATTATTATTTTTTTAAGGCAGAATAGTAGTTTATTTTGCAGGACTGGAGAAAAAACATTCCTGTCTCTGGAAGAGAGCCTGGCTCAACAGACTGACACCAGGAGCTGGCTGCTGCTCCTGGTCTAGGCTACACTAATCCATTGGCTTCTGTTCATCCTTCACAGCCAAGGGGATGCTTTCCTAGTCAGAAGATGGAGGCTGAATACACATTAAAAACATCAAGGATTAAAAAACCCTATAAAACTGCAGTATCTGCAGCATATTAAGGCACAAGGGAACATCAGCAGCTGAAGCTAGACAGCTCCACTCCACTCCATGATAAGTGACAAAGCAAGGAGGCAGCAAGGAGGGGTTTTGCCTCTGTGCCTGGAGCCAAGATCCTGTTCCGAGTGGAATCCCACACAGATACACACAGATCTGGACAGCCCTGGCTCCCATTCTGCACTGCATCACTGAACTCCATCCTGGCTGGGAAGTTCTTTCATTGCAATACTTAGCAAAGCCTTTTTCCCACTGTATGGAAGCAAGATAACCAAAGATACCAATCATTTAAGGTCATGGAGCTCAGCATCAGCAGCCTTCTCTCCAACAGCAGCTCTGTATCGAGCTGCAAAGGCTCACGCTGAAGTGCCAAGCCTTGAGAGAGCTGAGCAAAACCAAAGAAGTGACAAGAAAGTGACCAACAAAGGCTGCAAACATGGAAAATCCTGCAAGCCAGCAGGACTACAGCCTAAATCTTCTGTCAAATTTGGGAAATTGGCTAAATCACTTAAGAGCCAAATCTAGGAAGCACACACCCTCCTGGGATCTGAGGCTGGGAGAGATTTCTACAACAAAGCTTTAAATCCCATTTTTCCCTTCCCCTTTGATCACTGTCTGCACTCAACAACTGCAGTCACAGGCAGTGGAAACAGGATGCAGCATTCAAGGCATGGCAAGGAGCAAGCATGCAGCTGACCTGCCAGCTGGGGGACATCAGCCACAGGGAAAAGGAGACTTCTGCTGGGATTTGTCAAGGACAAAGAAATGGAAGTTTTACTTTAGTAATGTATCAATCAATCCCATCCATAACTTGACATTGAAAAGGCCAAAAATAATCTTCGTTCTACATAGTTTGAAGTTAGAAATAAACAAAAATGCATAAAAACGCAACATAAAAAAGAACAGGGGACTATTCTATAACTAGATAAAACAACACATTACCAAGAGTAAAAAACATTAAATAAAATATGAATAAAATTTAAAAAAACTCACTAAAGCCACTGTATTTTTAGATGTGTATTTCTGCATTACAGTTAATTAATAACACCACACAGATCAACCTTGAAGAAGAAACATTTCCAGTGTCTCTGACTAGAAATTTGACTACACAAAATTCCTGACTTAGACACTTAAAAATAAATATTAAAGTAAGGTGCCTTAACAAAATTTAAATTCTCTAACACTGTCATCTTTGGTAAAAGGGAAGCATTACCTTTGGTCTCTTGAGTTACCAGTCTCCCTGGAGGAAGATGTTGGCAAAGACAGGCTTTTCTTTTTTTCTTCATTTTTTTCCTCAGAAGCATCTATGTTCAAAAGAGAAATCAGTTCAGAACTGGTCTTTATGCTACAGCCCTGCCTATACTCCTCAATGTTTTCACACTACCCACTGTTGACCTAAAGCAAGTTGTTATTCTCTCAAAAAAGAATCAGAAGAAAATGCCTTTGTGGCCTTCCTGCTTTCCAACAGACTTTTTCCTTGCCTCCAAGTAGAAACTAATTCAAGCAAAAGCTTTCCTCACCAAACTACAGAACAATCAGCCTGCCTGGATGATAAGCTCCCTCACGAGACATGCCTCTTCACAGAAGTTTCTTTCAGAGGCTGCTGAGCAGGGATTAGATCAAGTTCTCTCAAGCACAACTGAAAGCAAAATTTCCAGCTGAAACACCAGCTGAAGGGCCAGGACAGGCTGGTCCTTGTGGGAGTACAGCTTCTTCTGATTCCCAAGTGCTGCTGAAAGCCAACAGCACAACCCTGGAGAGGACTTTCATGACGCTGTGGAAAAAGTTTGACCCAGAGGTAAATTGTCTAGCCAAAACACACCCAGTGTAATGAGGAGGTAACAATCCAGGCAGGACAGGAAAAGAGCCCTTTTAACACTCATCCAGCCTGGCAAGAAATGGGAGCCTGTAACCAGGAAAGCTTCCCTAGCTGGAAATGATCCATCTGAGTTTATCTACAAGGTGGTGAACTAAGATCCTTTTCCAACTCACCACCAAAATGCATTCCAGCACTTCCTTTCCTGAGCTGTTGCACGAGGCTGACAGCACACATGGTGTTAATGCCACGCAGAGCACAAGTGGGAGCAGAGGGTTCAGAGCACAGATATTGTTACTACAAATAACGTTGCTAATTATTATGTGATGAAGTATAAGTTAATAGTCCTGAAGCTTTCAGTGCTCTTCCAATGATGAGCTGGCTAAATGGGAGCTAAATCTAGGGGGATGCATGATAGGACACAAAACTCGAAAGACAGAGAGGGTGGAATTGTAAAGGCTGATTTGCTAGAATGTTTATTCAGATCAAGAGATAAGCTCTCCCAAAAAACTCAACCTCCCACTGAAGGCAGATTGTTCACAAGCTGAATCTGACAGGAACATGCTGATTTCCTTACCTAGAAGTTTCTTCCAAGATTTGATGAGGGATTTGGCAAGTGATATCACTTCTTCATCTGTGCTCTGCTTTCTCAGTGCATTCACCGACATCCCAATGCGGGTGGACTGCAAGGGAACACCCCCGTGAATCACTCCAGAACAGATCCGTTATTAGTTATTAACTGAAATCTCAAATAACCACAACAAAGTCAAAGCCACGACCAAGACAGGAGTATCCAAAGGCTTTCAGAATGATTCTACGACCCTTACAACTTCAGAAGAGTGAGGTGACACTCTCCAGCCTGCACAGCTGAACAGAAGACACATCCAACCTCCCACAAATCTCTCCCCTACACACTTGTGACATTCAAGCTTAGAGTGAAAAACTCCAAGATGCATCACAACCTCCAAATTGTAATTCTGCTCACTCCTCCCCTAGGTCCTAAATATCAGCATTACAAAGAACTTCTCCCACGACTGCCCTCTGTGTTTGCTGCTTTAAACTCAGTCTTTCCACTTTTTGCAGCCCAGAGCTCTTTAATTGCCAGTCCAAAACCCAACTTCTGCACTATTTTATTGGATTCAATGTTTATTTTTATTCTTTGCATGAGGCAAGAAGCATGAGGAAATCTATTAAGTTTATTTAGACAACATTTTGAACTCATCCAGATGCAAACTTCAGCTTTTAACCATAACTGTGCAACTTACCTGCAGTAAATCCAAAGTCATAGGCATAGTTTTCAGTTCTTTCAGTAAATCCATTGCACCTTCCTGGAAAGGAAAAGAGATAGAGAATGAGTGCCTCAGCTTTTATTAAAGAAATTCAACAGCTTGGGAATAGATGCAGAAAGTTGAATTCAAAGGAAAACACCCTACAAGCAAGCTCACTGCCAGACAGACAGTAGATCCTGCACCTGAATTATTGGAATGGGCAAAACAGAAGACCACTGGAGTGCTACAGGTCCTAGCTTGTGTATGGTGCAAGTGCAGCATTAGTTTATTATTCTTACCTGGCACGCTGAACATTTTTAACACCTGAAAAAAACCACTCTGGATTATAACTGTCAATGACTCCATGTAGCTGTCTCCTAGCTGTCATATTCCAGAGCCCCCACTCTGCTCAGGACAAAAGCTGAGACCAGGAGCAAAGCCAACAAGCTGTGATGCTGAAGAGGTGATCACTTGAAACTTGTTCTGTGAAGTCTCCTTATATCATCATCTCTACATCCCAGAACCCAGGACCAGGAAAAATCTGGCTAGGAATCTGTAGATACCTAAAACTGGCAGTCACTCAGAGAACAGGAAATCTCCCTCTAGCACATCCCAGCCTGGCGTAGGCCTGTCTCCATTCAGCTGGCTCTTTCCTCCCAACCCCCTTCCCTGAAACAAGGCTTCCAGTGTTCACGTTTAGCAGCTCATTTACAACACCGACCACTCCAAACCCAGTTGCAGCACAAGGCCTGCACAGCCACCACTGTAGGGAAGCAAAGCCGCCTGCACTGCCAGCCCTGTCCTCACATCCCGTCCTCCCTACGCAGAAGGGCTGCTTCCAACTCATCCCAGGACGCAATCCAGCTGCAATCCACCCTACAGAACAGATGCCAAAACCAAAGCAGAGTCAAAGCTTTCAATGTGCACACAAGCAACTCACACCAGCATAAACCACAGACTTTTACCGTACCCAGAACGACTGACTTTCCCCTCTGGCAATTTCACACCTTCCCCTTCCTCAAGCCCAGAACACCCAACGTGACCCGGTGACTCCTGACTCCAAATGGAGCCCCTCAGCACAATGGCAGCAAATGAGGATCCACGAAAAAACTAGAGCAACAAACAGGTACTCCAGCAAACTGTCCTGCAGGAAGAGTTCTAACATTAGCCAACACACAACATGCTGAAGTTCAGCACTATCTCAAATGCCAGCCAAGAGGAAATGTTGCATAGCCCTCCTGTAAGAAGCTGCCTCTTTCCCAATGAAGCTGGAAGCAAATTCTGCAAAGTTGATCCTTTCCTATTTCAACACTGATGTTGAAAACCTGCCACCAGCAAGAACAGACATGACAGGCTGTGCTTTAGCCCAAACACACTTCCCTGGGTTGTTCCAACAGCGACACAAGTGACAGTGCTCGCCCTACCCACGGCTGGCAGGGTCAGTCCAACATCCAAAAGTCCATGTGATAACAGCACCCAGCATCCCATCACACGAATATCACAATCTTCTAATCCTTTCCCCTCCTCACCCATCATCTCCCACTCCCCACAGCCCTTCCCAGCCCCAAAATCTCTCTCCCCCACCCCAAACACAGACGTATAGCCCACCTCCATCACAAACCCTTGCCATCTTTCTGCCTTTGCACTTGCACGAGACTGTCTTCCTGCAAGCACTGATATATCCCATTAAGCTGGAAAACAGCGGCTGCTTTCCCCCCAGGCTGTCACACGGGTCACAGCACACCCTTTGAGACTCCCCGAGTGCAGACAGCAGCTTGGCCAGCCCTCCACACTCCAGAGACCACGGGAGTGAGCAGCAGTGCCGGTGTGGGATGGAGATGCAGGAAACAAATCCCAGCAAATCAGCACTGAGTTTTCCCCGAGGTCAAACTGGAGCCCCAGTCCAGTGCCGGTGGGGACTCCCAAAGGCCTCCCAATGGGACAGGGGAGAAGGGCTGAGGATGCTCTCCAAGAGGAGAACACCGGGCAGGCAGCACAGGGGGAGCCCCGGAGTGATGAGATGAAGTCTGGGGATGCGTGAGGCCTGGGCTGGGGGGCTCAGTATGGGGACTGGGGGCTCTCACAGCACTTAAGGGGGCACATAGGGCTGCCCGCTCAATAACTGGTAGTGGGTGGATCCCACACCTCCGCAAAGGATGGGGAAGGGAGAGGGCGACGAGGCCTGGGGCAGGGAACCCTGGTTCGACTGGGGGGAGCCTCTGCTCCAGCACGATGTAATGACCGGGGCGGCACTGAAAGAGAGCCCCCCAAAATGGGATCTGGGGAGGGGGAGGCCCCTCACAACGGGCACCGACGGAAAGGCGGAGGTCCCCCAGCGCGGCAGCGAGGAGGGGATCCTGCGAAAAGGGAGGGGAGGAGGCGCGTCCGCCGGACAAGATCCCGGGGGAGGGGGCGGCCCC
>VWYP01013818.1:68624-83330 GCA_013400435.1 Pycnonotus jocosus | reverse complement strand
GGTGCCGCCCGGCCGCCGGGGGCGCTGTGGGGGCTGCGCTTTGCCCCGCGGAGGGGGCGCGGAGCGGAGCCGGGGCTGAGGGACCCCTGGTCCCCGCCCGCGGGGCTGTGCCGCGACACGGCGGGGACAGCCGTGTCCCAAAATGCTGCAGCGGGTCCGGAAGAGGCCACGGAGATAATGAGCACCTCTGCAGTGGAGGCAGGCTGAGAGCTGCGGGGTTCAGCCTGGAGAAGAGCAGGCTCCGGGGAGACCTTTAAAGGCCTTCCCGTGCCTAAAGGGGCTCGTAGAGAGATGGAGGGAGGCTGTGGACAAGGGCCTGAAGTGACAGAGCAAGGGGGAACGGCTTCACGCTGACTGAGGGCAGGGTTAGATGGCATATTGGAAAGAAATTCTTCCCTGTGGGGGTGGTGACAGCACTGGCACAGGGTGCCCACAGAAGCTGAGGCTGCCCCTCGATCCCTGGAAGTGTTCATGGCCAGGTTGGGATGGCTCTTGGAGCAGCCTGAGATAGTGGAAGGTGTTCCTGCCTTTGGCAGAGGGTTGTAACAAGATGAGTTTTACAGGCCCCTTCCACCCCAAACCATTCCGTGACTGTGACTATTCTCCATGGCTGTGCTGAGCCCTCGGAGCAGTGCTGACCCTGTTCCCTGGATGAACCGAGGCTGTGCCCCTCACACGGCCTTGGGGACTGCACAGCAGTTACCAGCGGCGAGAGGACGGATGTTTTGGGGGGGCCAGGCTGGACCCCCTGTAGATGGCACTCGCACACTGTGCGAGGGCAGCGCATCCCCCGGGAGATGCTGCTGAGCGCTGTCGCTCCCTCCAGCTGGTTCTTGGCAGAGGAAGAACTTCCATGCACAGCCCTCGCCAAGCTCGGATGTTTCAGAGAGGGCTCTGACTGTGCTGGTGAAGAGCGGCCGTGTCCTGCTCCGATGGAGCTGCAGATCATGTGGAAGCACAGGGATATTGCTACGTGTGGCCTCGGGATGCACAGTCAGGTCTTGGGAACCAGAATTCTCAGCACTCATCTCCAGCTGCACTCTGTCCTGCGCCAGCTGAGTCGCTGAGGGCGTAATAACAGAATCACAGAATTGGTGGGGTTGAAGGGCTTGGCGATCATCCAACCCCCCCTTCAAAGTCAGGGTCACTTAAAGCAGGTGGCACAGGAACTTGTCCAGATGGGTTTTGAATACCTCCAGAGAGAGAAGTGTTGAACAGATCAGTGCTAAAGCTCTGATAGGTGGCTGACCCCCAAATCTGCCCACTAGCAAGCTGCCAGCTTGCTGTCCTTTATAGCAATACCATGGAGATTTATAGCAATATCACAGAGCTCGGGGATTCCCTTGAGCAAGAGCTGCTCCCTGGATGTGGGAGACACATGTCAGCTCATCCCTAAATCAGCAAAGGTGGCCCCAGACTAAATGTGAGCCCCAGACTCTCTCCCTGCCATGATACCTTGAAGTTTCTTGGCTTGGTCCCATGTTTGCTAAAACGAGTTCCCTCCACCCCACAATCCAGAGCCTGTGCAGCACCTGGAAATTCTCCAACCCTTGGCAGGGTCTGACTGTGGAGTCAGGGGGTGCCATTTTAGAGAAGCCCATCTCTGTTAGGGAGGAGGAAACAAGAAGACCATCTGTAGGTCCTTGTAAATGGGCAGCTGCCTGTCCCGTGTGTGGGGTCGGGTCACGCCGGTCCTTGGCGTCAGAGACACGCTCGAGCAGCACTGCTGCCACTGCGAGTGTGGTTTGTGTCGCTGCGATGCAGAGATGGTTCCTGACCACAAGTATGGCCGGGGACGTGTCTCAGATTCCAGAGCACACAGTCACTGATGCCGAGTGCCATCACCCCGTCGATCCCTGCCTCGGGCGGGAGCCATCGCCCTGCCAGTGCTGGCCTCCTGCAGTGGCAGCCAGCCTCATCCAGGGCCCACCACTGCCTCTTTGGCAGCGGGTCCCCGAGAGACAGAATGGCACGAAATCCTCACGCCTGCAGCCCTGTGTGCCTGCCGAGCATGTCCCCTACCCCTGCGTGCCCGTGGGCACGGGCCAGCTCTGCAGCCCAACCCTGCTGGTCTTCCCAAGGGTTAACAGGACACAACAGCCCAGGCGCTTGCAGAGCGGGGAGGGTTTCTGGATGACCTTGGCTGGGAAGCAGCGGTGGCGTCGCTCAGCCCAGCCCCCCAAGCGTGGAGCCGGTGGCCGGAGCGCTCCCCAAGCCTGGGTGGAGGTAGATCCAGAGGAAACTCCACCTCCGCGGGAGCCAACCTGCTATTGCAGGAATTCCCAGAGAAATTCCCGCTTGCGGTGATCTGTCAACGGATCCATGAACTTTCTTTTACCTCTTGTGAAAGCAGCTACTTGAATGTGCTAAAAACAGAGCAGGGGCGAGTCCATCAGGGAGAGGCTGGGAGGGGGCTTTTGCTGACCCCTGCACACCAAGAGACTCCCTGAAAGTCTCTGTGTGTGGTGCCTTGCTGGCAGGCAGATCTGGGAGAGCCTGAAAAAGTTTCCTGCAAAATAAAACCCCACAAAATCTCACCTGTTTTTTCCACTGGGCTACTGTATTTCTCAAGCAACTCTCAGCAGATTTGAACACAGCAAATGGGCTGGATCAAATTGGATGAGCTTTCCTTGCTTTCACTAGCCAGTAAGTTCAAGTCGTTTGGAGATCAGCCATCGAACCCCACCCTTTCTCTGCTCCCAACAATCAGAGGCTTGGTCTGGTCCACTTTTGCAAAAAGCAGAGATGAGAGGCGCTCCTGGCCTGCCTTGTCCATCCACCCACCACAAAACCCACAGGGAAGCTCTGTCCTGAGACACCCCTTAACTTCAGAGGTGCTCAGGTCTCTGGGACCTCAGCCTTGGGTCACTGCTTGGAGGACTGGCTGTCCCAGGTGACACACTGGGCTCTGAGCTGGTAATGAGTGACCCCATCCAGAGAACAACAGACAATCACTAGGTGGTAGACACTGAGGCAGGAGATGGGAACAGCTGCTGTAGGCTTTGCCAAAGCAGCACTTGTTTTGGGGAGGGGTTTTGATGTGTCTCCCCTCCTTTTCACCTTCATGAGCCTGCCTTGGCTGGAGGGCTGCCGATTCTGATCCTCTAACCATGCACTTGTGCCAGCCCTGGAATGGAGGCAGGGATCTGCCTTTTCTTCCTCTCCTTGCTGCAGCTGTCTGATGTCCTTAATCTCCTAGTCCTGGCACTGGGGACATTTGATCCTGGAGCAGTCAAATCCTTCATTCAAACACTTAGGAAACCTGGAGAATGTTGCATGAATGGTGACTTCCATTTCTGCCTTACAGACCCTCCTGTTTTCTCCTTTGAGGAGCCAAGGGACCTCTCCCCACCTCCTCTTGTGGCACAGGCCCTCTTAACACAGTAGAAAGCATCATGGTTCCCATGAGATATTTTAGGATCCATCCATGCCATTCTGGAAGAGCAGCCCACAGAGGCTCCATGTCCCCCACTCCCTACATCCTCGCACTGCATCTGTCCCAGAGCTGCAGGTGAGTGCTTGTGCCTGGGGACACAACCATCTGGACCTCCTGGGACAAGTCCTACACCAGGAAAAGCTGCAGGATTTGGCTACAACGGGCAGCTGCTGTGAAGGGAACATAGCCAGGACCACCCTGTGTGCTGGCCCAGCCTCTGCCACCCTGAGAAAAGGGGGGCATGGAAGGGAGGATGCAGAGGAGATGATGGTTCCCATGGGCTCCGCTCATCGCGAGTGCCAGGGTGGAGTTTGGACCTCCAGCTTTGCAGATGCTCTTCTGAGACACTTTGGATTTTCCCTAAACCTCTTCCTCCTAATGATTTTAATTATACTGGCTGCTGTTCAAAATAATAATGACAGGGAGAGGAATAAATGCTAAGCAGCAGCCTGTCACGCTTCATGAGATGCCCCCAGGGGACACTGGGCTAGACAAGCAGCCAGCCCAGAGCCAAGCCAGCAGAGTGGGTGCAGGCTGCCACCCTTCATCAGCCACCAGCAATTTCTGGGGTCTGGGCTGGCCTGTGTGAGCGTGAGAGCCTGTGCAGGCACTAAGGTCTCCTTTCTCTCCCCCACTCTGTCTCCTTTTATTCACCTCCATAAAACATAGGAAGTTCAAGCCATTCATTTTGCTATTTGTGTCTCCTTCCCCACGCCCTGGTTCCCTCCCTTGCCCCCTGCAGCCTCTCCTCTCACTGCTTGCCCAGCATCCTTGACCCCGAGAAGTCTGGTGTGTATGCACTTCCCTTTTGGCCCATGGAAAGCACCACTCTGAACTGGTGCCTTGATAAGTCTGCTGTGGGAAGGCAGGGGCTCCTGGGCTCCCACACAGGGCTTTCCCATGTAGCATTTCCTATGCTGTCCCTGCTCACCCGTGCGATCTCCAGACCCGGGCAGTGGGAAGCTCTCTGGATGGCAGTGCCTCTCCGTGGCAGCAGGTCTGACCTCAGGATCTCGTGACTTGCTCTGTGTCAAAATCCACAGCGTGTGGAAGGAGGCATCCTCCTGAGGAGGACAAGGAAAACAATTGACTTCTCATGGCACCTCTCAGTTCAGCCACAGCAAAGGATTGCAAAGGGCTCAAACACCCCAGCCCCTTTCTCTCAGTGCTTTTGCAAGCAGAGCTCTGATACTGATACAGAGTTTGAGACCAACCAGACCTGTGTCCTGTCAGCAAAGGAGCAAGCATGTGGCAGAGCAGACAGGATTGGGGTTGAGGACAGAGGAGCTGGAGGCAGGGATTGAGTGGCAGAGAGAGAGGAAGGAGAAGGCTCAACGGGGAGGACTGGGGTCTTATCTCTGAAATAACCTCAGCAGTTCAGCCGTGGTTTGCTGAAGGGTGAAGCCAGCATGTTCCCTCCTTCACTGCCCTGATCGAGCAGAGCCAGGTCACCACGGCTGTGCCGTGCCCTCTGCTCCCCGCAGTGATGGGAGCACAGATAAGAACCTTGTCCCGCTTATCGCCCCATCAGCGGCTCTACAGCGGCTCCGCTGCCCCAGCACCGAGCACCGAGCCCTGATCTCATCAGCGCGCCGCACACTTGCAGCTCGAACAATAACCAACACAATTCCCAGAAATGCACAGCCTCCTGCTAAAGCCTCCCTGGGGGAAAGCATGCCAGCCGGCCTGTCGGCACCAGCACAGCCATCGCTGCCAGCCGCTGGCAAACGCAGCCTGCGGCGGCCCCAGCGCGGAGGCACCGCTGCGAAAACAAGGGTGTGCTGGGTGGGGTGGAGGGAGAGGCCGAGCTCCAGGCCTTGGGGCCACCCATGAGCTCGCTGGCCTCAGGGAGTCCCTCTGCCTCTTGCTGTTTGTGACCAGGTGTCTTGCCCTGTCCCAGCCACCCCGTTTGCAGCCCCTACCCGCTCTGAATGCCTGCTCAGTTCACAAAGGGGCCAAGATGCAAAACTAAGCCCCAGCTGCCTGAGCTGGGAGGGTGGAGGCAGGGCCACAGACACTCTTCACCTTAGTGGGGACCTGCAGCCTTGAGAGGCTTTTCCATATTTCAGCTTCCCTAAGTGTCTCAGTCCACCAGAGCTTTTCCTGTCACATTTGAGTAATTGCTGTTTCCACTCCAGATGGAATATCTGGACACTGAAGCAGGCATGGCTGGATGCTTGAAGCATGTATTTACACTGTCCCAGCTGAGCATGAAGTGGGAGAGGGCCAGCAGCTAGCATGGCCATTCTTTTTCCAAGCACTTCCTCTGGAGCTCACCAGTCTGTCTTCTCCTCACACAGGGCCAGATGTGCCACCCAGGGAAGCAGCACAGTACAGCAGGAGAGCTGGCACCTCCAGACCTCACAGCAATGCAGCAGACACCAAATCCCCATGCAAAATGTGCAATGCCAGCACCATCCAAGAGCCCACATGAGCAAAGAGCAGCACCTGGAACAGCCACAATGGTGTTCCCAGTGCAGGAGGATGAGCCTTGCAGTGTCCCAA
Source organism: Pycnonotus jocosus (assembly GCA_013400435.1). Lineage (NCBI taxonomy): Eukaryota > Metazoa > Chordata > Aves > Passeriformes > Pycnonotidae > Pycnonotus > Pycnonotus jocosus. The sequence goes on along the minus strand of VWYP01013818.1, from coordinate 77,389 downwards.
GTGAAGGAGGACCTGCCTCCCAGTGTCCCTGACACGAGGTGCATTGTTCATGAAAACACATGGGGAAGTCCAAGGAGGACAGACTCGCTGGCTGCGTTGGGCTTCCTGCCTCCTGGCCCCGGCTGCTGCCTGACATCATCGCTCCCGGTGGGAATGGCCACCCTGGCCCCACTCGGTCCCTGACATTAGCCAACAATTTCCTGACCTCCTGTCCGGCTTTTCAGCCTCCCGTGGCCCCCCATGGTGGGGAGGCTTTTGTGCCTGAGATGACAGAAAGATAGATAGATAGATGCTTGACTCCTGCCACCATGGCACAACAGTTGGTAAACCTGGATCCTCTTCCTCACTACCATGGGCACAATAGAGGTGATGCTCCCCATCACCTCACCATCCACATCTGAGGGTATAGGATGGCATGGGAGTGTGTGTTCTCCAAAATGCCCCATTCAGATTGACGGGGCCAGGAAGGGTGAGGAGAAGGAATGTGGGGGTAAACAATGTGGGTGGTGGAAGGATGCCTGTGGAACACACAGGTACTGCCTGGCCTCTGTGCACCAGCTCTATGGCGGCATCCACCTTCTCCCCATCATCCTCAAATCTGCCCAGGTGACAGCAGGGTCTGGGTACAGTGTGTGCCACATCACCCATCCACCCTGCAAACACTGGCTTTTCTAAATAAACAGAATTTCTAGTGAAAATGTGAAGGATTGTGCAAGCCTCGGGCTGTTGCTGCACAGCCTCTCTTGCCTTGCAGCCGTGAATTTTTCCCTGAGTGACTCGTCATGAGCAGAGCACAGCCTTGGGCTGATGTGCTGCAAACCTGCCCTTGTCCAAACCCGCTGCCATCAGCACTTTGCTGCAGCTGCTTCCAGTGCTGCTCTAAGAGTTTTTCCTTGCAGCCTAAACCCCCACTGCTGGCTCCATCCTTCTGGCTCCAGCCCACTGGGGATGGAAGGTTTCTCCTTCCCGAATACAAATATAACTGTAATCTGCTAAACCCTGCTGTTGATCCCGACTGCATCCTCCTGTCCTGAGCTTTCCTACAGTGCCTTTTATACCGGTAATAGCACCAGGCTCCTTCTCCCATCATTGTTGACTCGACAATGAAAACTGTTTGTATTATTGTGTCCCCGAAGCTTTGCCAATAGCACATGTGTCCCGAGCTGATAGCAACAGGCTTTGGCAAGGCTGCAGCTCCATCAGATAAGAGCCTTTAACCTTATTTCTCCAGCTCGAGCACTCCACGAAGGGCCATTCTGTCGTGAGCCTTTCCTTATCCTTCCCCTGAGCTTGCAGATCCACGGGCTCCATGGGCCAAGAAGAGGGGTCGCTGGCAAAGGGCAGAGGTGGAGGTGTTCAGGGCAAGCAGCCTGGGAAACAGCCTCAGCTTGGGTGAGAGAAGAGCCCAGGGGGGAGATGGAAAGACAGAGCTGCTTTCCCAGGCAATTTAAGGGCCAAATGCACGGCCGTCCCTTGTCCCCTGCCTTCCTCAGGGACCCGCTCCACCCCGCCGTGCTCCACCTTGGCTCGGCTCCCGCACACAGCAGGAGCGAAGTGGAGGAGAAACGCTGGAGCCCGGAGGCCCTCGCACGCTCCCGGCTGGCCCGCGAACAAAGCCTTTCCCTTGGAGCCCTTCCCTGCCGCCTCCCTCCTGCCCCGGCCCCCTGCGCTCCGCCAGCCGCGGGGATCCCCGGCATCGGCACAGCCGCGGGGGTCCACAGCGTCCTCCTCATCCCACCCTGCATCCCTGTGCCAAACCCCTCCAGGACTGCTCCCAGCGTCCCTGAGCTCCAGCGCTGCTGCTGGGGGATTTCACTGCTGCTTTCCGAGCTGCAGCACAAAGGATGCTCTGAAATCAGAAAGCAAAGAAAACGGTGCTGCCTGTGGCAAGCTTTAAAATCTCATTTTTAGGGCAGCTTATGGAAGGGATGTCACAGTTCTTGGGGTTTTGAGCTGCAAATGCAGCACATCCACTTTCCCTTCCCTTAATATCCCCAATGCAGCACCTAAAAGCAAAAGTTGTTTCTCTGCTGGCAAGAAGGGAATGCTCTCAGGTCCTTCTCTTTATTCTTAGTGTTATTGTAATTATTATTATTTGTTGTTGTTGTTATTATTGTAATTATTATTATTATTCTCTCTGAGGATAGAAGCACTCTGTCAGACATACATCCTGCCATTTGTTGAGGAGATTGTTGTCTCTCAAGGGCCTGAGGAGAGGCTGGGTCACCCCATGCCCTGTACAAGATGTGGAGAAACTGAGGCACAGAGCCACAGCAGCATCTACCCCACTCTGAGCCAAAATTCCTCTCTTCCACATGCATTTCCCTGTCTGTGTGAGGTGAGGTTCTCTCAGAAATGTCCTCATTCTTTCTGCTGAGTGGCCAAAGCCTTGGTGAAGCACAGAGGTGGCCACGAGATCCTGTGTGCAGTGGGGTGGGCTGCAAGTTTGGCACAGGTTGTCACCTCCAGGGATACTGCAAAGGGTTCCCCTTCTTCCTGGGATGTTGTAGTGTTCCTCTTCTTCCGGGGATGATGCAAAGACCTCCTCCTCCAGGCCTGGTTGTGGTGATGCTCAGAAACCAGGCAGCCACCTTCCTATGAGCAAAAACCAACCAGTGCATGGAAAACCCAAGCAGAAGGCACTGGGTTGGGGACTGCAGGGGGAGTGGAGAGAGAGGGGAGAGGAGAAGACAGAGGGGAAAGAGAAGAGGGGAGCATGGCACAGCCAGCAGCCATCTGCCATCTGCTGCTGCCAGTGAGGGCATGCCTCATGCTGAGTTAAACCATGTCAGGAGCCACAGCAGTTCCTGAGAACAGCAAACCTTTCCTAGATGGAGATGTTCTGTGCTGCTGGATCAACCATCCCAGTGAGAGACAGGATGGGTGACCCTTCTGCTGCCAGCTGGGGGGCTCAATGCCCACAGTGGTGCCACCACCCACTCTCTCACATGGGTGCAGAGGTTGGGAATACCCAGAGCAGAGCTCTGTGAGAAAGGTTTACTCAAAGGGGAGACTGCACTTTTCCTGCATCATCTCCTGGGAGTCCCCAAGGCCAAAGCCATGGGGAAGGGCCATACTGGAGTTGCAAATGGCCGTGGTTCTCATGGGCATGTGTGGCTGCAGGGCCACAGATGGGCTGCTCCAACCTACCTCCTGAAAAATCCAGGCTTAGAAATCCTTCTAATTGCAGTTTTCCTTTCCTCAGCACCCAAAAGGAGGTCAAGCATCCCGAGGCAGCCAGCCTGGGCATGCAGAGGGAGCAGGATCCCAGTTCTTGGCTGCATCTCCTGCACAGACACCAGCAAGCAGCGTTTTCTGCCAACTCAAGCGATGGAAGCAGCGAATAACCCCGGCATGCCCAGGCTCTGCACAGCCCAACTGTCGGCCAGCTGCCTGTTCCTGGGAGGACACAGTGCCACAGGCAGGGAGCATTTTCTTGCTATAATCAAGAAAAGAAATTGTGCGGATCGGAGCAGCTGAATGGCAGCCAAATCTGCTTCTCGGCGGCTTTTCTACACTCTGTGTTCATGTATTTGGCATGAGTAGCTCTGCATTGAGGTAATTCATTAATGCTCAACCAAAAATGTGTTTATGGAAGTCTTGAAATAGTTGGTAGAAGTGTAAGACTTTCCTTCCTAAAAGCTCTCTCTGTGATGGGAACTGGGTATTAAAGCATCGAGTGCTGCTGCAATCAGCTGCCAGGGAGGCGACTCCAGGTAGCGTGTGCCCTGTGCATCCTGGCATGCTCTGATCTCCCTGTGCTGAAGCCTTTCCAGGGATTTAGTGTCCATAAGCACCACGGGTAGAATTTGCAACAGTTCTGCTCATGCTTGGGGTGTAGGGATGTCACCCCAGGTTTCACAGAGAGCAGCTTGGGGAGCAAACACAGGATGATGTGGCTGGAAGTGCAGCACCCCGAGCTGATGATGGGACCAGAGAGTTGGCTGTACCAGAAGGGGCGGTGGCAGAGCAAAAGCAGGGGAACGGGAGGCAGGACAGCCCTGGGGAGGCCCAAGGTCTCTGGCCATCACCCAGGAGGTGCAGTGGCTGCACCCATGCAGAGCAGACAGCTTTTTCAGGTTAGCTCTGGGTTTCGCTGCTCGCACAATGGATATCGCTGTTGTTGTTCCAGTTATAATCCTGTATAAACAAGGCTGACCTCTGGTTATTGGAAAGAGCTGAAAATAAAGACAACTTTCTCTGCTTCCTCAAATGCAGTGTCTGATTGCCAGGACTGGCTGACACAGCCCACACCATGCTCCCAGCTCAGCTCCTGCAGCAGCTGGGGACCTGTGGTGTGGTTGGCAGCAGGGCAGAGTGGCAGTGAGAACCCAGGCAGAGAGCCACCATGGCCCAGGACACCTTCCCACTGTCCCTGATGCCCTTCACTTGTCAGAGAGAGCTGTCAGCAAATAAAAGAGCACGTGAGCAGAAAACAGCTGAGCTGGGCATTCCCTGAACTGGGAGTGGCACAAACACCCACTTTCCCCCCCTTGGGTGGGACTCTGGTCCCTGGCTGGGGACACGGGGGATTTGTCACCCTTGTACAGGCACATGGCTGCAGCCAGGATGCTCCTGCCATGGATGCTGAACCCCAGCTGCCTTGCTCGGCACTTCCCAGTTCCACCTGACCCACTGAACTATTTGTGCCCGAGGAAACCAGGCGCTGAGCTGGGCCTTGCAGAAAGGGAGGCTCCAATGAACACAGCATTTCCCAGCGGATGACTTCAGCCTCCCAGCAGGGCTCACAGACAGCCCCAGCCCTGAGTCCTTTGCTCTCCAGGAAGTGCCTTTCTTTGGGAAGCCTTTGTTCCAGCAAGGCTGGAGCAGCCCCAGCCCCAGGGGAGCCCACGGGACTTGCTGGCACGGGGGCACCACTCAGGGCACTGGGGGAGCTGCCAGCCTGGACCATGCTGCACAGGTCTCTCCAAATTTTGTGAGGAGCATCCCTACTCCCCGTGGCCACCCTAAGGATCCCCATCTCCTTTGGCAGGTGTGGCTGTAGGTCACGTCCATCCCACCTGGCTGCACTGCTCCAGGTGCATATCCAGTGTGACATAATGATAATTATTAACTATAATTAATAACAAATATCTTGCTGTAAATATCTCATTTGTCCAATTGGACAAACAATGGCACCAGCTACACACTCCTGGTAATTGTATGGTCATTAATCAATTAGTGGTGTGAACTCATCTAGAGGCAAGGCTGGTCTGTGTGAGGCAAGGGAAGGCAGTGCTGGGCACCAGAGGAGGGTGCAGCACTTTCACCCAGACCCAAGGACCCATCCTGCCCCTCTCGCTGCCCTGCAACCTCTGCAAAATGAAGATTAAAAGCCATTTTCCCACCACAACTTGGAGCCTGGCTACTGCTGTTCCACAAGATCCTGCCAGCATCCGCTTGCCACCTCTGTTACCCGGATGCAAATTTTGGGGATAAGTCCCTTTGATTTGGTTGCACAGCCTCAGCCTGGGGCTCCTGCACCAACCCACAGGCAGCAGCAGCAGCAGCAGCAGAAATAACTACCAGGGTCAGCTGGCAACAGGCTCTTCCCTTCTTGCCATCCCCACCAGCCCCTCTTTGAGCCTTCAAATCCCCGAGCCCCTTGGGATGATCCAGGTGGTGCCGCATCTATTCTTAGCCGGGTGGGAGCTCGGCATTGGACCCGGCTGGGAGAAATAATCGGGAGCGGGCGGGCTGGGGGCGGGGAGGGCGAATGCCTTTGTGCTGGGGGGAGCAGAGGCGGCCGCCCCGCCACGCTTCCTCTGCTAGGTGTGGTGCTGGGCTGCGCGGGATGCGAGGAAGGGAAGCCAGGGGCCAGGGTGGGGTCAGCCAGCTGCCTGCTCAATAAAACTGGGGAGGGAAGGAAAAAAAGAGAAATTTAAAAAAATACACAACTCCCGAGGCTGTGTGCTGGACTGGGGTGCAGCTTGCCTGATTCCAAGGCCTGCGAGGAGGGCATGCATGGGGAGAGGTCACTCGGCTGGCACGCACCGATCCTGGCTCTGCCCGGAGCTTCCTCCCTCTGTGTGGCTGCAGATGTGGCTGGTGAGGAGCCAGTGGGTCACCAGCACCCCACCTTCCAGCCCTGTGGGCAGCAGGGGGAAAGGGAGGCTTTATCCCCCTCCCAGGAAAGCTGAGCCATGCACAGACCCTGCAACTTCACCTCACACCTGGCTGAGGGGCTTTCACTCCCTGGAATGAAGCTCTGTGGTGCTGGCTGTGGGGAGAGGGAGGGGAGCAAAGTGGGGTGGCATTGCCCTTGAAGGTAGGTTCCTCCTGGGCTGGGCTGGGGATGTATTTGGTGCTTTGCACCCAGGCATTTCTGCATCCAAGCACTTTTGTGTGCTTTGCATACTGCTCCATCCCCCTCGCAGCTCTCCTTCTCCTCTCTCTGTGCTTTGCCTCCTCCAAAACCATGCCACACTCCATGGCTTTTCATTCCATTCCTTTTTTCTTTCCTCTCTATTTGTTTCCTTTTTTGCAATTTTTTTCTCTTTTTTTTCCTTTATTTTTTTCTCCTAATGATTTCCTAATGATGCAGAACTAACAACAAATGCACTGTAAGACCAGTTTGCAGACCCAGTGCCAGGCTGGGTTTCATGTGAGCTTGAGGGTCGAAGTGCCCAGCTTTGCTCCATGGTCAGGAGTTCTCAAACTATTCCATTGTAGCAGGGACAGCAGCACCTCCCTGATCTCTGCTCCCTGCAACAGGGAGAGCATCCTGAGGCCCTGGCCAGCCCGTGTGGAAGAAGCCCAGGCCTGGAGTGGCTGTACAGAGCAAGTGTGGAGGACATGAGGCTCTGCCTCCCCTGGGGAGGGTTTGCCCCTGCTCTTAACATCATTCCAGGGCTAGGAAAATCAGAGCTGCCCCCACTCCCACCCTGATGCAGCTCATCCCCACCAAATCCCAAATGCCAGCTGGTGCCACCATGTCCAACCCTTGTTTCAGGGCAGATCTGAACACACCTGGAGGCCAAGGATTCTGCCAGTGCCATGGAGGAGGCCACAGAGAGGATGTGATCACGGAATGAACCACATGCTTGGCTGAAACCTGGGAGAAGGGGGGTGTCCCCACCAGCTGCCCAGACTGCCTACTCCAAAGGTTGCTCACTTCACTCCACAGACAGCCACAGGTCTCAAGCCACAGGCTTGAGAGTCTCCAGATCCCCCAGCACCCACCTTGCTTCTCCCAGGGCAGGGGCAAAGAGCTAAAGCCTCCAGGGGCTCTGCTGAGGATGGCAGCAGGGACTGCTTCTCCAGCAAAGCAGTGCTCCAGCTCCCTCTGGATGGGGGAGAGAGGAGAGGAGACTCCTTGCAGCTGTGTGGGCTCTCCTGTGGACTGGTGCTGATTTGCACTTTCAAAAGTTTAATAAGAAGCTCCAGAAATGTGAAGAAAATCTCGCCTGAAACCTCTGTCGCTCCTGGTTGATGATTGAAGAACAAGTGAGAAACGATTTTTTTTAATTTTTTTTTTTTAGAGGCCTTTGTTTTGTTTAGGGTTAACAGCAGATCGGCTTGTCCAAATCACTTCCAGACACACAGAAACCATGGCATGCAATACCCCACGGCTGTGAGAGGCTGGAGCTGGGCTCTTGCACAACCCAGTGCCCCAAGTCTTCCTAAAGCTGAGGTTCAATTTCAGGCTGGGGTCTCGGGCATGTCCGCAGCCAGGGAGGGCCTGGGGGCAGAGACCCAGAGCTGGGACCCGGAGCTGGGACATCTCTTTCAAGTCAGCCCGGTTGCCCCGGGGATTTCAGGGGGCAGGCACAGTGCCCTGGCCAATCTCCTTGATTGCAAATGGGTCCCACAGAACTCATAACTCCCAGTGCCAAGGGCAGGAAGGACCTTCAGACCACCTAGCCTGACCCTTGGCACTGCAAATCCCTGCTGGATGGCAGCCAAGTGAGCGGAGCAGTGACCTGGTGGCAGGGGATGTGCTGCTTTGCTGCGGCTGCCGATGGCTGTGGGTACCTGGCCATGCCCGAGGCGTGCAGTGATTTCACAGCTGTGCCAGCCCCAGCCCAGCAGCCCTGCGGGCTGGGCTTAGCCACGATCACCTGGCTGACACTGAACCCCCCATTCCTCAACAGTCCCTAGAAAACACAATGCTTTTCATGTCAGCGGCACTTAAACTCAAGGAGCGGTTTCTTTGCCTGACACTGAAATTCCCACAGAAAATTGCCGGGGGGAGAGGGCTCACCCCTGCCTTCACCCCAGGGCTGCTCCCAGCCCCGGATGGGGAATGCTGGCCAAAACACACACACGGAGTCAGTCGTAAGAAAAATAAACGCCGAGCCCTGAACATCCCTGTGCTGTTGCACACAGCCTGGCAGGCGAAGCTGAACGCTTCCCTGCCTCGGCACCGCGGGTGGTGGGGGACGAGGGCAGGGCACAGGGAGCAGAAAAGGGGCTTGCAAGGAGAAAGAAAGAGAGAGAGAAGAAAGAAAGAGAAAGAAAGAGAGAGAGAGAGAGAGAAAGCGAGAGAAGAAAGTGAGAAAGAAAAGAAAAGAAAAGAAAAGAAAAGAAAAGAAAAGAAAAGAAAAGAAAAGAAAAGAAAAGAAAAGATTTAACAACCCTCCTCCTTGGACAGAAGGGAACGGGGCAGCAGCTTCCACACCGGTCCCAGCTCGGCCCTCCCCGGGTGGCTTTTCCTGCTGGTGCCTGGGGACGCCCCCCTTCCCTCCTCCTCCTCCTACCCCTCGTCTCCTCCTCCTCCCCCTCATCTCCTCCCCCTCTCCCTCTCCTCCTCCTCCTCCTCCTCC
>VWYP01013818.1:54777-68010 GCA_013400435.1 Pycnonotus jocosus | reverse complement strand
GGATGCGGGGCTGCGGGCTGAGGCTGCGGGCTGTAAGAATACAGGGCTGTGGGATGCAGGCTTGCAGAGCTAGGGACATGGGGATATGGGGTTGGGGATCCAGGGTGCAAGAGTACAGGGCTGTGGGATGAGGAGGATATCGAGCTGGGGGGACAGGGATGTGGGAGTACAGGGCTGGGAATACAGGAATACAGAGGTACAGATGTGGGGATGTGGGCTGCATGAGTGCAGGGCTGCAGGATGCAGGGGTACAGAGCTCAGAATGCTGGAGCATGGGGCTGGGGGTGTAGGGATAGGCGGGTTTGTTTCTGATAGTCCAAGGTAGTGGGATGCAGGGATACAGAGCTGGAGATGTGAACTGCTGGGGTACAGGGATTCGGGGCTGGGAATGTGGGATGAAGCGGTACAGGGATTTGGGATGTGCGCTGTGGGAGTCCAGGGCTGTGCGATGCAGACTGCACAGACACAAGGCAGCGGGCTGTAGGATGCAAGGATATGTGACTCTGCTAGCCAGGCTCCAAGGGTACAGGACTGCAAGAATATGGGGATGCAGGAGCTGGGGTAAAAGGATGGGGTGCTGTGGGATACAGAGCTGGAGGATGCAGGGCTGTGGGCTGCAAGGTTAAAGAGCTGCAAGACACAAGCTTTAGGGATGTGGGATGAAGGACTAGCTGCAGGTTGCAAGGATGCAGGGCTGCAAGGATGCTAGCTGTAAGGATGCAGGACTGTTGGATCAAGGGCTGTGGGATGTGGTGTTACAGGATGTGGGAATATGGGGCTGTGGGCTGTGAGGATGTGAAGATACAGAGCTGCATGTACACAAGATGCAGGGAAACAGGGCTGCGGGATGCAGAGATACAGGGCTGAGGGGTACACAGCTGCAGGGATGCAGGATATGGGAATACAGGCTGCAGGATGCGGGATGCACGACTATAGGATGCGGGATGTGGGAACACGGGAAGCAGGATATGGGTAAATGGAGCTGCAGGATGCGGGACTACGGGAAGCAGGATATGGCCAGACAGAGCAGCAGGATGCAGAGACACGGGGCTGCGGGATGTGGGGATGTGGGATTCAGGATATGGTACTGCGCGGTTTTGGGATGGGTGATTTGGTCTTCAAAGGTGCAGGCTATGGATGTGACATGCAGGGAAGCACAGATTGTGGACTGTACCGAGGGGCAGTAAGAGGCAGAATCCCCATCCCTGGCAGGGGGTTCCTGTTCCATGTACCCCCATTCTCCCCCACCACTGAAGTGCTGGGCGCTGTCCGAGCCTTTGTCTGGGACAAGGGAACAGCCTGGCTTGGGAACCCATTCCGCAGCCCTTCCTGCTGCCAGCAGTGAGACCCCACTCAGGTGCCAAGCCATCTGTAGGGGCCCTTCACCGCTGGGCTGCCTCTCCCTGGGTGTCCCTATGCCCTGGCCAGTGACGGGTGGCTGAGCCACTCTCACAGAGCTTCTCTTTCCTCTTCCAGGCCAATCGTGGAAAGCGCTGAGCGCCAGCGACAAGCGTCCCTTCGTGGAAGAGGCAGAGCGACTGCGAATCCAGCATCTCCAGGATCACCCCAACTACAAATACCGCCCAAGGAGAAAGAAGCAAGCCAAGAAAATCAAGAGGATGGAACCCAATATCCTCCTGCATAACCTTTCCCAGCCTTGCAGTGACAACTTCAGCATGAGTCACCATGGCGGCAGCCAGCCGGGCCACCCCCAGCCTCCCCCACTTAACCACTTCAGAGAACTCCACTCCATGGGGTCGGATATTGAAAACTATGGCTTGCCAACTCCTGAGATGTCTCCCTTGGATGTCTTGGAACAGACCGAGCCGGCATTTTTCCCTCCGCACATGCAGGATGACTGCAACATGATGCCCTTTCGCGGCTACCACCACCATCACCAGATGGAGTTTCCCCAGGAGAAGTGCATGGGGCGGGACGTGGCCGTGCCCTACACGCAGACCCCCTCACACTTGGCCGACGCCATGAGGACTCCCCATCCCTCCAGCCTTTACTACAACCAGATGTGCTCGGGAACTCAGAACGGGCTTTCCGCCCACCTGGGCCAGCTGTCGCCCCCGCCTGAAGCCCACCACATGGAGAGCGTGGATCACTTGAACCAAACCGAGCTCTGGACAGACGTTGACCGCAACGAGTTTGACCAGTATTTGAACATGAGCAGGACTCGTCCCGAAGCCTCGGGCCTCCCTTACCATGTCTCCCTGTCCAAAGTGACTCCTAGAAGCATCTCCTGCGAGGAGAGCAGTTTGATATCTGCCCTGTCCGATGCCAGCAGTGCTGTTTACTATAGCCCCTGCATCACCGGTTAGGTTGACCCCACCATCCAATGCGCACACCAGGAGAGCCCCAACTCTCCTCTAAAAACAAAAAGCCATCCTCCTTTAACCACAAGCTCCATCATATTTAGAGTATCTCTCATTAAATGCATCGCTTTCTTGTTTGTTCTTTTTTATTTTGATTTTTTAAAAAATTTTTTTTAGAGACAGACCATGCTGAACTCACTGATATACCGTATAACTATATAACACAGATAGACGCCTTTCCCCGCTGTGCTCCCCACTCCAGTCCTCGGCAGGGCACCTCTCCAACTCCCGCCAGCTCTAAGGGGCATTTTCAACCCAGTTCCAGTAGATCCTGCCTGAAACAATCACACCAGGATGAGCCAAAGTGCGACCTGTCCTCAGTATTTAACCCAAGGACAGGCAAACTTTTAAGGGGAAAAACTTCTAGAAGGACTTTGCCAGGGCTGTTAAAGAGTCGGCGCCCATTAGGGGTGGGCTTTAGGACAGTTTTTACTGTATTCTCAGCAATATATTTTAATTGGGCAACAAAACTATATTTTTACTAAGCATTTTTATATATAAAATGGTATTTAATGTCTTTTGGGTTTTTTTATTAGACTTTTTAAAAAGAAATCAAGGGATATCCATGAGATCTAAAGCATTTATGTAGCAAAGCTGGATTTAAAAAAAAAAAAAAAAGGAATGGGGAAAAAAGGAGATATTTTGTGAAAAGTGAATGATAATGTAAATATTGAGGAACAACTGACTGGAATTTTGTACAAAAGAAAAATATGACTGCAAACACTTTAATTGTCTAGAACTGTATTGAGAGCAAACTGTTTTATTCTGGTTAATTATTAAAACATCTTCATATAATTGTTCCCATCTTGTGTGCTTGTTGTGTGAACACATATTTTCCGCAAATACATGTTGTCCCAACCATTTCCAGATTTTTGTATCCGTTGATTAATGTTTTGACAACCTGGCAAATGTATTAATTTCCAAGCTGCCGCCCGCCCGCCCCGTCAGCCGCCTCAGGCTCCGTGAGCGCGGCTCTGCTCGGCTCGGCACAGGACAGTGGCATGGATGGGATGGGATGGGAGATGGGATGGGATGGGAGACGGGATTCTGGCGGCAGCCCCACAGCACTGTGCCATGCTGCCCAGAGATGCTCCCAGCAGGAAAAGCAGCTGTTCTCAGATTAAAATATAATAAAACATGTGATATCCTCCTCCGAAACAAGCCTTGGTGTGGTCATTGTTTTGGCAGGCTGGCAGCGCAGCGATGCGAGGTCCCCGTGGCTCACCCTGTTTTCCCATGAAACCACCCCAAAAATAGAGCCAGGCTGCTGCAATGCTTTCTCTCCAATCCTCAGAGCTGGAAGAAAACTCCATGTACCAGAGCCTTTCCTCCTCCTGGCCTTCACTGGCTGCTTCCCGGCTCCAGCAGTGGCAGATCTTGCCGAGCCATCACCATGCCCAGCCGGATCCTGCTCAGAGCTGCTGGTGCTTTGCCGGAGCTTCATCCCCCTCCTGTGAATCACTGTATGATTTACAGGGAGCTTTTTTGTTCAATTTGAAAAGGAGGAACAACAATCTGTTGCTTAAAACCCGGTGGCATCCGTTCCTTGAGCACCAAGTGATTTAAACCAGGCTGATATCGCCAAAAAAGGCTGTTTAAAAAAAATTTTTGAAAAAAATTGAATAGAAGAAGAGGGGTTTTGTTGTTGTTGTTGGCAAAGAATTGCCTTTTAGGGGAAATGGATATTTAACAAATGACATTAATTTTCAAGCTTCTCCTAAATTAAATTCACATTAGTGTTAACAGGACTCAATCCTGACTCACTTTTTTTTGTTGTTGTTGTTGAATGTGAAGCGCTAATAAACGGGACCACTCCGGGGGCTGGCGACACGTTCCCATGGAACGCCACAAAGGCGCTTCATTGTCTTTCCATATACAGTATGTAAAAAGGGGGAATACATGGAAAAATGACCTCACTACCTACACGGGAGGGCTGGCGGGCGCCCGGCGGGTGCCAGAACCCGCGCTGCAGCAAACAAACACAACACCAAATGAGAAGCATCCTGTGCTGCCGCCGATGACTATGAAAGGAAGCAGCCGGCTATGGGCTCCATCCCGCTCTGCTCCCCGAAGCGGCCTGGGAGGAAGGAGATGAGGGAGGGGGGGAGAAGAAGAAAGCCCTGAGTTATTTTCCAGCCCCCAGTTTCCAGGTACCTTCCAGGCATGAATGCGGTCACTTCCTGCGGTTCAAGGCAGCGGTGAGCAGGCCAGTCCTCACCCAGCTGCCCCGCCAAGCTGGGGAGAGCTGCCATCCATCTCATTGTGGAGGAAATGTGAAGTCACTTTTCTGCAGCAGAAATTCCCTTCTTTCCCCATGGGTCAGGCTCACCATGGTCTTTAAATTGAAGGAGGGTCAGTTTAGATTAGATATGAAAAGTCTTTCGAGAGAGGCTGGTGATGCACTGGCACAGATTCCTGGAGAAGTTGCGGATGCCCCATTCCTGGAAGTGTCCAAGGCCAGGTTGGATTGGGCTTGGAGCAATCTGGTCTAATGGAAAGTGTCCCTGCCCATGGCAGGGGGTTAGAACTTGATGACCCATAAGGTCTTTTCCAACCCAAACCACCCTGTGATTTATGCCCCAGGATGCTGCTGTGGGGTTACAGCAGGTGATGAAAGCTGCAATGGATGGTCATTCCCATCCATACCTGCGCCAAGGATACACCACCTTGAAGACACAGCTGCTGTGAAAGCCCCACCTCGCTCGCCAGCTCTACCCCAGGTCACAGGGAAATGAGAGAGAAGGAAAATGTGAGAGGAAAAAAAAACTTGAGCAGATATCAGCAGGCAGAAAGACCTGTGCCAGACTTCAAAAGATGTCACCTCCTACCATCACTCGGTGTTCCACACAACTATTTTCACCTAAACTCACTGCTTTGACATCAACTTTATCAGGAAGTGTCTCAAACCAACCTGATTTGTGCTGGTACAGCAGTGGTTTGGGTAGGCAGCATTCCACAGTGTCACTGCTGCATCCTCATGGTTTAGCCATGGCCAGGACAGGATTTGTCCCCCTCCAAATCCAGGGTTTGGTGAGACTGGTGGCACAGGGGCTGATCCAGCTCCATCAGGAGGGCAGAGGGCTCAGCTGAATTTGGGAGAGGTACTGGGTCCTTGGAAAGGGTGCTGGCTCCTTGATGGGCTTTAACCACACCACTTATTTTACGTATTATTTTTATAATTTTGTATCTTGTTTCGTATCTTATATGTTAGTTCTATGTTTATCTGTCTTATTTTTCCACACTGGATTTTTTTGTATATTTAATTTTTTTCAATATTTTATGTGTTACTTTTATATATTTTTTAACATGTATATTATTTTTATCTTTCCCCTGTCCCTGTACAGCTGCTCTGGGACCAGGAAACCATCCCCCAGTGTTTTGTTTCACTGCATGCCGATGGCTCAGGTGTGACGTGGGACTGGAAATGGCTGGAGCTGACATAGTTTGGGGATGATTTCACTGCCGTTATGGCTCAGGCTGGGGCTGTTACTGCACAGCCCCTTCCGATTTTTATGACTTAATCTCTCCAAAGCTCAAGGCCGGATGGTTTTGGGCTGGGGAGGAGGAACGAGGGGCTTTTAGCAGGTCGTTACGGCAGAAATATGGAGAAGGTACTTGACAGGTAAATGGAAAACCTGACAGCCCATCCTGCCGGCTTTCCCAGGATGCGGGGAGAGGGGGAGGCAATGCCAGGTCCTACCTGGGCTTTATGGGCAGGTGGCATCTGCTCTGTGTCCCCTGGGGGTGCAGGGCAGTGGCTTCTACCCGTGTGCAACTGTGCATCCCAACACACCCGTGTGCAAACCTGCACGTGTGCAGGCATTGGTGAGATCTGTGTGAATGGGTGTGCAAGCACCCGTGTGCACCTGCATCACTCCATGCATCCATGCTCACATCCATCCCTGTGTGCATTATCTGTGTGTGCAGGCATCTCTGTGTGTGTTTGTGTGGGCATCCCTGGATATCCATGTGCCTGCACCTGGGTGGGTTGAGTGTGTGCATGTGTGTAGCCATGCATGTGCTCCTCTGCATGTGTGTGCTGCATCTTTGTGGTTGTCTCTTTGTGTGTCTGAGCCTGCACGTGTATCCATGTGCTCCTCCATGTGTATCCATGTGTGCATCTCTCTGTGGATATGTCTGTGCATACACGTGTAGGTGCATCCATGTGTGCATTTTCCATGCATGCATCCCTCCATGTGCACGTGTGTTTGTTCACATCCATGGATGTGCGTATCCATGTGCACACACACGTGTGTGTGTGTGTGTGTGTGTGTGTTCTGCTGGAGGTTCACAGATCAGCTTTATAGACGTTCTGGATTTTTTACAGCGTTACGGAGCGCTCGATGACATCACCCACCCAAATATTAAAACCTCATGTGCCAGCCAGCCCGGCCCTGCAGCGTTCAGCTCCAGGCTCGCTGTTCCCAAGGCTGAGGCTGTGGCACAGCCAGGGGCAAGTGGGATGTGCGGGGTGGCAAGTGGCAGCTCCAGAGCAGCCCCAGCCATCCCAGCCCAGAGCTCACAGTCGGGGCAGGAACACTGACACAACAGCCTTGATGAGGTTATCCTGGCTGGGATGAAAAGGGAATTAGAGCCTCTTGATTCCTTGTATTTTGGGTGTTCAGCATGGAGGCATCTCTGGGAAAAGGAACATGCAGCCAGTGCTGGTTCCTCACTGTGGCACCAGACAGCTGCTCTAGACCAAGCAATGGGATTTATATTTTTTCCCTACTCTTCCAGAAAAAAAAATTATCAAAACCAAACCTGTTTGTGGGAAACAGCTCCAAAACATTTCCTGACTCGAGAAAAAGTGCATTGGGAAAAAAAAAAGTTTCCAGGTTTTTTCTGATGGAAGGCAAAACCTTTGGAGAGGTAACAGCATTCTGTGGTGAGAGGTTAACCAAAGGGAAAAGGTTGAAATGCAAAGGAAGATTTCAAATGTTCCCAGAACAACCTTTCCTGGTCAAGCAGAAGCAAAGTTCCCAAGCCTTCCCTAACTTTCTTCTTTGCAGCTCAGTTTGGGAAAGGAAATGTTTAGAAATCTCAGTGCTCCTTGCAGACAGGAAAGGCCCCGTTTCCTCTGCGCCATGCCCAGAGCTGCTGGGCAGCAGGAACACTCGGGTGAGGCTGCAAGAATTCTCTGCAGGCAGGGGAGGGCAGCTGCCTCCAGGGAACGGGAGTTGGGGTGTCATAAATATTACAGGTTTTGCAAGAGAAAAGAAGAGAAGCCAGCAAGGAATCCTTAATGTGCCCTTGGAAATCTGTGCAGCCTGAAACGCTTTAGCACTTTTCTTGCTGTGAAGTTCAACCCCTACATCCCTTGTGGAGATTTGGTTGTCCCCTCTCAGCTCCCAGGGTTGCCCCCACCAGTCCTCACATTCCTTCCCCTGCCTTAGGGCCACGACAAGCCCCTGAGTCCCCAGCTCCACACCAACATCTGCTCACCCAGCACTGTGCTGGGGTCCCCATGAGAAGGACAGGTCCCTGTGAAGGAGGCAGGTTTGGGTCTCATTTTGTGAACCATGAGGGATTTGGGGGGCTTCTTCTCCTCACTGGCTCTGAGCCAACTGAGCCCCACAATATCTGTCAGAATCACTTTGTGCTTCTCTTCTGAGGTGATTCAGCAATGCTGTGATGTACTGGGAGGCCAAAGGGTCATGGAAGGGTTGGGAGTGTTCTCCAGAGGTCACCTAGTCCAATCCAATCCAACACAACACGACTCACACAGCACAACCTAATGCAACCCACCCGAACCACCTAATGCAACACAGCCAACCCAACCCAGCCCAGCACAACCCAACATAACCCAACCCAGCCAACCCAACCCAAACCCAGCCAGCCCAACCCAATACCACCCAACCAAACCCATCCTAACCCATCCAAACCAATCTCAACCCAATGTAACCTATCCCAAGGACCCAATCAACCTATCCCGACATAACCCAACACAACCCAACCAGCCCAGCTGAGCCTACCTAACCCAACACAACCCAACCATCCTAACTCAACTTCCTATGCAAGTCCTAAAGCAAGGTCACCCCATCGCCTCCCGCGCAGCCCAGCTCAACCCTTCCGGGATGTTGCAGTGGTTTGGTGGAAGCCTCTCTCTCCTCCTGTGTTCAGCAGCCCAGGGAGGTTGATCCCTTCAGGGAACTGAATCATGTCCCCCCCACCATCGTGGGAGCGTCACAGAGCGTCTGAAGCTCGTCAGGAGAGTCAGGCCAGGCCGCGCGGGGCCGTTCTGGGAAGCCATCCAGCCATCCGCTGGAGAGAGGAGTCTGCCTAAAAATGCCTCTGCTGGCTCCTCTCCACACTCCGACCATCCCATATGGAACAAATGTACATTTTCCATCAATTGTTTGTATTTTGCATTTAAAGAAAGAAGGGGGAGGGAGAAAAAAAGCCAGCAAGCAAGCGGGCTATACATATACGCGAAGCGTCGGTGACAGCAGATAGGCCCCATCGCGGAGAGGGAGAAACACTGGCTGGCGTTCAAGAGACTCAAACGTATGGTATGAAACAATAAATTTTAAGTGTGTTTTGACATATTTGGTGGTCTCTGCCTCATGCTTAATGAGCATTGGTCCACGTTGTGGGGGAACTGCACAGCTCTCGGGTGGTTGGCAGGCTGTGCTGGGCGGAGGGTCAGTGGCCAGCGAGGCCGGAGGCAGGCGTTGAGGTGGTCCTGGCATGAGTGTCCCAAGGGGATGGGGCATGGGGATGTGACACCATGGACTGCCCAGAAGAAGGGATGCTGTGGGTAGTTCAGTGCCTCAGGGGGACAAGCGGTGATGCCAACGTGCAGGAAGAAGGATCAAGAGGTAGAATTGGGTTAAATTTGGTCAGGAGGGGACACAAAACATGGTGGTGATGTCCCAGAGCAGCATCCCTCACCTCTGCATGGCTTGGGCAACCTGTGCTCCCAGCTCCAGGCTGGGTCCCAGCCAGGCAGCGCTGCTTTGCCTGCAGGAGGACCGTGGGCTCCCACATCCCATCACCACAGGGAGAAAGCCCGAAGGGATGGGCAAAGCGGCAGGACAAGGGAGTGCAGCCCTCCCGCATCCCTTGCCTCTGTGCCAGGCTGCCCGGCTCCCCCCGTCTGACAGGGCTTGATCAGAAAGATGGACATGAAAGTGGAGCTTTGGCTCTGGTTTCTCTCTCATTCAGAACATTCAAAAACTATTAACTGTGGTGGGGGTAAGCAGGCAGCTGGTTTTAATATCGTGCTCTTCCAATTGTGTTGGGGTTTTTTTTTTTCCTTGCTTTTCGCGAGCACTTTAAGTGACATGGTTACATGTATTTGATTAAAAAGCTGTAATTCAACGAGTGCATTTTCTTGTACTGTACAAAACAGCTTAAAGACACAGGATTTATTTACGGTGGTCTCCCAGTTTTGCAGCTCTGCCAAAAGACAAGATGACAGGGAATTCACAGGAGGGAGGACAGATAGCAGCAGAGGGGGACATGCAATCTCTCCTGGCTTTCCCAGTGTGGAGAACATGACTGGATCATTTCCTCTGCTGTAAGGTCAGCCCACTGCCACCAGCCTTGTCCTTGGAGCCATCCACTGGTCCCAAAAGCAGAAGCTACTTTTGGTGTCCCCAGGACTGGGTCTTTGCTTACAAGAGCTGGCAGAGCGGAGGAGGGGACAGCTAGGGTTGTCCAAACTGGCCCCCATCCCGCCTGCAGCAAGATGCTGCAGGACACAACTGGAGGCAGGAGGGGGAGATTTTTTCCAACCATGCCCATCCCCTGCCCGTGCAGAGATGCTGCCAGCACTGAGGAGCCTGTCCCAATCCAGCAGCTCTATTTCCTAAGGAGGAAAAAGCCTTTATGAGATCCCAGCAAGGAGCCATGGCCTGATGCTGCCGAGAACCCTGGATCCTCTCCCATTAACCCCAACATCAGCCATGGCACAGCCACAAACTGGAGCCATGCTCACCCACACCTTTTTGGCTTCTCTGCTTCCAAAGTGATGAATTTCAACCCAAAAAGGCAGGCTTGGAGATGAATAAAAAGTATGAGGCTGCTCTGCAACCCCTTAAGCACCAAAATTACCCTATCCCCCCACTCTGCTGGCCACAAGGGGTGGTGGCACCGTCCCTGCACCCCATCCTTGGGCTTTTTGCATTCCTCTGGCCTCGAAAGGAGGTGTGTGCCTGTGTGTGTATGCAATGCTGACCCCACAAACCCACTCCACCCAGCACAGCTTCACCTTTCTCACCCAGATGTATAATAACATTTAGTAATAAAAAATAAACTCAGCAACACTTGCACCTCACCTGCCTCAAAGTCCCTGATGTGCAGCCCCGGGGACGGGGACACCGACCCCAGCATCACTCAGGACCACCCTGGGAAATCCCGGCCTCCCCCATCCCTGCCTGGGGGGCCGGAGCCTGCCTGGCTGCTGGCCATGCCGAGCTGAGCTGTGTCTCTTCCTCAGCTCTCTCCTGCCCAGGGATCACCTGCAGTTCAGTTGATTTATGAACGGAGAATTTTTCGAGCTCTGTTTCCTTTTCATTGTTGTTTCAGTTGCTGCGCTCGCTTCCGCCCGCCTTTGAATAACTCCTGCCACGCTGTGAGCGGTGAGAAAGGCACCGAGTAAACACTCACACTCAGCCCAGGACCCCAAAAACAGGGGGACACAGGGCTGCCCACTGGCTGGTCCTACCTAGGGCAGGAGATTGCTGAGCTCCGAGTGAGCAGAGCTCCGAAATGGATCCCTCTTGTCTCAAAGCTGCAGTTTGGGATGGGACAGTCACATCCTAACCTCCTGCTCTGTGTCGCAGCTCCTGGGAGGTGGCAGCCCCGTTGGGATGCTGCTCTCGCATGCTGTGGCTGGGGAGGGGAGGGTTGTGGTGGGTGGTTTGACTGCAGGGACCCTAAAATGCGATTTGCGGGGGGGGGCAATTCATTGCNTTCCCCCGCCCTCCCAGCCCCATCCCGGGCCACCGAGGAACCCCCGTCCGGGGCGATGGGCAGCTGCCCGTCCCGACCTGCGCCCATTGTCCTGCCCTTCCTCCCCGCGCCCCTCAGCCCCCCGCCGCCGCCCCGGGGCCGGGGGGAAAACAGGAAGCGCTCCCCAGCACGCTGCTGCGGAAATGAGACAAGCGGGCTGGAGCGGCGGCGAGGACGGCGGGAGGAAGCGGACGGGATATTTGGAACTGACGGCGAATTCTTGGGCTTATCTCTGAGCCGCAGAGGCCCAGGAGTCCTTACAAAACAGCGCCCAGCTGGAGCGAGGCCCGCGGCTGGGGACGCGTCCTGGTCCTCAGCGCCACCCCCGGTACCCGGCTGGGCGGCGGGATGCTGGTGACAGGGAGGGGACACACATCCAGTGCGGTGGGTGGCACCTGCGTCCCATCAGTGGTCACAGAAGGGACCTGACGCCCCGCTGCAGTGTGGGGATGGGCAGCCCCCGGGCTGAGTGGTGCCCAGCTTGCACGTCCCATCCTTCAGCAGGAATTTGGGGATGAGGGCACTCCCCAGCATCCCTAAAGCCTGTCCAAAAATCCGGCTGTTTTATGAGCCCCAGGCACGAGTTCCCCCTTTCCCATGGGAAACCATCCCCTGTCCTGCCCACAGTCCGCATTGGGACACTTTCAGCCCATCACCTTCCCTTCCATACCCGCGAGCACCGGCAGCAGGGATGGGCTGTGGACGCTGATCCCCTGCCTGCCCTGCCTTCCCTGCCCACGAAGGGTTACAGCCAGCCTGCATTGCTCCGATTTCACCCTTCCATCTGCTGCTGGCCTTTTTGGGGGGTTTGAATTATTTTTCATAACAATGCTGTGATACTTTATATTCGGCACACCCCAGCTGGGGAATAGAAAGCGGGTCCGGGCTGGGAGCACCCGACCCAAAGGCAAAGGTCTCTGCAGCGCTTCCTAAAAGCTGGAAGCTGCCCTGCTGCGGGCATGGGAGAGGGGCCGGGGTGGTGGCATCATCCCGGGGAGCTGGGGCTGCTGCCAGCATCCAGGGCTCCCCAGTCGGGCTTTGGTGGGGTCAGTGCCTCGTTTATTAATTGGTGGTGAAAATCAGGCAGGAGCCCTGCAGCGGGCAGGGGAAGGCAGCTGGAGCACCCCAGGGTCAGCGCTGGGGGCGACTCGAGGTGGGCATCACCTTCCTGGAGTGTCCCTAACCCGGTGGGGACCCCCGGCCGAGGGCACCCAGCGAGGAGGCTCCTTTGGAGCTGGCAGTGGGGCGATGCCCGCGGACAGGACCCGCCGAGGAGGGCTGCCGCGGCCATCGGAGCCAAATTTGGTGGCTGGGGGGGGCAGGGTGTGACGGGTCACCCTGGCAAAGGCTGAGACTCCTCCTCTGCGGGGAGGAGGACAAAGGATGGAAGCGGCTGCCCCGTTGCAACACATCCCCGGCGAGCACAATGGAAATGCCATCCTCCGTCTTGTGAAACAGGAACCTCATATGATCTCGCTGAAGGCTTGGGGACACTCTTGTAGGTCTGAGCGTGATGCTCCCCGGGCTTCTTTCTCTACCCGCCGGGGGATAGGGAGAGTGGGGAGTCCCCCAGGGGCATCCCTGCCCTAGTGAGGACCGAATTGCCACCGCTGTCCGCTGTGGCACTCTGGACCCACTGGCAGGAGGAAGGTGATGCCCTGCCACCCACCCTGGGGCCAAAACACCCCCAGGTTCCCCCCCAGCCCCACCAAAACACCCGTCCTATGGTCCCCCCACAGCCCNCGGCCGGCGGGCACCTCCCGAGCCGCCCCGCCGGCACCTGGCGCCCGTCGGCACCCGGCACCGCTGCCCCCCAGCTGGGCCCCGCCGCTCACACTGGGAGAAAAAGGAAAATAGAAAAAAAAAAAAAAAAAAAAGAAAAAAAAAAAAAAAA
>VWYP01013818.1:35001-53017 GCA_013400435.1 Pycnonotus jocosus | reverse complement strand
TCGCCGGCTTTGTCCCCCCGCGGCCGGCGGGCACCTCCCGAGCCGCCCCGCCGGCACCTGGCGCCCGTCGGCACCCGGCACCGCTGCCCCCCAGCTGGGCCCCGCCGCTCACACTGGGAGAAAAAGGAAAATAGAAAAAAAAAAAGAAATAGAAAAAAAATAAGAATAGCAAGGTTGCCGGTTTCCTCTCTGGAAAACAAGCTGGGGCTGAGTGGGACAGCAGCGTGGGAAGGAGGGAGAGAGGGGTCCCGTGGAGTCCCTTGGGAGCTTCCCCTTCTTGGGAGTGGCCTGGGCACGCTGCCTCCTCCTTCACTCCGTGTGTGGGGCGAAGCAGCCTTTTTCAACCAAGCCTGGGGCAAATGAGCTCTGTTATCCCGTTCATGGGTCAAGCACACCTTTGGCCCCACAATCCATATTTGGCATAATCCAGGACAGAAGGCAAGGAGGGGATGCAGCAAACACTGCTTCCCTCACCCTCACGTCGTGGGGAGCACCCAGCAGGCAAGAGCCCACCCAAATCCCAGCAGACACTCGCAGGACGGGCGCTGCTCTCTGTCCCCATCGTTCGGAGCATCCCGATCCTTGCAGGCTCCAGCTGCCGGGGTCGCTGTACTGGGCTGATCAGCAGAGCCAGCCCAGGTGTGGAGCTGGCAGTGCCCGGCTTCCCTGTGCCCAGGGTGGGATGGATGAAGACATAATGGAATGAGCTCTCCTTGTTTTCCTTCTTCCCAAGAAGCGCCACGATTCCACAGCCTCTTGATCTGGGGAGAGGCACACCCCAACCCTGGCCTCACTCATTTGTGCAGAGCAATGTCTGTGTTGATAAAGCTGCAAGGACAAACATCTGATGTGACCTAAAACCTGCACTGGCACCCACCAGTGGTACTTGCTGGTGGCAAAGGAATTGCTGCAGGATTTTACAGGGAAAGGGGTTTGTCACCCCAGAGCATCTTCCCTAGAGGGTCCCTCAGCATGGCTGAGCTCCACTGGGAGCTGCCCAAGACCTCAGGCCAGCTCTGTCCAGGGGGCTTGAACAGGGGCTGGCACCGCCAATGTGACCCCCCAGTACCCTCCAGCACCACAGTGGCAAAGCTGAACACTGCCAGTGGCACAGGGCTGGCATGTCCCAACCCCCTGGTGACAGCCCGGGACCTGGAGCAGGGGTAGTGCCATAGCATGGCATGGCACAGCATGGAATGGAACAGCATGGCACAGCATGGAATGGTGTGGCACAGCTTGGTATGGCATGACACAGCATAGTATGGAGTGGTGTGGCATGGTACAGCATGGCACAGCATGGCACAGCATGGTACAGCAAGGCTCAGCACAGTACAGCATGGTACAGCATAGTACAGCGTGGTACAGCATGGTACAGCATGGTAGAGCATGGCACAGCATGGCACAGCGTGGTGCATCACCAGGGCTATTCCTGCTCTCACAGAAACACCACCCAGAGACATCAGCACCTCAGAGTCACTTCAGTCTCACCCTGAGCAAGCATCCAGCAGCAGAGAAGGGGGCTCATTAATTTATCTTTAATTCCCCAGCATCCCCCATCCCAAGAGCTGGTCAGCCCCCACCCTGCTGAGGACCCCAGGCAGGAGCAGGTGCAGCCCCAACGGGGTTCAGCACCCTCCAGGCCAGTACAGACCACCCTAAAACCCTCTGAGTCCCCACCACCACCCAGGGACCCCCCCAGGTCTGCTGGGCAGTGGGTGCCCACCTGGGCAGAGGGCTGGGTGTGCTCACACCAGCGTTGGCCAGCACAGTTGGTTATCCTTACATTTGGCATCAGCTGCTTCCATTGGGCTCCATAGGGGAGGGAGAGAGAAAAGGAAAACTCAGCTCAGGGCAATTTAATAAGTTCAGTGTTACGAGCTGGGGAAAAGCTGTGGAACACACAAGTGGTAACACAGGATTAATCTTTCCTTTAGTCTTGGGAATTATGTTTTCATTAATCCTAATTTTTCCAGATGTTTCACTCCTTATACCATGTTCTTCAAAGCCTCTGTGGCTGCAAATTCTAATGAAGCCATGAGAACATTTTAAAGAGAAAGATTCAAAGCTTAAATTGCTTCCTTTTTTTTTTTTTTTCTTTTTCGTGGGTTTTTCTTTTTCTTTTTCTTTTTCTTTTTTTTTCTTCCCTCCCTCTTTTCCCCCCCGGTTGGGCTGTCGGGGAGTGCATGCGTGTGCGGTCCCAGCGCCTCCACATGTTGTGTTACACAATGTGCTAACAAGATGGAGAAGGCCACTCGGACCGCGTGATGCCGGGGTGACGTCTGTCGGGCTTTGTGTCCCCCTCACCCGGCAGGACCCGGCTGCGAGGGGCTGGGGAGGAGGGGGCTGGAGGGGGCTGGCCCCCTGCCCGCCGCCCCACAGCCGGCACTGAGCCTCGTGGGGTCACAGCTGGTCCGGAGCTCTGAAAACATTCCCGGTGATCGCTCCCGGCTCGTTAAGGCAGCAGGAGGGTGGTTGTTGTAGGACCTACGGAGGGGATGCAACAGAGCCGGAGCCGCGCAGGTAGCCCGGATTTCTGGCAGGGTCTATAGGGAATGGGGAATTTTGGGGTGCTCCAGGCCGATGTTCAGGTCGGGGGTGTTATCAGCAGTCTCTTCCCATCACACGGTGCTGCCCTGCAGGGATGAATTCGGAGCTCCTGCTCCCTCCTGCCCAGCCAGCAGCGGGTCCCCAGCACCCATCTGGGTGCCAGTGCATCACCGCTGGGTGATGGGAGCACCCACTGCATTGCCACAGCGGCATTCCCAAACCTTGCTCCCCTCCAGGCTTCTCTCTCCGTGCATCCCCAGCCCGGCACGGCCGCAGGATCCAGCCGCCACCGCCCGGTGTCCCCTGGTGTCCCCTCCTCGCCGGGAGCCCTCGTCTGACGCAGGAGGTCAGGCAAGATGATCGTAACAATCCTCCCGGTCTCCAGCACCCGGGATTCAGATCCATGTACTTATATGGCCTGCAGAACGCGGTGGGAGCATGACCAACGTCTGGAAATCCAGATATGACTAGATCCCTTCATTATTAATTTCTTGTACATGACTTTCTAGACCGTGGGGATTTGTTAAATTTGCAGGAGTGTTTCTCACAGTGCCATGGACTGGCTGCTGCCAGCATATATTGGCTCGGATCTGTCAGATCCTGTTGCCTTATATGACCCTCGGTTAATTCAGCTTTTCTTTGTATCCAGCCCTCAGCGGGGAACTCCTCCAGCAGTCCCAGCGTGGATCCTGCTAAAATGGTTCCCCAGTCCTCCTGCCATAAAACAACTGCCCCCCCCTCAGTGAAAGGGGATGTGGGGGGTGGAATTCAATGCTCCCCTCCCTCCCTGCTGCCCAGGCCCTCGCCAGATGCTTCCTCCATCCCTTCTCCTTTGGTGCCAAGAGAAAACTCGGTGTGCCTGGAAAATGTTATTGGAGGGATTGGACCTTCTCCCCACAGGGACCGTGGCATCCCAACGGTGCTCCCTGCACTGTGGGGTTAATCATTCCCTGCTTTCAGGGGTGCTCCAGGGCTGGGGGGGACTTTCACCTTCCCAGTGACCTCTTGGAATTTCGACCTTCTTTTATGGGTGCCATAAAGGTTATTTTTTAATCTGCAAGCTGGCAGGGTTTCCCCTCTCTGGGCTGCGGGGTCTTTGGTCTGGGGAGCACTTGGGCATCGCTGCTTTTTGTGCCTCATCTGGTTTGGGAGGTGGAAAGGCTCATAGGATGGCCTTTTCCCAAGGGAAGGGAACTGTGGTACCCAATAGCTCATCAAAGGAATGTGGTGTTGGTTGGCACTATGGATGTGGCAGAGCTGAGGGTGCTGCTGGTAGGGATATGAGAGGCTGTGGGTCACAGGGAAGCCCAGAGAAATATCCCAAATCCCCAAGTGCTGCCAGAGCAAGTGGAAAAAGACTCTGTCCAAGGACATCCTGCTGATCCTGCCACTCCCTATTGCCCACTGACTGAGCCGTGCCACCCCCTCAAACCCCCCGTCCCCAAGCACTGAGTCCGGCAGCCCAGCCCTGCACAGGAATTTCCCTGTGTGTCCCCAGCATCTCCTGACCCAGCAGAATCCAGCAAGGGACCCCGACCTCCTGCTGCCCCACATCTCTGCCCCTTGCCAGAGATGATGGCCACATCCAGGAGAGCAGTTACATGCCAAACTTCCCAATGTGCTCTTTGTCCTCTGCAGCAGACCTGGCAGTGCTGGGATGCTCCAGAAGGATGCATCCCTCCGGCACGTTCCTCCTCCTCCTTGCAGGAGTCACTGAGCCATAACCTTGAACTCTTCCAAGCACTCTGTTTCTTAAAAGATCTGATCCATAGCTTTTCTTTTTAGCATTTGATTTAACCACACCTTATAAAAGCCCCAAACCAAAGCAGGAAGAGGCACACTGAGATGTTGTGGAGAGGAACAGGGCAGCACCCACCTCTAGCCACACTGAGAGGAGCCCAACCCCTGCTAACCCAGCGCCAAAATGCTTCCTCAGCTCTGTAAGAGCAGCCCAGCTCCTCCATCACAGGAACACAACCTGCTCCAGGCATCTCCCTGGGTTTGTATCTCACCCACAATCAACCAAAGAGGTTTCACTGTACCAGGCTGGCTCCTTGAAAATCCCCTTGATGGGCTGGTGTGGTGTGCGAAGGGTCACAGGTGAGGAGTTGGGGGCTGAAATCCTCCTTCTTTGCCTTTTTTATACCAGCAATGGGTGGGGGATGTTTTGCCTGTATCCCTTTGTCCTTCATGCCACTGCCTGGTGGAGCTGGCAGCAGTCACAGGAGGTGGGTCAGGCTTTGCCCCTGTGCAGGCTGAGGCAGGAGCAATGGGAGCATCCTGCCTACTCATCCCATCCCCACCCACCCACCTCAGGGACAGCAAAGAGCTGAATGGCATCATGAAAACCCCAGCCCCACATTTCCTTGGGTGAGGGATCCCCACAGGAGCATCCACTGCTGTTAGCACGACAGGGGCAGACAAAGCATCCCAACTCCCATCCCAAAACCCCCACTGCTCCCACCACCCCTCTGTTGCTGTTGGCCATGGCTTGGGCACAACACAACCCCTCCTCACCCCTCAAAGGCACTGCCTTCAAAGCATCACCTCCTCCTCTCTCTTGCCCCCATTTCCAGCATCTTTGGGTTGAAAAATGGCCGGGGAGGGTTTGGCAGAGGACCCTCGTGCAGATTATTCAACAATTGTTTCCCATTTTGCGCCCTCGCCTGCCTCATCCTCCAGTAACAATGACGAAGAGCGGCGCGGAGCCAGCGCCCGCGGCAGGGGTGTTGAGATCAGGGACAGCACAAAAATATCTCCTCTCTGGAACAAATATTTACCAACCCTTCTGCCTTTTGTTCTTGTGGTTCTCATATATTTTTTTTAAATTTTTTTTTTCCAGACATTCACTGGCAAAATGTCACACTAAGCAGCAACCCAGAAACTTCGGGGTAGCTTCTTGGCTGTTCTGGGCTTTGTTTTTCTCGCACACTAATTGTTAATGAATTTCCAGCCATTTAAGCCAATGCAAACCTGTGAGAAAATGATCTTTTCAGCCCCGACTTTGGAGCTTCATGGCGCTTCACAAGGTCCAAGTGGTGGTTAAGGAAAACGTGCATCCTCCTGCAGAATGGGGTGGCAGCAGTGCCAGAGCCAACCTGGAGTGCAATGTGGCAGAGCCAGAGCAGGAGCTGGGGTTGTCTGAGCTGCCAGCATCACTCCAGGGTTGCAGCAGGGAGGCCCCCATTCCTGGATGGGGATAAGTTCAACAGGGGTGAGTGCCGTGGTACCTCCATCCCTGGCCAGCTCCTCACCAGGCTCCATCTCCCTCATCCACCCCACCGCAGGTTTTTCTTGTTTCCCTTCAAAATCATAATGCCCCTCATGTCCACTTTTATGGCGGCCAAACAAGAACATGTGGTTATTTTATGGGAGCTGTGTTTAAAGAAGGGAGGGACAAACCCCTCCTCTTCTGGAACATAAACTTAGATCTTTGGTTGATAATTAACCGTGGCCATAAAACCCCTGATGTGGGAGCAAGCAGAGCTCACCCTGGAAGCTCTGCTGGCCTGTCACCTCACCCCAGTGCCCTGCTGACCACTGACCACCGTCCCCTCCAGGATGGCTGTGCCACCCTTCACCTATCCCCGTCGCCTCCTGCCCCTCTTCCTGGGGCTTTTCCAGGCTGCCCTGCTCCTCTTCTTTGCCCTCTTCATCACCTATGATGAGCCCTCAGCACAGAAGGATACCAGCTTGGTGGCCAACCAGGTCTACAGCACCTTCCCCTTCTTCCAGGACATCCAGGTGATGCTGGTGGTGGGGCTGGGACTCCTGCTGACCTTCCTGCCCCGCTACGGGTTCAGCTCCCTCACCCACAACTTCCTCCTGCTCAACTTCTCCATGCAGTGGGCACTGGTGCTGCAGGGCCTGCTCCACCACTTCCACCACAGCCAGATCCACCTGGACCTCCACAAACTCCTCATCTCTGAGTTTGCTGCTGTGACAGTGCTCATCTCCGTGGGGGCCATCCTGGGGAGGGCCAGCCCCTGCCAGCTGCTCGTCATGGCCACCTGTGAAATCCCCATCTACCTTGCCAGCGAGTGGGTCATTGTCACCTGTCTGGGCGTTCTGGATGTGGGTGGCACCATCACGATCCACATCTTCTCCTGCTATTTCGGCCTTGGCGTGTCCAAGGCTCTGTTCAGGGCGACACAGCAGCCACTGCACCCCAAGGAGACCCCAACGCCCAGCTCTGACCTCATGTCCCTGGTGGGGACACTAATCCTCTGGGTTTTCTGGCCCAGCTTCGTGGCTGTCCTCTGCCAAGCAGGCGATGCCCAGCACCGCGCCATCCTGAACACTCTCCTGGCCATGAGTGCCAGTGCCATAACCACCGTGGTGGCCTCCAGCCTGCTGGACAGGGACGGCAAGCTCAGCCTCGGCCACCTGCAGAACGGCAGCCTGGCCGGCGGGGTGGCCATTGGCGTGGTGGCTGACATGGCCGTGCCACCAGTGGCCGCTCTTGCCCTGGGCAGCCTCTCAGCCGCGGTGTGTGTCCTCGGTTTCAGGTTCCTCACCCCGCTGCTGGGGAGGAAGCTCACACTCCACGACCAGTGCGGCATCCACAACCTCCACGGCTTGCCCGGCATCCTCGGCGCCGCAGCCAGCGTGGTGGCCGTCCTGGTGGCATCCAAGGACACCTCCGGGTCCCAGCCCTCTCAGCTGTCCCCCGTTGGGGGCAATGCCAGCGAAGTGGTGGAGGGACAGTGGGGGGCCCGCGGGGCGGGCGGGCAGGCGCTGTGCCAGGCAGCGGGGCTGGCGGTGGCCGTGGGTGCCTCGCTGCTCGCCGGGCTGCTCACCGGTGCTGCCCTCCGGCTGCCCTGCCTGGCACGGCCGCCCGAGCGGCTCTGCTTCGATGACTCGCTGTATTTTAAGATCCAGGATGAGGCTGAGAGCCCGGGGCCAGGCAGCAGCGCTGAGGAAGGAGCCCTGGCTCTGAAGGAGCAGGTTTAGGCAGTGGCGTGCGTGCAGCAGCAGGGAGGGCCAGGGAATGTTACCGGCAGGATCAGCAGGCAGGAGATGCTGCCTGCACTCGCTCTTGCCCCGTGCCTGGTTCGGGCTGTCGAGGATGCCGGCATAGCTGGGTCAGCACCACAGCACTGGTCACCTCTCCGTCCTCCCACCCTGCAGCTGCAGCCCCCCTCCCGTGTCCTAGTGGCTCCCCGTATTCGTTCATTCCCGGCGGCAGCCAGAGAAGGGATCCGCTCAGGGTGTCTCCCCCAGCATGGTTTATAGTCCCCGACAAACCCAGGCGGCCTCTCTGCAGGGCAGTGGCTTCGGTCTCAGCAAGCGGCATCACCCTCAGTGCCCACCCCGACCCTCAGCTCCAGATTCCCCTGCCCACAACGGGCAGCACCTGGAGGAGGCCGCCAGCTCTGGCCACAGCTACAGGAAAGGAATTCTCTATCCACTGCCCAGAGTGTGGAACTGCAGCAGTGAGGAGATGACCCCAGGCAAAGGATTTTACAGGGATCTGATAACATGAGCTAGGCAATTCACCCTCCAGGAGAGTTTGCAAAGGGAAACGCCGACTGTCTTTACCACTGGTGCAGCAATGAGGATGCTGCCCAAGCACGGCGAGGAGCCTCAGAGAGAGCCAGGATGCAGGAGGCACCCGCAGCACCCTCATCCCACCCCGAAGCTGGAGCTGGGAAAGCTGCGCCAGCATCCCAGGAAGAGCAGTGGCCCCATCCCATCCCACCACGGGCAGCGAGCCGCTTCCACCCTGCGGAGGACAAAGCTTGCGGTCCATGGCTGGCATGCGGCAAGCTGGGAGCGCGGGGCCGCATCCTGCCCGGAGAGCGAGGGCTGTGATTCACATCCCCCCTGCCATGAATCACCGCTGCCCCTGCGCCCCCACGGATCCCGCTGCTGCCGAGACAATGCGGGCGATGCTCGCGGGCTCCCGAGGGGGTCGAGGCCACCGAGCCCCCCAGCGCTGGCTGCAGGAGTGGGGGGCTGTCGGCGCGGTTGGGGGTCCCCAACCCTGAGCGGGTGGGAGAGGGGCTGGATCCCTTCCACCCGGTGCAGCCCCAGGCGGAGCCAACACCAAGAGGGAGAGAGGCTGGGGAATTCGCCCTCCAATAATCACAAACAGGCTCGGGGGCCCGGGCGTGTTTGGTTAATTGTTAGAATAAAATATTGCCGAGCTCTGACAAAGAAATCCTGCCCCGCAGCCCGGCGCGGCCGAACAATGGGCCCCGGCGCAGGATGCTGCGGGCTGAGCAGTGGGGCCAGGGGCCTTGGGGGCGGGAGGCAGCTCGGTTGCCCTTTCCCCAGACGAGCTCCAGAAGCCCCCCATCTTCTTGGCAGCTCGGTGTGGATGTCCCCCATGACCGTGTGGAGCCATCGGAGCGGGGACCGGCCCGGCCCCTCAGCACTGCCCGGCTCCCGCTGGGTGCCGAGAGCCGCCGGGGAGCCCGGGGAGCCGCGATCCCATCGGGGCCGGATCGGCAGCACCCACCTTCCGAGAGAGCTCCCGCTCAACCCGGCATCGAGGCCCGGGGGCTGCCCCGCGTCCAGGCCGGCTGGTTCCAAGGGCAGCTCCGGCACGGGAGGAGCGGGCACGGGGTCAGCAGCACCAGAGGCTGCACACAGCCGGTCGGGGAGCAGCCGTGGAGAGGAGCCGCAGGCACAGGCGTGTACACACCTGTAACCGCACACACGGGTGTGCACAGCCCTGCACACGCTCACAACACCCCAGGCATGTGCCCAGACACACATGCACACATATGTACAAACACACACACACGCACAGACACATCCGTGCACACACATCCCAGCACTCACTCGCACCCACATGCAGGCACAGCCCCGAGGCTGCCAACCTCTCTCTTGCTGTTGGAGACAGTGGAGCAGCCGCTTTCCAGCATCTCCCAGCCCTTCCCAGCGAGCATGAGGACGCAGGCTCCCGCTGAGCAGCCCGCGGCACCCAGTAGGGGAGCGAGCGATGAGGGCGCAGGGAGGGAGCACAGCCGGAGCTGGCCTGGGCACACCCCGCCTCCCGGCTGGCATGTCCTGGCACGGGCACCTCGGCACGCCGTGGAACAATCTGGTCGGCAGATGCTCCAAAAACCAGCAAGAGGCCCAAGAAATGATGGAGGGGCCGGAGCTTTCCCGCTGCCCAGAGGGGCTCAGGCGCCCAGTGAGCCACGGCCAGGGGTGCTGGGACCCACCTGGGTCATGGCACAGCTCCATCAGCCTCAGTCCCGGCCATCCCTCCTCCCCGAGCCCCGCTGTTCTGCCTCTGGGTGTGCTGGCCAGAGCTCCCTGCTCCTCCAAACCAGTCACTCTCCAATGGATGGAGCACTCAGATATTTTGCAGAGCCTCCAGCGTTTATCACACTGTAAATCTTGGCTTTCAGCAGCTTCGCGGAGCTGCGGAGAGATGGGAGAGAACAAAATGCTGCTCTGCTCCATCAGACACAGCCTGCATGTGCCAGGGCTGCCAGAGGTTGTGCCCCCAGCCCCACTGCAAAGGGAGTGAGGATTGAAGCAGAGGGTTTATGTGGGCAAGGGTCCCCCTGAGCCAAGAGGGGCTGCTGGCACCCCAAGATGGTGATGGTTCAGAACAGCTGCATTTTGGAGGAATACTGGTGGTACCGAGGGCTGAAATGTGCCTCTGTGGAACCACAGCAGCCCCTGTCCCCCAGTGTGAAGCCCTGGCAAAGCTCCCTATGCACAGTTCCTGGGCACAGTACCCCGATGTAGACCCACAGCACAGCACCTGGGCATTGTACCCCTGTATGAGCCCCAGGCTTGGTATCCCACTCTGATCCCCCATCACTGGCCCCCAGAACAGTGCCCCGCACGCTGGGCTCTGCTGCTGCCTCTGAGCTTAGCCCCGAGCTGGGTTGGGATGCAGCCCACTGGTCCTGGCAAGGAGCACCAGCCCCATCCTCGCCCCTATCCCCGTCCCCGCGGCCCCTCCACCAACCTCCATCTCCCAGCGGGACCCTGCTGTGATTGCAAAACAAGCGGGGAGGGAGGGAGGGGAGGAAGCTGAGATTGTGCTGCTCGCACAGTGCTCGGATGCATCTGGCAAAGCGGCGCCGGCGGCACAGGGCACGGGCGGGGATGTGGGCACGGCCAGGAGCCCCCAGCCCTGCAGCCCCTCAGCTCTGACACCCCTGTGCAGCCTTTCCACACCGCTGCGGCCCCAGTGCAGAGGGGCTTGCACAAGAGGGACCCCGGGTGAGGCAGGGGCTGGCTGGGGGCTGAGCTGCTGCCTGGCACAGCACGGGGGGACTGGGGGGGCCATGGCAGCAGCTGGAGCCACATCAGAGCGACCCCCCCGGAGCAGCCGGGAGCGTGCAGTGCTGCCCTCGAAGGAAATGCGCTCACTCCCATGTGCTGCACACTTGGGTTCGCCTCCCTGCTATTTTTATTTGACTTTTCAGGGCCTGTTTCCTTTTTCCGGCTGTTTTCGCTGTGATTCCACCATCACTTCGACCTCGTTTTTTTTCCCTCCCTCCCTGTTGCTTCTTCCTTCACTCTTTCCTTCTTTTCCATGCACTCATTCCCACTGCTGCACCAGGTTCCCAGGTCAGCAGCAGCTGCCTGTGAGGGAAGGGCAGTAAAGGGAGGTGGTTTTTGCTCTGGTTTATCTGGGAAGGTGCTGACTGGTCACTGGAAGGGGGGACTTTGCTCCAGCCTTGATAAAGAAAAAGGCTGTGAGTCACCCTGTCCCCAGCCACTGTCCTGATCCTGTTGGTGCTTGAGCTACCAGGTCCCCCAGGCTGATCCATGGGATATCCAGCATCAGTAGGACTATTTTGGGATGCTAGTGGTTTGTTGAGAGAATGTAGGTTGGGATAAGAGAGTAGGAAAAAGGAAAAATCCTCAGAACTAAACCAGTGCAAAACCTCCTGTGGGGGCAGCAGAAAGGGCAGTGCTCGCTCCCGAGGAGGAGGATGAAGCTGAGAGGAAGGAGCCCAGGCATTATGAGGCCAGCTGGGGAGGAGCATGGCACCAAGGACGCCTCTGGCATTGGGATGTGCTGAGCTGTGGCCCCCTGGATGGCCCCTGGTGCCAGCCTGCCCCGTGCCAGGCAGACACAGCATCTTCCAGGGACCCCACAAGAGCAGCATTCCCAGGCTGCACCCCCTGCTCTGACCCCAGAACCAGACTCTCTGTCCTGCCCCATCAATCACCCAGTCCTGCCTGCACCCTGCTGCACCCCAGGGACTCCGATGTGCCCAGCTCAGGGAGGGCTCTCTCCCACCCAACCCTGGTTAGGAAGCCCTTCCAGCTCCTCCCAGCCCAATTCCCAGAGGCAGGGGGCTGGCAAGGACCCCTGAGCATCCCTTGCTGTCCCGTCCCTGAACCCCCAGTTCTCAGTTTGATTCCGCAGAAACCCCCAGGGAAAGCTGCCCCTCACCTCCTCCAGGGCATAGGGAGGGTTTCCCACTCACTGCGGCGCCCATTGCCCCCCTGGCCACAGCGGGAACGGGACCGGCGATGCCGGTGTGGCCACGGGAACACACGGGAACACACGGGAACACACGGCACGGGCAGAGCCCGGCTCGCTGAGCACACACAGCCCGCTGCTGCCATCTCGTGTCCTCCACAGCCATCCCCGCTCAGGGCTGCCACAGCACCCACACGGGCCGGGGAAACTGAGGCACGGGCACACTGCAGGCCCTCCTGGCTGTTGCTCCAGGGGAAACGTCCTTCCAAAAAAGCAGCTCCTGGTTTCCATCGCTCGCACACCAGGGGTGCGGACAGAGTGAGCAGAGGCAGGATGCCACCGTGCCCTCCACTGCTGTGGGCTTCTGCCTGAGCTTCCATGGGCCCAGCACCATGGCCAGACCCTGCACTGTGCCAGCTCCATCCACAGCACAAGAGGCCCTGGATCACCAGATAAAGCATCCAAAGTCCTTCCAGGGAAGGAGAGGTTTTATTTCTGGCTTCCCAGAGGCTGTTTGCCATCCAACAGAGCAGTGGAGGCCACAGATTGGGTGCTGGCAGAGCACAGTGCCAAGGGATGATGCCCTTCACTTCACCTCACCCCACACCCCACCATTCCCTCCCTGCTGGGGCACCCACAGTGCCAAGCAGCCTGATCCTTCCTCCACAGTGCTGCCTGTCACCAATGCTGAGCCTTGGCCTCAAGCCCACACACCTGCCAGGGATTTTTGGATATCAGAACTCCCCAGGCTTCCCCAAGTGCCCAGCGATGCACCTTTACTTCCGTGCCCACTGTGAGTGCCTGGCTGCTCTGCATATCCCAGCAGTGCCTCAGGGACACCTGTCCCCATCCACAGCCCTGATAACCTCAGGGCCTTGCAGATCCACTGTGGCCTCACTTCCAGCAGAGCCCCCAAAGCCATGGCCCCACATGTTCTCTTTCTGCCCCAAAACACACCCATTGTCCTCCAGAGAGCAGCAGGTGCTGCAGGGCCAGGAGCAACTAAGAATCCACACCTCATTTTCTAATTTTGGTTCTTCCCCTTCTTCTTCCCAGTGTTTCAGGTGTTCCAGGTTTCTGCCACAGCCATCCCACAGCAAACCAACCTGCCAGCCCCAGCCACGGGTGGTGGATCCGGTCCCTGGGCACCGCTTGGAGCAGGAGGATGAATTCAGCTTGGCCATCTGCTGGCAGCAACCCTTCTGCCCTCCAGGCTGGGTCTGTCCCAGGTTCCCAAAGGAGCCGCTGGCAGTGCCGGTGCTGGAGCAGCACATCCCTACGGCGTGCGGCGGGGGCGTCCCTACGAGTCCCAGGCTGCTCGGCGGGGTGCGTGCAGGGCATTGAGCTTCTCCCAGCAGGTCGCCAGCCTCTCCGCCCTCCTGCCGATCTCCCGCAGCTGCTTCCTCCTGCGGCCGGGCTGCCCGCGCCGGGGCTGTGCCGGGACGGTGCGCGGGGGTCTCTGCGGGCCCGGTGCCAAGGGAGGGAGCAGAAATCCCCCCCGACAGCACAGAGACATTAGTCAGGGGACAAAAGCCACCACACGCAGGTTCTGCACGGCTGAGGTGGCCAAACTGCCTGTGGCCATGGCAAGGATATGGTGTCAGGTCCTCAGGAGTCCCCAAAGGTGGCTGTCCCTGTCTGAGCTGGTGGCGTGCAGCCCACAGCACACCCACAGACACCAGATCAGATCTCCAGAACAGCAGCAGCTCCATCCCATATGAGCAAACCCCAGACAGGGTTGTCCCCAGCCAATGTCCCTGGCAGTGGCAGGGAGGAGGACAGTCCCAGCACTGTGCTAGGGACAGGCAGAGCTGGGAGCTGGCCCTCCACTGCCCTTGGTTTTCCCTGCTGCTTGATTAATTGCTGGTGCTGCCACAGACATCCTCCTGGATGGGGTTTCCCCAGTAGAGGAACCCAGCCCAGCCCTTAGGGGAGAAATCCCAATTCTTGCCTGTGAGCACTCAGGAGCAAGAGCAGGAGAGGGTAAATGCACCCACAGGGTGAGCACCCCACCAGGACAAGGCCCTGCGCTCCCCTCAGCCATGGCATCGTGGCACATGGGGAAAAACCCACTTGGGAGCCAGTGGTAAAACCCCACCAGCCTGGCCCACACTGCCACAACTGAACTTCCCTCCCTTGGTTATTCTGAAGCTCCCAGGGATGGATGTGCAATCAGCACTCCCCAGCTCCCAGAATGAAGCAGGCAGAGCCTGGAAACTCCTCACGGGCAGCCAGGAGAGCACAAAACAAGGCAAGGTCTGCACCCACAGCCCCGGGAACCGGGAGCCACTGACATGGCTGGCAAGTAGAGGGCTTCCTACCTTGCTGATTTTCCTGCAGTTCTCCCGGAGCACAAAGTTGGTGTTCCTGGCCACCCTCCAGATTGCCAGCTCCTCAGGGCCCTGCAGAGTGCCAGCCCCCACCTCCTGCAGGGACATGCTGATGTTGTAGATGGACAGCAGGATCTTCTGGTCCTGCAGAGGAGAAGCACAGGGCAGGGAGGGAGGGAGGCTCCTCGGCTCTCTGGGGGCTCAGCCCACACCACGCCCCAGCCCCGAGTCCCTCTGTGCTCACCTTGTCTGAACGACAAGCGGGCCCAGCCCTCCCGCTCCTGTACACCGACCCAGTCAGGTTTCTCTGGAGAAATAAAGCAAGAAGATCCAGCACCTCGCAGGATCGGTGCCTCCCACTTGGAGCAAGGATCCTCCGTTTAAACACAACCCCCTCCTCAACACTGCTGGCAAAGCAGCCAGCTCCATATTGAGCTTCCCATCCCACATCCCACAGGGCTGCCTCCAGCCCAGCAGCACCCCCAGAGCCAGGGCTGGGCCCCCAGGCAGACCCTGCCTCGGCTCACCAGGTTCTGGAGCTCATGGAAGATGACGGCGCGGTACTGCCGGAGGATTTGGGCGATGCTGCACCTCCTGCCTCTGCTCAGCACGGCCACCAGCAGGAGCAGCAGAACAGCACAGGAGAGCACCCGGGGGAAAATCTGCCAGGGAAGGGCTCAGAGTCAGCTGGGGATTAAGGAATGTTCTGGACTCTGCCTTCAACCCCTAGTCAGAAGATCCATTGGACCTGTACCTGAAGATGCAACATGTGATGGAGGAACCTCAGTTGTCTCCTTTCCCAAAGAATATCCTCCCAGATGAGCCATCTCCCCTTGGAGCAAAGCCCTTGGGAAACTGCTCCAGCTTCGCCCAGCAGCGCTGCCCATGGCACACACAGAGCTCTCTCTCATGCCAGCAGGTGGGTTCTTGGCACAGAGCTATGCCAGGGACCCGTGTCAGTCTATGGGGCTCATCCCTGAGCTCTCTGCCCCAACATGGTTCCACTAGATCCCCACTTTGTGTCATGTCAAGGCTGGAGAACCTCAAGTGCCAAAACCCAAGGGAGGTGCTGGGCTCCTTGGAGAGGAGCTGGAGGCAGGAGCTGCCTGGTCCCCACCAGCAACATCCACATCTCAGCCCAAACAGATCCAAACACCCTCAAAAGGATGCTCCCACACCTCTGCTGCATGGATGGAACTAATACAGCATTTTTCCAGCTTCCCCACAGCTCATGCTCATCCCAGGCTCAGAGGCCCTCACCACAAGCCAGACAGAAGCAGCACAAGCATCTGCTCTCACCAGCACATCCCAGCTTCCTCCTGGCTCCAAACCTTCCCAACAGCCCCACGCTGGCCCCTGCAGAACGGGGAACCCCAAGTGCTGACACTTGAGCTGGCAGAGGGGCACAGGAAGGGAGTGGATGGACCCTCCAAGGCAGGGATGGATCCCACAGCTTTGAAGAAAAGCCAGCACAAGCTCAAGTGACCAGGATTGAGGACATTTGAGCAGCCCAGCAGCAGCAGAGTGAGGATGGGGAGCTCAAAATTTGTGCCAGGAAAGGAGCCCAACAGCTCAACCCATCTCCACATGGCTGAGCGATGGCAGGGTTCTGGGGCCCCATCTTGGCATTTCTATCATTTCACATTTTCAGGAAAAGTCCCCCCCAAACACAATCCCCTCCCAGACAACCCTCATGCCGCAGGTGTCAGGTCTGGGCAGGCAGAAAGCAGCTCAGCTCCTTCCAACTATGCAACCCCTGCACTGCAGCCAAAGCAGGAGCGAGGGGAAAGGGGCCACAGCTCTGCCTGCAGCCCGTGCCTGCTGCTCCCCACCTCAGCTCAGAGTCACTGCCTTCCCCAGCACCTGCACTTGCTCTTCTGCTCCAAGAAGCCAGAAGGAAGAATTTCCCTCACTGATTTCCAAGGCCAAGCACACTCCATCTCTGCTCTTGGTGAGAACCTGGGGGGTTTGTTTGTAAAATCTGCACCTGCTCTGTGCTCCCTGCTCAGTCTTGAGCTGGACTTGGCTCCAAAAGGGTGAGGAAACATTTTCCCACCCCCTTGCAGCTCAATGAGAGTGTTGGAAGCTTAACAAGAGGAAAATTCAACACAGCACAGTTCTGGGAACACACAAACACAACCATCACCTCGGAGCACAGACACATCCAAAGAGAGGAGCAAATCCATGTATAACCAGCAGAAATCCCACCTGGCTCCTCAGCATCCCTCATCACCACACACCTTCCAGCAGAGCTGTGCTGAGCTCCATCGGGGAGCTGGAAAAGGCAGGGAAGAGCCTCCTTGTGCTGCTGGGTTTGCTCCCTGCAAACCATTGAGGGATCTTGCCCCAGAGGTGATTGAGCAGAGAGCTGAGGGTATAATCCCCAAGGACATCAAAGGAAAGCACTGCTTCCATGAGGGCACCCTGACCAAAGTCTAAGGGTTACTCTCCAGAAGTCATCTCTGCCAGGAAGGCAAGGCTGTGCAATTTTACCATGAAAATGGGAATGACTTCCCTGAAGTTTCAGTTCCCAGTTCAGTTCCCTAGTTTCAGGGGAGAGCACACCCTTTCCAGCATGCCAAGACAGCCAAGCTTGGGCTCAGTTCTCAGTCTTGAAGGAAGTGTAGAGAACAGCAAGGGCAGGAGGTCAGCAGGTGCTGTAGGTACTTCCCCCCACCATGGAAAGCAGGGAAGGAGCAGTGACAGAGAGGGATGCAGGGCGACTGGGGTGACAAATCCTGATCCTGACTTCCCCTCCTTCAGTGTGGAGGAGGACAAGTTCAGCAGCTGATTTAGGGTTATTCCTTCTGCCTTCGCCCCCATTCCACAGCAACAAGCTACAGGCAGGTGGCACATCCCTTCCTAGGGGAGAGCTGACAGTGAAGGAGCAGCCTTGGGAAGCACGGGTGCAGGAGAGGCACAGCTAATCTCATCCTCTCTCTAATCCTCCAGCAAATACGAGGAGATAAGGGGAATCACCATTGTTGATAGAGCAGCTCCTGCTGGCACTCCTGCCAGTCCCAGCCAGCAGGGCAGCAAGGGGCAATTCCTGCCGCCAGCCTGGGAACCCCATCAGGGTCACCAGGTCCTTCCAGCCAGACAGACTCTGTCCCTGACTCCCTCCTACCCAGTGGGACCCTGTCACCACCCAGAGCCCCAAGGCAGGGACAGAGCTCCGTTCTCTCCCTGAGGACCAGCCACATCCAAGCCTCATCCCAGCGAGGTCTAACCTCATCTCACACACAGCAGCCTGATCCCAGCTGGACCAGCTTCCCTGGCCAGACCAGAGCCCCTTCCTCACGGACTCCCACCTCTGTCCCATCTAAGGATCTCAGTCCCATTTGGACCCAGCCCAGCCCCATTCCAATTGCTCCAAGCCCTTTCCCAAGTGGTCCGGGAAAGTCCGACCAGTCCGAGCCCCTTCCCGGACGGACCGGCCCCTCTCCTGGTCGCTCCAAGCCTCATTTCAGGAGAATCAGTCACCTCCCGACAGGTCCCAAGCCCCACCGCGGGTGCTGCAAGTCCCACCCTGGCCGAGCCGACCCCATCCCGGCAGTGCGGCGGGCTCCGGTCTATCCCAGGGCTCCAGGGAGGGGTGTCCCGGAGAAGAGGAAGGGGATCCCGGGGAGAAGAGGTTGTCCCGGTTCACTCACCATGGAGCCCCGCGGGCGCGGCCCCTGCGGCGGCGCCGGGGAGCCCGGTCCGGCCCCGTCCCGCTGCGCCGGTGCCC
>VWYP01013818.1:0-34969 GCA_013400435.1 Pycnonotus jocosus | reverse complement strand
GGCCCCCCCGGCCCCGCCGGAGCGCAGAGAGGAGCGCGCCGTGCCCGGGCTGCGGGGCCGGTGCCGCTCCCGGGGGCAGAGGGGCACGGGGGGACAGGGTCCCCCTGCCCAGGAGGGGCCGGCAGGGCAGTACCCCCTGCTCGAAACCCACCCGGGGATCGCACCCCACGCGTGTCCCTATCCTGGAGCTGCACGCTGTGCTGCAAACCCCCGCGGTTTCGATTTCTGTTGGCGTGGGGCGATTGTTTCACTCCGGATTCACAGACGGCAGTGGGTGAACACTGACAACGGCACCAACCCATGGCAAAAGTGACTTTCCAGGGTGAGACCCCCAAAATATGGACACGAGGAGTGTCCTCGTGCTTCCAGCCAAAGCCCTCTCCTCCTTCCCCTCTGCATTTTGTACCTCACCCCCAGCCCAGGCACAGAAACTGCCCTGACTCAATTCATAGCAATTTTGGGAAAAACTGAACTGACAGCAATGAGGCTCCGCTGAGGAGCTGGATGTGGGTGATTGAGTAAGAAACAGAACAAATGGTGAATAATCCAGCTCTGCTCAGCTTGGTGAGAACGTTCTTCCCCAGGAAGTGGGACCCACAGCACACTGCAGCATTCCACTGGGACAGGACCCATATAACTTCTTTATTGAGCTCTATATATAGTTAAATTCATGGGTGCCACAATCCATTAAAAAAACCACCAAGACATCTACAAACATTAAAAGGCTCTAAGATTGATGATCCCTTTTAAGTATGAAAAAATAATCCCCAAGCTAAGGAATGTTGCCCAAAGGAAAGGGAAGCTGCAGGTACCAGAAGCAGGTGGCAGAAGGAGCCTGATGCTGTGAGAAGGTGGCACAGCATCCAGCATAGGGCCCCTTCCTTGGGGCTTCCACATCCCAAAAATTCCTTGCAAGATGTGGTGCTGCCACCTAAGCAAGGGGCAGGGGTAGCATGAGGATTCCATCAGTGGGTTACACCTGTGGTATCTGGCTCAAGGGAAATGCTCCCAAGTCAGGAATCTCTCCAGCAGGAAAAGCCACACCACTGCAATTCCCACTTCCCTTTCCCATGCCAATTCTGCAGCCACCAACACCACAGCACTGCTGGGCAGGGGGATTTATGCACCACAGGCACCCAGCTTTCCCCAGCACATCACTACACCAGCAATCAGAATGCCACATTCCCTGCCCAGAAAAGCTGGACATAGTCCTCATGCGAGCACAAAAAGCTGAAGGACAGCACACATTGAAAACTGCTTTTAAACTTGTTTTTATCCTGCAGTTTCTGCCTCAGTCTTGAGTCTTTGTCCAGCCAGGCTCCCTTGCCATGCCTACCCTCTCCTTTGAACATTATCTCCATTCCCCTTCCCAAACTCTTCCACTCTCTCTGAGCCCACTCACCTGAAGGATGCCAGCAATGGCACAAAATCCCTGAGCAAGAGCCTCTCACTCACCTTTGGGAAACTACAATTCCACAAGACATCTGTGATCTACACTCTTTCATCAGCTATTCCAGAGAGGAGTTTCCATTACGAACCCAAAGAAAAAATGGCTTTTGCTCCCAGACCAACCGTTTCTGCTCCAGCATTAAAAGATCTGTTTTGGGCTTCCCATCCCTTTTGGCAAGAGGCCATAGCCCAGCTTGGTGCAGCCACCA
The DNA here is from genome assembly GCA_013400435.1 of Pycnonotus jocosus. NCBI lineage: Eukaryota > Metazoa > Chordata > Aves > Passeriformes > Pycnonotidae > Pycnonotus > Pycnonotus jocosus. The sequence continues at coordinate 33,311 of VWYP01013818.1, read as the reverse complement.
CTGGCAGGAACCTTCCCAGAGTGGTGGGAGCCTGATAAGTCCAAAGGTTTCTGCTATCAGACCCACTCTTCCCAGTCAGAATCAAAGGGCAAGACCACGCTTGAAGACAACAGAAGGAAACAGAAAAAAGAAGCTGTATTTTATACATATTCTGCAACAAGTAATAAGGGAGTTTCTCCTCCAACTAAATACATGTGATAATGCACATCCACAGACCTGGATACAGCTGCTATCACTTCAGGTGTAAGACAGTACAGCTTCTCATTCTATGATCACAAGAAAGTCAGGAAGTTGGGGTAAAAATAGTACACATCACAAATGTCAAAAATTGAAGACAGTGTACAAAGGGTCCCAAACACAAAGCTTTCCCTCTCTTGAGTTTGCTTTTTTCTATCTGCACTTAGAGATAGAAATAAAACCTCCCAGCCACAGGCAGTCACAGCTGTGTAACAGCACAGTCTCCCAAAAACTCTAAATAAATGCTCTTCCTTCAAAAGGGCTTTCAGGGATTGCTGAGTTTTGCCTTGTTACTTTAAACCACCACTGTGCTTAATGAACTCAGACACCTAAAAGAATAAGCTTTACTATATACATTTAGAAATTGAGGAAAAGTTCTCTAAAAATATGCTTTTGAATTTGACAAAATGCTCCTGCTGCTCAGTTTGGAGGAACACCTCCAAGCTGTGCAGCAGCTTGTTAGCAGAGACCAAACTAAAGCACCTAAAGAAGAGCCAGCCCAGACCCTTCCCGGTGCTGCTGGGCTGCTCCCAAAACTCCACCCATCTCCTTCAAGGACACTCAGTGCGTTCCAACAGCAACAACCCAGACCTGCTAACAAGGAACCAACATCAGATGGGCCAAACACTAAAGGGGGACAGGGAACACATGCCAGGGCCAAGAACAGAGGGACTGCCACATGTCAGAATTCATACAAGAGCTAAATTCATAAAGCTTGTGTCTGCAGGGGGGAATCAGAAATCAACATGGAAATGCTCACAAGACTGCTGCTGTCTCCTATGTGACACCAGCTACAATGTTCCCATGTGCTGCAGAAGCTGATGACCATGCTGAAAAAAGAAAGAAGCAGCTCTTCTTTTTGGGAGAAAGCTCTTTCCTATCATCATCCACGTCCTGTCCTTCAAAATCTGTGCCACTGAAAGGGCAAATGCACCACAAGCAGGTTGAGTCCTACAGGGATCTCTAAGGCAGCTGAGGCCAGCACACTCTAGAAGGTATTTTTCAGCTTGGCTGCCACAAGCACGAGAATCTCTCCAATCTTTTTCTGCCAGTTCTCTATGTCCTTGGAGACATCACACCAGAGCTCTCCGTGGCGAGGTTCAGCATTCTCACAGCGCTTCCTCACCTCTTCTTGTTGCTCCTACAGGGAAGAGAAATGACAGTTTGTCCTGGTTTGTTCCAGAACACAGCCAAAAATTGAACCCTCCTTGATTCAAACACTCTTCTGAAGATTATGGTGGGGTTTGCAGTCTTTTATTTTCAAAGGAAGTCAAAGTAAAAATTCAGAAGCAGCAAGTCTCCTGCCTGGCTGAACAAACTGGCTGAGCTGCAGGTAAGCAAGTTTTGACTATTGCAGAAAAACTGCAGCAGGAACTTCCTGTGCATTACCACCTACAGGAGCTGTGTCAAGTGAAAGGTCTCTCTGAAGTCAGAAGATAAACACCCCCATCATTTCAGTGGTATCAGCAGTAAAAACTGCTGTAAGAGATTAGATCCTGCTGTTCCTCTGGCTGTGTTTGTGTGCAGCCTGTACTCGACACTTGGGAAGGAACAGCCCCAGTTACACAAACCCAGCACCACAATTCCAGCACAATCCCCTCTGAGCAAGCTTGAGTTTTACAGGAGGAAGATTGATTTCAGAGATTTTTGCATGAACCAGCAGGACTCTGGACAGCAAAGCAGCCTGAAACACAGCTCAGCTAATGACAGCACCTTTTAAAAGCCACCACACAGGCCTGTTCATGCTCATTCGTGACCAGGCATGACAGCCAGCCTCCCCTGTGACCACACAGGCAGGAGCAGTGGCAGCGTGCTCAGCCCAGCACTGCAGCAATCCCAGGACTGGGCAACCCCTGCCAGCCAGGGATTGCTGCTGCCTCCTCTGCTCCCAGGCACACACACTCACCTCTGTGCCATGCTGGAGCTCAAATTTGTAAAAGAAGGCCCAGGCATCCCCCAGGTCAGAGTCGATCTTCACCGTGCGGTGGAACCACTCTCTGGCCTTGGTTATTTTCCGCTCGCTCCAGAACAGCCTGTTGGGAAAAGCAGAGGGGAGTTGACAAACAGCCTTGCTTTAGAGGAAGATGAAAACCCACAAGAGCTCCAACACTTAAAGGCTCTGCAGGTGTTCCAATCCTTTGCTCTCCCAGGAGGTAAACAGCAGATTTTTAGGCAACTTGCAGACCATCCTGCCCTTGGGAAGGGAATGAGAGGACTGAAAAGAACATCCAGCACTTCCTCTTCACTGCCCCACAGTGAGGCAGGATAACTTAGAGGATCACTTAGCCCCAGGCACAGACAGACTCTGTTGAGGGGAAGCATTACTGAGCTCAACTTTTGTTTAAAGCCTCAATTGCTTTAATTTTGCTGTTCCAGATTTGGTGTGGAAGAGACAGGATTACATGCCTTCATCTATTCCCACCCCTTCAATTTCTTTACATTTCAAGTCAATTTTAGCATCTAACAACTAAATAACTTCTAAAAGCTGGTAACTGGCTGCTGCATGGTCACATGCTCACACCTACAAAGCCTGCTGGAGTGGAGTGGAGCAGACCTGCCTTGTCAGCCCCATTTTCCAAGGAAAAAAAAGCATGGAAGCTTCTGCAGTCAAACCCCAGCCTGGCACAGCCCCACTGCAGCCATTTCATCCAGGCACTGGTCAATGCTGAAATTTCTCCCCAGCAATGACCCAGCTGAGTCAAGAGGCTCTTGGTTTCACTCCTTTGCATTAAAGAGTTCATTTAGAGCTAAAAGCTCTTTATCAAATCAGCCACCCCTCATAAAGAGCTTAGCCTGTCATAAAATTATACAACTTATGTGATTGGTTTTAAGCCCTATAATACTCTTGATTGTTCTATGTTAAATAAACTGTGATTTACAAGAACACAAACAATGATAGCAGAGGTTTAACACCTGCAAGCAGTGGCCATTTTCAGCAACATATTGAACAAAAGTTTGTCACAGATGTGTGACACTCTGTACCTAGAGAGGCAAGTCCTGATGGGTGGTAGAAGCTGTTTATATTGGGATTAGCTGTTAAACAGCCTGAGGTTGCACCAGAAGGGGCCTGGGAGCAGTTGCCATAAAGCAGAAGTTAACATTTTTCTCACTTGCTGCGAAAGCTGAACAAGTCAGCTGTCAGGATCTGGCAGAACCCAGTGTTGCAGTCACTGGAGTGTATCCTACAGTTTTCTTTGGCTTATAAAGTAGAGTTGTGAAAGAATTGGGCAACTTCGAACAAAATGTCTCCTGTATTAACCTCTTCTGTTAGTCACAAAGGGAGAAAAGTGAGTTTGTTTCCATCACAGCTGCTGTAAGGCTGTTCACACATCAGAGCAGGATGTGGCACCAGTCAATTCTAACAGCAGGTTTTCAGTACTGGAATCCTCACAACTCAACCTGGACAAGAAAACAACTCCTAGTAGACTGTCTTCCCATTTCAGAGCTGGAAACTACAGAATGGCTGGTGGTTTGCATTCTGGAAAAGGACACACCTGAAGAACACTGACACAGACATTCAGGAGCAGAATATCTAGCTCATAATTTAAAAAGACACCCGACAGAATCTAGAGAGGAAAGATGAAAACTACAAAGTCAGCTACATAAAACTTGACAAATAACCAACAAAACATGATCCTATTTTCACAGATACTTAAAACACACCCTGAACCACTTAATAAAGCCTAGTTCACCTGACAGCACAGTGAAATCCTCTTCAAGGGACAGAAAGGAAGCAGCTTGCAGGGTGCCAATACCCAGCACTGGCAAAGGGCTTTGTATGAATGTATTGCTGCCTGTGCCAGTCCCAAACCCACCAGAACAGCTCGAGGGCAGGTTGACATTCCCCACTTGGAATCAAGGGAGAGATTTGCACAGTTACTAGGAGACAACTGGAGAGCTGTTCCTTGCTTTGGGATTTATTAGAGCTGCAGCAGCCAGGATCACATGGCTGTGCTGGAGTACAGTGTTCCATCCTGGAAACAGCCACACACAGACACGGATACTTTTACTGCATCAAGCACAAGAACTTACTTGGCCACAGCCAGCAGGACATGTGGGTCATGTTCACACTTCTTGAGAGCATCCACACTCTTGGTCTTTCGTTGCGGTCGCGCTTCAAGGAAAATCGCTTCTGACCACAGGATTCCTTAATCAAACCAAGTAGGAAGATTGTTTAGTGTTATTTTGAGGTTAACCTTCCCCACCCTGACATCAGGCCAGTGCTCTGCAACACAAGCAGCAGCACAGCCCCCACTCTGGTGGTTATTCACCCCCAAGCTCATCCCATATCACTCTTTCCACATGGATACTTCATTCAGTACTCTGAATTTTTAGCTACTGCGTGCACCATGCTGGACCTTCAGCTCTGGGGGTTTCTGTACCACAATTCCTGCAGCTCCAGCACTGTCTAACCCAGAGCTTAGGCTTTGCAGATGAGACACTGCAAACTCTGGGACAGAGAGGGCAAATTAGCATTTCCAAAGGGAAAAAGTATCTGTCTGTTTGAACAGGCAACTGCAGTGGCAAAAGTCTCAAAAAGTGCAAAGTACAGTCTGGGAGCAGTTTCAAGGGTGCTGGAGAGCACCACCGTCTTATTGATGCTGGCTCCACACACACTGATGAAGGACAGAGTAGATCCAGGAAAGCTGGGTTTAATCCCTAGCTCCTCTCACTGCCAAAAGCAAGGAAGGAAATATGCTCAGGGGAGCATGAAATCTGCCGTTTCTCATGTCAGCCAGGCACACCTGATCACTTCAAAGCAAAGCCTGAGAGCTGGTGTCTGCCAGGACTCCATCAAAGAGCTCTCACTTCCCATAAACAGCACCACGGGAACACACACGAGCTTTGATAACTGCAGTGACAGACAGGAGGGAGACTCTCTTCTTCTTGCTCTTTATATATAGGATCACAAACACCATAATATTTCTATTTTATTCTTTGTGCAGCCTGCCACCCATGAGGAATCAATTCAGCAATCGATGGACCCAAACCTCTGGTTTACATGACTGCAGGTGGCCAAAAAGCCAAGTCCTGTGGGCTTTGATTATGGTTTGTTGAGGTCTAAGATAAAGTTGGAAGCAATTGTTAAAACAAAAACTGAGATCCTGCTGCCCATTTCCATAGCAACAGTCAGATCTGTAAAACAGCCTGTGGTGGCAAACACTCATTAGGTCATTCACAAAAACAAAGCAGGATTTTGGGTGGTGCTGCTTTGGTGACCCACTTGCATGGAGAGTACCTTGCAATGAGTTTGTCATGTCATAAAAGTCACTTATTTCCCAATTATTTTACTGAGACTTAAGTAGCCACCAATTAAACATCTCTCAAAACCTAGCCCGAAGGCAAGCCAAGCCTTGCCCTGCAGTAAGTTACTACAATTTGTAGTTATGTGACATCTTCTCCCCAAAGATGTCAACATGTTTAAATAATTAAGTCTTCCTGCAATTCTGCCCTAAAATAGGGATGTGTTAGGTACTTTATCCTCCCATCTCAAGAGGCAAATATTTCCACTGCTGGTTAGAACTGACTTACATCATATGACCTCTTAGCCCTTTCTTACATGAGCTAAAATAATCAAAAACCAGCACTTAACATTTATGGTTTATGATCCTCTAACCATGACTGTGGTGGAAATTTTCTGCCAGCACAAGTTATTAAACTCACAGTGGTGCAACCAGTGCAGGCAAATCAGCAACTGGGAATCTCCTAAGGCCAGCTGTACTCCAGAGGGACAGAGAAAGCAACATTCTTTTCCCACTAAACTTCCTAACTGAAAACACTGAAGTGTCTTTCTTTCATTTTAAACCTTGGCAGACTTCTACCAGCTTCCGAGAAAAGCCCACCCATACCCAAGATGTTTTTCCAGAAGCCTGGGGACAAACTGTGGACTATGGATCCAATAATACACTGGGTACTGCAGAAAAATGGAACACCACCAACACCTCAGGTGTGAGAGAGCACAAAGTAACTGGGATTATTCTCTAAGACCCTCAACATTTCCTCTGCAGAAGGATGGCTGACACCTCTCCAAAACACCATAATCTGAGACCTGGCCAGAAAGGGCATCTTGGGAAAAAAAGTTGTCTGCATCAACTGGGCAAAACAATTGTGTTTAAGGTAGAACTAAGATCCAGCTCACCTGAATTAGGGCACTCTTGGAGTGCCTTGGCCATCAGTGTGTTTGCAATGTTCTTCAGCCCAGCTCGGTACTCCAGGCGCACAGACTCCAACCTGGAAAGGAAGAGACTCTCATGATATTTATGACAACATTCACTAGGCTGAAACAAACAGTGAGTCACATGAGGGTCACTGGAAACTGCAAACATCTGCCCATACTCTGAATATGTGTAGGTGACTGACATCTTCCCATTCCCCTCCATCTAAAAATAAATGAGACTTTTATTCCCTAATGGCCCAGATAAAAAACAATCTGAAAACAAGACTGCAACAGAAAGGAGAAAGCCCCATGCACTCTGCACTACAATTATCAGTAAAGAAATAACCAGTTCCTACATCCTTAGAGTAGCTAACCAGGATCACCACAGCATTTCTGCTATTCAGGGAAGTTATTAGTCCAGAAGAAACCCCAGGATGGGCGTGGTCCTAAGTTCCAGGCTGAAATGGCTGAGATGATGTGAAAATCATCTGGCCTGTAGAACAGATTGAATTTGTAGCCCAAATTCAGTTCAACTCCACACAACTCACCAGAGATCTGGATTCTTTGGATTCTTCAGGCGAGACTTTTCCAAGATGGCTCTTGCTCTAGTCAGATGCCCGACTTTCTCCTCCAGCCTGGACAGCAGAAGCCACAGGGGTATGGAATGGGGGCACTTCTTCAACTGTTTTTTTTTAAAAAATAAGTATGAGCATAGGTAAATTTGAAAAAAAAAATCTTGTTCTTACTATAGAAAAGAACTTCCCTCCTTATATCCTCCCGAAGAGTTTAGAAGAAGAGAGACCAAGTCAATTACGTCTCTCAAATTTCTCCAGTTAGTCTTACAGCACAGAAGTTAATTTTTTTTTCCCATATCCAAAATAGTCAGGTACATCAGGTATGACTGAGCTATCCCAGCAGTAAGAGAAAGAACACACCTCCCTTAACATAGCTACAATTAGTGCTCCTTCTGCAGATGGAGGTCTCTCATACATCCCCAAACCACAGCAGGGTGTGCAGGGAGTCATTAGGATATGGACACTGGCAGAAACCTGTGTCCAAATTACTTTGATGGCTGTTGACTTTGAGCATTCATACCCAAGGACACCAATTACCATTTAAAAGAGAGAGGACTGCTCTGTAGGCCACCTCCTTTCACAATGTGTATCTAAGAGCTGCTGAGAAAGATTTTCTTTTAAGAGTTCTGGTTTTAATCTTTACAGGTCTTAGAGAATTACTGTGCAAAGCCTTTTTTCCTGCCTGTGAGGAGTCAGGCATACAGAGAACTCTCTCAAGCAAGAAAGTCAATCTTGTATATGGGTAATGGGTAAGAGAAATTCTTGTTTATTTCATTATTTTTCTTTTAGTGTTTTAACCAATTACAGAAATCATGGCTTTGGCTCTCCATTTTGATTCAAAGACAGACATCTCTCCACGCCAGCACTGCAAAGCAAACCTGCAGTAACATCCATCTTACCCCTTGATTATAAGCCTCCCGTGCTCTCTCTACCAGCTCTTTTTGTTCTTCAATTTGTCCCTTCATCATCCACAGTTTGGGGAAGTCCTCATAGTGCCTCAGGGCTTCCTCACAGAGTTCCTGGGCTGCTGCAATGTTCCCAAGCACCCATTCCAACTTCACAGACTTCATGAAGACCTGGGAACAAACCAGAGCTGTTTACCACCAGCAGCCACTGGAAAACCACTAATCTGCCAAAGCACCAGGTTCCCACTTTCATGCATCCATTAGAATGTTATTGCTTAGCTACAGTTTGAAGTAAAATAAAAATTAAAATATCAGAGGTAAACAATAGCAGGAACAAGTAACAATGAGAAAGGTAAATGCAAATACTAAAGGAGTTAGAACAGTGTCATCAACCTGTATCTCACCTATTTACATGATTAGTAACATAAATGCTGGCATTTGCATTATCACAGAATCATAAAATGGCTTGGGTTGGAAAAGTAGTATTTGCATAAAGAGCACAGCTTTAACAGCACAACCAATAAACAAACCTGAGCCTCCTTCACCAGCACAATCTGATCTCCTCAGAACCAAGCTACCAAGACCACTTTTTTCTTACTTATGGCTTCAGGCTCTGTTGTCCTGCTCATTACAAACATGTACTTTTCTGCCCCCCAAATCCTTCCTTCTGGCTATGCAGGGAAGTCACAGCTATGAGAAACATATTATAGACCAAAGGCTCTCTCACTGCTCTTTGATCCCCATCCTCCCCTCACTGTGACCTCAAAAGAGAGGCATCAAGTCTGAGAGCAGAGCTGCAGCCCCAGCTGCAGAAGCTCTCTGGCTCAGGGAGGAAGAGGACAGTTAAAAAGATGTAGGATGTAACAACAACTGAGGGGGAGGAACAAAGGACAGAGATCAAACTAACTTTTTGTTTACTTGGACAAGTTAAAATGCTTTTGTATGAAGAGCTGAAAATGGACAGTTTATCATACCAGAGGTAACTGGAGATAAACACAGGAGTGCAGTTTAAAGTGTAGCTTTAAGCACTAAACCACCCCAGAGCTGTCTTTAGTAGAAGCATAAGCGAGTCTTCTGTGAAAGTATTTTCTCTTTTTTCCAAGATGTGCTTTTATGTAAAACAAACATTACACAAACAGCTGTAAACTGGGAATTTCCTGACTTTTGCCATTTGTGTAAAAAACCAATTGAAACCCTTCACTTGATCCTAGCCTTTTTTTCCCATCGTGCCACGACTTTGTGTCGCAACTCGCTGGAGAAGCGCTCGGCAAAGCGGCCACATGCCCCTGGAAGGCAATGGCAGGGAGCCACATGGTCAATCCCTACGGCCACAGAACCAAAGGAACTCCTCCTTCCGTCCCAAATCCCCCGTGGCCAAGAGGCCTGAGCCTCTCCACCCTCCACACATCCTTACCCTTGCTGTTGGGGCACTGCTGCGAGCCTTTGCCAGCAGCCTCCTCGCTCTTTCATACTCATTGTTCTCCGACTCGAGCTTCACGGCAGCCAGCCAGATCTCCTCGCTGTTGGGGTTGGCCTGCAAGAACACAAAGTGACAGACAAATGCATACAGTGAATCAACAGCAGATTTAATCCTCTGTTTGATCCAGATTAAAATTGAAATCAGAGCTTTGTCAATCCACAGTAGGATTTTTTTTCAGTGCAAGCTCCTCCCAGTCTTCTTTGACCTTTGAAGTTTATAGAAATCCTCCAAAACAGATGGGCAACACAAAGATATTTGCCAGTTTAGAAGTTGGATGCTTCTCAATTGTTGAAAAGCAGTAATGCTTGATCCTCTGAACTTCCAGTTTAAATACTGAAAACATCACAGGGTCTGCCACAATGAGACCCTCATATTATTACCCTCAAGCAAAAAAGCTGCAGCTTGAATTCCCCACTGAGGTCTGTGAAAACTCTTCCAATAAAAGTCATTTCAGTGGCAACCATGTCAAGAACTTTTCAGCCTAGTAACAAAGAGCACCGAGAACAGATTAAGGAAGTATCTTTTACCTTCCATTTCAGGACCTGTCTTTTTTTTTTTTTTTAACTTAGCTTTTAAGCCTAATTCCCAGTGTTAGAAACACTCTGCCTATCTTTGGTACAGCATCCAGCAAGCAATTCCCTTCATTAGTGGGCTTGATCCAAGACATAAGTAATGCAGTGACCTCATGAGGGCAGACCACAACCCCTTCCCTCAGGTGACCCAAGAGAACAGGATTTTGATCCATGACTGGGGTTGATGGGAGCCATGTTAGTAAAACTGATGGTTTGCAAACTCACAGAATCACAGGCTGGTTTGGCTTGGAAGGGACATTAAAGATCATCTCATCCCAATCCCACAGGTGGGGATGCCATGCACCAGACCAGGTTGTTCAGAGCCCCATCCAATGTGGCTTTCAACACTTCCAGGGATTGGGCAGCCACAGCCTCTCTGGCAACTTGTTCCAGGTCAGAACCTGGTACAGAACTACTAAAAGGGCAGTGCCACAGCTCTGCTTCCAGCTTGCTGCTATTTTACAGGAGAACATTTTGCCACACAAAGCAATCAAAAAACAGCGGAAGTCTCCATCACTTTGAAAGGCAGCAGCAATCAGGTGTTGACAGAAAGAGCCTGCTCTGTATTCTTCACCTGTCACATTTAACACCCTCTGACAAGTGTAACAGACCCACCTGGAAAGCAAGGGCCAAGATGCTTCTGGCTGCTGGCACATCTCCCGCCAGCCACTTGGATTTGGCTCCCATGAGCCACAGCACCTCTGCCTTGGGACAGTGAGCAACAGCTCTCTGCAGAAGAGCCTCCAAGGATTCTCTGAAGACAAGAAACAGCAAGTTACAATCCCTCAAGGTACTGCCAAAGGCGAGCGAGCTCACACCACCTCCACTATCACTCAGTGTTATAAATATTGTTGCAAAGTCCAGTGTTGTAAACCTTGATAAGTTGTTTCATAACAAGGAAAGGGTGGGGTCTTTTTTCACAAGGGTTCTGAAATCAGCACTCCACAAACGGCTCATTGTTCAGATACCTTTGATAGCCTCTGTGGAAAGAGCCCTCATACAAACAGCTCCTTTCTCTTAGAAAGAGTCATTCTGCTTAACAAACCTTAGCAGAAACTGAGGCAGGAAGGTTTTCAGAATTATTAGATGAGGTTGGTTTGATCTTATGCAATTTATTTTTTTCTCCTCTGGCAAATATACTTTTCAGGTAAAACATGGGGCTTAACAGGCAGCCACCACTGGGAAACATGCAAAAACAACATCAAAAGCAAAGATATTCTTGTTCCCAATTAAAAAAAAGGCTTGAATGAGGAAGAACTCAGCATCTGCAGTTACTTCCACAACATAGCCTTGCTGGCTTTAATAAGGATGATTCCACGTGGATAAGTGGCCTACTGCAGAGATTGTTTGCTTTAGTCTAAGCGGTGGGCAGAAAGTTTCTGACATGTAAAGCTTTGTGAATAAACTTTAAAAAGAGCCTGAGCTGTAAAAGTATAACACCAATCTTAATTCAGAGTGTGATACACATTCACAGTGTTTAATCAGAAAATACCAGAGATGCTTGGACACATTCAGCTATGAAGTAGTTTATCTATGAAAACTAAATAAAGCACATTTTAAGTGACTTGTATCCCCATATTTTTCCAAAGATGCCTTCTCAAAGACAATTGTTCCTACCTTGTCTCTTCACAGCTATTTTTACCTTGTAATCCCTACTGCCATAAACCATTTTATGACTTCATAAAATTTAAGGATGTTCTGACCACAACAATAACAAAGAAGGTCAGACCTGCAAAAAACACCAGTGAGTTTCACCCAGCTGCACTAACTCTGCACTTGCACCACACCAGGGACCATCCTGTAGTTTTCCTTCCTCCCCAGCCTGTCCCCCTGTCACAGGGATGAACCCCTCCATGCAGGGATCGTGCAGCACACGTACCTGGTTCCGTGGTTCTTTTCAAAGTAGGCTGCTCGCAGCCACACACTCTTCTTGCTGGGGAAAACTTGCAAGGCATAGGCATAAATGGCTCTGGCACACTCCAGGGCATTATGAGCAACACACTGAAAGAAAACAGATCAGGACTAAGTCAGCTTAGGGGAGCACTGGAATCGAGAGCAAGCAGGAATTACACATGCATGATTCAACCCAGAACTCAGTAACTCGGTGTAATCCATGAATTGAGGCATTAATAGAGAACAGAACACTTACAATCAGCTTTTTAAAAGGAAGCAGGGAAGGAATTTCCAAGTATCCCTCCATAGAGCACAAGTATCCCTGGGCTTTCAGTGGGACTGACACTCACAGGCCAGCTTGAAACATCAGTGAGGCATTGGAAAGGCTCTCATGTTAGCACTTCATTTTGTTATTTCACAGGCAAAACCCTAAGCACCACAGCATGTGCCCCCCACTGCTCTGAGCCCAATTCAAGGCCAGTGAAGTTGGACATTTCTCATGCTGAAACATGATTTAGTTCTTAGCACATGTTCAAACTATTCCCCTAAAGCAAAAAAAGCCTGGTAAAACTTTTACCCACTCCCTTGTCCAGTCTTACATTAACTCCTGAGCTACAATGGTTATGCCTTGAAACTCAACTCCCAGCTCCTTTACTCATAACTCAATCTCTGTTGATGTCTTACACTCACAAAAAAATCCACACCAAACTAGCAGACAAGCTATACCAATGTCAACTTTTTGTTTAGTAAAAACTGAAATCTGAATAAAGTTCTATAATAACCTCCTGAGGCAGAGACTGGCCAAAGGCAGGCAGGTGGTGTGGGAATCACATCCACTTTCACTGACAAAGCCATTTCCCAGGCACCAGCTCAATTTCATCTAATTAAAAAACACAAACCCACAATAAAACAAACCCAACAAAAAGCAGCTGGACATACACTGTCTGCATCTTCCATCCAGGTGTGTTTCCTATCTTCTTCCTCGATCCCAATTCCAATCACAGCTCTCATGATTGCCTGGCATGTGGCCACACTTCCAGCTTTATCACATTCCTCGGCATCCTAGAAACAAGAGGAAAGCCCTGCTCATTTTGAGAGCTCAGCACAAGAGGTTAAAGTCTGCAGTGGCAACTCCTCATGCACAAACACAGAGACATTGTGGTCACTGCCACAGCACAAACATCTCACTGCTCAAACACACCCTGACACAGAGCAGGAGCCTGCACCCATGAGGAAGGTGCTAGAGCTGTACACAGAATCACTCAAAAGCTGGTTAAGAAACAGACCACATCAATTCCATCCACTGAAAAGGTGACAATGTGTGATCTTTCCAGATCCAGAAGTCTTTTCCTACAGCTCCACAACCCTGAGCTGACCTAAGCAGGGGATCTGGCCAATAAAAAATGCTAAAGTTTTACAAGGAAGAATTGTAACATCAAAACTACTGACCTTCTTTCAGCTTTGAGATTATTATGTCTCAATAAGGGCTTAGCAATAACTAAATTTAAGAGTACCCCATCAAGCAGTGTAAAGTCAAAGGTGCAAAGGCTCTCTCACCAGAGCATGTATGGAAAAGTGGAGTTTCCTGACACACAAAGCTTTCAGAAAGCCAAGCATGTCTTGCTTAAACTTGTTGAAAAGCCCTCTGATCAGATAACAGAAATGGAGCAGTCCTAGTACTGAGAAGGAACTCGAGAACACAACAATGCAGAGGCTGTGCTCGTGGATGTTTTTAAAGAGAAGTTGAAATTAACCTTTAATTGATTTACTGCTGTAAAGAAAGTCCAATTTCTTTTAGATGTTAATAAGGATATCCATTTAATATTAAATACTTTGTTCATTATCAATGCTCTTAAGCAGTATAAGATTTTGCTGCCTTGACCCACTGTAAATTATTTTCTTAGGAAAACTGCTTTAAAGACTTCTGATCAAACAAAGCACAGAACATATTCAGGAGGAATGAGCTTCACTACAGGACTAACAGAGTATTTTCCACATGCTGCAAATGCAGTATTTGTATTGACTTCTTATAATGCCATTTGACAAAGACTTGTGAGGCAAACAAATAAATACCTGTCAAGCCAAAAGAGACACATGCAAAAAATACGTAAATCCTTCACTGAAGGCTTTAAGCCTCTCTCCTACTTAAGGCAGCAGCTGCTTCAACTTGAAGCTACTTATCTTCCATGACAGAAGCAAACCAGACATTTCTCAGCAAAACACACGTGACGTTACCCCAGGGTATCACTTGTGGCCTTGACCCTATTGAGCTTTTTAGTCTAATCCCTTATCTCTTCACAGGAATCTCCACTGATAAGCCAGCTGCAAAATTACTCTGCCCCATAACACCCACCATATCAGCAGCCTTCAAAACAGAACCTGAAGAGTCCCCCCGGGCCTTCAAGGCTGAGCTCATACCTGTATCCACTGCTCCCTGTTGATTTCCACCCCGTTAGCCCTAAGAGATGTGATGGCTCTGTCAATGATTTTCTCCACCATCTGGGTGTTTCCATTGGCCTCCTCCAGTTTGGCAGCAGTAATCCAGATGTGTCGATCCGTTGGGATATTCTCCCGGGCTTTGTTAAGGACTTTACGAGCGTTCTCATATGTCTCCAGCCTTGCCAGAGCCAGCCACAGCTGCAGAGCAACAAAAGATGGATTTGAGATGAGAACAAGGAGATGACAAGGCTGCTGTATGGCAGTGTCAGCCCACAGAGATAAGCAGCTTCACGCTGCTTGCTACTGGTTGGCAACTGTCCTCAAGCACTGCAAGCAGGCTGTGGAATACCAAAGGGGAACAGAAACAGGCTGCTACTGCCCTTGAAGCTCAATCCTAATCATCTCTGGGTATCATCCCCATCTGCTGGGCTGTTACACTCCTATTTTCTGTTCACATCTCTCAAACAGCTGAATTGAATATTCTGGTTTGCTGTTTGAGAAACGAGTAACTTTTGGATTTACCAGGTTAAATGCTCACTTGTATTCCCAACTGTCAAGGCATCACACATGGGTACAAACATGGCTCAGTGCCTAGAGCAGGCACAGCTGTGTGCTGCCATGACTAACCTAACAATTACACACCAAAATGAGGCGTGTAATGACCACCAGACAATTAACTCCAAAGAGAAGAAACACATTCCACTACTCATTACATCCTTCCCACTGTGGCATGAACCTTGTGTGGAGGAGCACTGCTCACCCTGCCTTTTGCCTGCAAAGCTTTACTGCCAGCCTGAACTGGGATGTAGGGTTTTTTTTTAATTCACTTTTTTTTAAAAACTCACTTCAACACTGGTTGGACAGCATTCCACAGCCCGGCTCAGCATGATCCTGGCATCCTCAGGCTCCTCCAGCTCTACGGCTGCTTTCCACAAACGCACTGAGTTTGGAACATGCTCAAGGGCTAGAGAGGCAAAACAATTATGTCAATAATGACAAAGTAGTTTACCAATGAGATCTGTACTTTTTAAACATTATATAATAAAGGATTTGTGCTATTCCAAGGAAATGTCCTGAAGGAGAGAAGGGAGGGAATTTACTTATTTGGGCTCTTGCTTCAACAATGAGAATTTAAAATCAGAAAATAAAACACTTAATCATTTTAATTGGAAACAGGTTATGGAGAGCCAAGGGCTTTTTTTGCTGTACAAGCTGTAATTGCATCCTCCTCAGTAGAACACCTGGCTGAACAAAGCCTCCAGTCCCAGCAAATGAGCAGATGAAGATCTTCACAACTGGGCAGCTTAAATCAGGCCGGGTCTGCCTTTATAAAAAAGAAGCATCTATAATACACCCTTGTTCCTTACATGTTGAAACTGCCCCCTCACAATGCAGTTTTCCTGTAAGCCTCCCCTGACAGCTCAATGGACCCCAGCTTAACTTCCCAAAAAGCTGTTGTCCTGCCATGCAAATATAAAACAGGGATGCATAAAAACTTAGAAGTCTCACTGACACTAAGCCATGAGTACCAAGTGTGCTTCCAGCAATCCAATATGGACTCCATCTAATTAGGATTCTCCCAGGCTTCCTTAATCTTGTCCAAGAGTAAGCTGCTGCTGGTAGAACTGCATTCTCTGCAGCCTGTCCTACATGGGCTGTCTGAAACATTAAATGCTAAACAACAACTTTCCTCAGCCCATCTCATTAAGAGAGATTGAGAAACCAAAGGGGTTTTTTAGCCTTTTGTCACTCCAATTTGCACCCCAGACTGCTGGAATCAGCTGCATTGCAGCATTACTTCCACTGCTTCCATGGTGACTGTACACAAATGTGCCATAGTAACAGAGGACTGACACATCCCTCTTTAATAAAGCAAGCACAATCACAGGGACACAAAAACGAGTGGGAAAAGGCATCTAAACCCACTTTGGAACTAGCTAGGCTTCTAGACAAGGCTGTTTCTTGAGGCACTGCTGCAAAGGCAGAGGCAAAGTGCTGAGCCTCAACTCAGAGCACATCCCACCCCAACACAAACACTGAGATTTACAAAGGACATTAACCATTCATCTCCAAGTCTGCAGTTGCAGGAGATTTTGCTGAAGAATTTAAGTGAATAATGTCAGCCTCCAAGAGCCGAAAGCATCGCTCTGCAGGACAGAACACGTTTTCATAAATACAAAATTTGATTTTTAGACCTCAAGCTGTATTTCAGCCACTCAGCTTGCTGGGTCTCCAGTCAGACTGAGGCTTTAAAAACTCCAGAGGTTCTGCTGGATGGTAGGAACGCACACAGCAAGCAGAGAGGAGAAACACATTATGAAAGGCACACTTCAGTGACATCACCTGGCACTCAGGCTTTTTTATTTTAGGAGAAATAAGGGGTTATGCTGACACTTAAGGCCCTAAGCTCCATTTTATCGATGCTCCCTAGGCACTGTGCACTGTGAAGCTGGTAACAGGCAGAAACTGGGAAGAGAATGATAAATCCAGTTCCATTCCACTAACAGTTTTGTATCAAGAGATTAGGTAGGTGGTTCCAAAAACTGAATGTTTTTCTCTTCATAAATAGAGTGTTTAAAGCAAAGCTCAGTATCTAGTGGGTAAGTCACTGCTCTCACACAAGACCCTCCCCTACCCAAGCTGAACTCTCAGATCTATTTCTGCTCCTTTAAAAGTGTTTTTCTGTTCAATATCTGTGACTGTTCCTGAGAAGGACACACGGTGTCACAGGAGCAGCACTTCACACCATGTTGCACTGCAGAGCCAATGGAAATTAAAAAAGATACTGTATAGTTAATATCTGAACTCTTTAGAATTTCAAATCCAGCAACTCTGAAGCGCCTTTCATCCAGCTGTAGTAAGAGGTCATTTCCCTAGAGATCTGCAATTTTACATGCAAAAGGTAAGAGATGGGAAACAACTAATTCCTTTGAACCTAAGCCATTCAATACTGCAGACTGCTTCACAAAGATTCAGTAAATGTATTAAATCCAGACCCTTTTCCCTGTCTAGATTAAAGTCAGGAGATGTCACTAATACAATTCAGTAGTCATGAACTAATCTCTATTGATACAAGCCCAGCTACTTAAAGTAATCAAAGAATTCATATTGTGAACCTCTGAGGAAGATCTGGGTTCAGAACACCACAACAAACTGCTGTTGAAGAGATCATTGTTTGGGAAAGACAGTAATTCCATGAAAGAGGAAAACCTCCAAGTGCAATGCAGTTCAAGAATATGTAAAGTTTCAGGTAAGCACCACAGAGAAAGGCTTTTATCAAGGACAAAACTTGCTACACTACAGCAATCACTGCAGCTCAACAGGCTCAATGATATGAGAGCCTCAAGACCTTTAAAGCTCCTCCAGCAGCAGCCACTGTGCTGTCTAACAGGCTACAAAAGCAAGTAGGAACTATCAATTCTGGTATCTTTTCCAAAAAGTATCACAAGGTGACATCTAGAGCACCTTTTTATCCTTAGAACATAACTTTTTAATTGCTTTCATCTACTTATCTAATTGTGATCAAGCTGGAATTGGCTTAGGTAAGTGAAATACCATTTTGGAATTGTTTGGTACCAGCAGCTTTCTGCTGAAGGCTGTTTTACAAACCCTTCAACACCTCTGTTCTTTGGCTCAACAGCAACAAGTTCCACCACTGCTACACAAATTGACAACTGTAATTTCAACAAGGAAAGGAAGCGAAAAAAGCACCCAAACTTACAGCAACATCTTGAACAACTCACAACACAACACAAAGAGTGCAGTGCCTTCATTCCCTGAGCCCACAGCAGCTCTCACCTTTCCTAAGGACACGCTTCTTGGCACGGATGTCTGTCTCCAGCTCTGCTGCTCTGATATAGATCCGCACAGACTGTGGCAGGTGCCGCACAGCCTGGGCCACAACTGCCTTGGCTGTATCTCCAGGCTGGAGCCGAGCAGCTTCCAACCAAACATCTTCACTCTGTCAAGAAAAACAACCCATCTTCCTTTACACCACAACAAGAATATAAAGTCAATATAAAGTCACAGCTTTTGGCTAAGTAGTTGTTTTGTAATATAGCAGACAGTGAAGCTGTACGAGGCAGAACATCAATCAAGCTTAAGAGAGATTCTGCTGCTCATGCACCACAACTTTTTCCTACTATCTCACAAGATTAGCAGGGAAGCAAAGCAATTCTGACCTTAGGGCACATCTCTGTTCCTTTCATGATGAGATTTCGAGCCACCTGGAGTTTACCAGTGACCTCCTCCAGTCGGGCTGATGCTATCCAGGCTGGTGGATGATGGGGATTGGTCTCTCGGACTGATTTGAGGAGCAAACGGGCTTTTTTGATATCACTAAAGGAGGAGGAAAAACAGGAAGGAAAATTCTCAGCACATTGGGAAACGATTCTCCTGAACCAGGATGTGCTCAGATGCACAGTAACTGTGACCTCAAATTTTTCCATACTGGAGACACAAACTACGTTCTACGAAAACAAGCTTACAAATACACACAACACAGCCAGATCACAGTGAAAACCAGTTAAGTATTTAAGCAAGATTTTTGGGAATTATAGCTGGGCATTTGCAGCCAGAAGCTGATAAGCCCAAGCACTGATGTAAGTCAAGTATTAGCATCAATATTTGCACATATTGCTCTGACTTAAAGAGCAATTCTTTATGAAACAGATGTCAGACTCCAGGCTAAAGAGGTTCTCAGAGGTCATCAATCAAGCCTAAATTAGCAGCACACAGCTACAATTAACCAGGTTATTTCCTGGCTGGCAGGCAGCCGCACAGTGCCATCACTCTGGCATGGAAATAGGGATGGAATGGAAACAAGTCTCCACAATTGATGCATCCAGGTCAGATGCTAATACCTCAGCTGAAAGACTAGACCAGATCTCATGTTAAAAGAATTCATCCTCAAAAACTCACCTGGCATTTCTTACAAAGTAAATGCCAGCTGAAAGCACCCACTCAGACAGATTTCCATTTACATGCAGGATCAGTGCCACTGCTAAGAGGATAAATGTGTTAATCCTTCTTAAACTTACTTGATATCTCCTCCGTGTGTGGGAATCATGGAATTCAAGTCTGTCAAATATCCTTTCGGGTCCACCACAGTCTGGCCACTCACAGAGTCTGACACCTGGGGAAGTCAACTTAGAGTTACTGAAACGACCACTCAGAGCCCCTGAACCCCTAAAAAGACACTGTTTGCTCTACAAAAAACCCTAGATATTCATCTGTTCCCAAAAGCAAGGAAGGAGGAAAACACAAAGCCTTGCTTATTAGCTTTTTCTATTTCTAAAATATACAACTTTAACATTAAAATCCAGACAAGAAGCAGCTTGGTGATAAGCAGCCACCCAAAGGTCTTGCAACCCTGCCAGCTAAAGGCATTCTTTCTAGAATAAACCAGATTTAGATGAGAAAATCAATAAAAAAGAAGTCAAAAATCAGTATTTTTCAGCAGTTTGTCCTGTATCCCTACAAAGGATAGAAGAGATGCTTCCCTTGGTAGCACTGCCTGTGCTGTTTGCTTCAAAGGCACCTCTGCCATAACCACAATGACCAAAAATTCCAGGGACAAACTGGTATTTCTCAGGAAATTCTATTCATTTTGAGTGCATGAGATCTGGGGCAAGGGACTACAAAATTATTGCACAGCTCAGCTGTTCTTGGATCTTTTAAAACCCAAGAGAATTTAACATTTTTCTAAAATCAGGACTTGAACAGCAGCACATCAACCCCAGGTATACCTGTGAGACATCCTGCCTTCCCACATCCTTACCTGGCTTAGCCTCATATCCATCAAGGTGTTCCTGGCTTGGCCAATCTTCCTCATATCCAATTCACCTGTCCCAGGTGTCATCAAGCCTGGTGTCATTCCTCCTGGATATGGAGTATTCAAACCCCCTGGATATGGAGTATTCAGTCCACCAAATTGCTACCAAAGTTAAAAAAAAAAAANGGATATGGAGTATTCAAACCCCCTGGATATGGAGTATTCAGTCCACCAAATTGCTTTAAAAAAAAAAAAAAAGAAAAAAAAAAAAGTAAGAAAGTCATTCCTAAAACTTCTTCTGAGACTTCAGAAATAATTCAGACTATTGGCTGATTTGCACTTCCCCAGAAGCTGCAGGACACAGATGCTGAACCCCCACAGGTACTTCTGATAAGGCTTCCTTGGATCCCAAAACATTTCTCATATAGGATTTGCAAGTCTATAGGTAATAACTAAAGTTTAGTCAAATCAGTGAAATAAGCATCAAGTGAAAAATTCAAGCACAGGTATCTGAACCTGGCACATCTAAACAAGAATATCTGCAAAGAAGCCCCACAGACACCTGGAGCCAGCCTAGGGCCAGTCAGCTGCTCCTATAATTCTATGACCACAGTAAACTCTGGCCACAGAGCAACAAGCTAAATTACTTCAATTTTAGTTGACTGAAAGGCAAACAATTTTTAAAACAATCACCCCAGAACTAGGCAAACTATTAGGTGAAAGCAAACTTTATTTTCTGTTCCCTTTCTGCGAGATGTTTTTGTAACAGAAATGATTATGCCCACCAAAACTTTCACAACCCTACATTTAGCAAATAGGAAAAGAAACACTTTCTTCTATCTTTAAAATAAGAACCAGGTTTTCTCTGCTTAACCCTACATTTTCTCTGGTAGTGGCTGTGCATTTAAAGTCTTCAGCAAGCACATGAGTTTAACGTCCAGAATTCCTTTGGCAGACTCACAAACCAACCAAGTGTTTTGGTCAGGTATCTTTTCCCTGAATCCCAGTTTAACACTCATCTCTAACCCAGTCTGGCCACAGCTTGCCCAGGTTTGCTGTGTACTCACTGTCTGGCGTGGGTCCACAGAAGTGTGATTCTCCCCTGACTGCAAATGCTTTGCAAAGAAGCTGTCGGGGACAGGAGTCAGCTTCTCATAACGAGGATTCCTCTGCCTCTTGTTCCTGGCATCCCCAACCTCAGGAATACTCAGCCACTCCTCCTCGGTAACCTCTGCTAATTTCCGCTGTTCAGAGAGGAGTTATCATCAGTATTTGCTGCAGAAATGACTTTTTAAGTGCTCTAACTCCTTAATAGATTTATTTTCTCAAAATAATTCAAGATCAATTAAACACTTAAGGGTATTTTTTTCCTAATCCAATGTACAAAAGAATTAGATGCATTTAATTGGTATTTGGTTTTAGTCCCGACTGTGATTCCAAATCAATTTTGTTATTAGATTCAGCGCTACAAACGTTCAGATTAATCCTAGTGCCTGGAGCATTGATTGGTTTATTACTAATCATTAGACAACAGCTTAAACAATACATTTTGTTTAAAAGAAGATTTAGTCAGGAGATTCTGCTCAGCCACTCCAGCAATGCCAACAGTTATCAGTTTCCCTCAAAGACAGAAGCATAGCACCTTCCATAAAGAACAAAACAAAAATAACCAATATCAAAATCTGCAGAAATTTCACTGTCTTGTGTATCCACATGAACAGTGTTTATTCTTCCCACAGAAAGTAATTCTAATCTGGAGAATATCAAGGTACTCATTTGCCAACACACAAAATCTGAGCAAAGAAACAAACACACACAAAAGAACACACAGCCACTTCTTGAATCTCGTAAAAAGTCACATTTCAGACATTTTTTTTGCTTACTTTCAAGTCTGAGAACTGCTGTTGAATTTTGGGTCGTTCCATACGGTACTTTTCTATTTCTTCTTTTTCTCGTTGTTCCCTTAGGAAAACGAATACTGAGGTTATGCTCAAAGTAACACTTGGCAAGTCTTGGATTAAAGTGTTGACATAACAGAAAAATGTGTTTGATAAGAGTTAGGGCATAAAAAGGGCATTTTTTTCCAAGCTTAGATTATCAACATTATAACAAGAGATCCTTTATCAAGTAAGACAGTATTATGGTGTAAAAACAGACATTTCCAAGTGAACTTCAGTCTTTAACCTCCTCTTAATGAGTAGTGAATTTAACAAGTCACACACATTGTTTACAAGCATGAGGTGATCTTTCTAACAATTTCCAGTCTCCTGTGCAGTCTGTGATGAGTCAATATCAGCTGCTCAGCATCTCCCCACACCCATCTTAATGAACTACAGTGACTCTTAGTTAATTACAGTGAAGTAATTTAACCACATCCACTATCAAAGCAAGTGGTGAAAAATACCTGTCATGCTCAATTAACCAGAAAACACCCCCTGCCAGTGCTGTAGCTTATCCTACCTCCTTTCCTTCCTGCGTTCATCCATCCTCTTATCCAAAGCTGCATAAATAGCATCTGCTTCTTCATCATCTTTTTCATAGGGGCCACTGGAGAACAGGCTCCCAGCGTAGCCATTGAACTGGGAAATTGGAGAGAGAGAACAAAAAACAAAAGAGGGAAAAAAGGCAGTTTTTAAAATTATGTGCCTGTTATGTTTCTGCTACAGACAACAATCACCTGAAAACGCATTTATAGGCTGTTTCTGACAACACTGCATCAGACAAACACATCCTTAAATAAAAGCATCCTCCCTCTACCACCCCATGGTGGTGTTTATTCTCCCACACCATTTCAAGCAAAACTGCTTCAAAATTGCTTCTTTCAAAATTGCTTCTCTCTCCAAACCCTTCTCTACAGCAATAAATGAGATCCCAGGGTAGAAAAGCCATCCTCTTCCATTAACCACTTTTTCTTTTTACACCAGTGAAAGCAAGCAGAAGGAATATCATAACATTCAACTAACCAGAGTGAGACTTAAACAAAAGAGACTACACAGGCCACTTAAGGACAACATATGGCACATAATCAGAGAGTCATTTCAGTTGGAAAAGACCTCCAAGATCATCAAATCTAATCTTGTCAAAGCACACAAGCTTTCATTTGTGGAGAATAAAAAAATACAAGCCCTGAAATACTTAAACTAGTTTTTATTTATAGATATTTTCCCAAGACTCGCAGGGCTCTGCATCAGTAATTAAACCACAATCCATGGAGCAAGGCCACAACGAAAATCTGTAAGCACCATGTCATGGTGCATACTGAGGCCTCAATCAACAAATAAAAAAGGAAATGGTGCCTGCAAACTACAGGAAATTCTGGGTTTGAAGCCTCAGGTAAGAGCAGGGCTCATAGAAGAGCAGGGAGCTCAGGGATTCTTGTTCCACCTGAGGGAAAACATCTGCAGGATGATGGAAACCTCCTCACCTCATCGTAGTTGGTGTCATTCAAATCTCCATCATCATCTTCTGCTGTCTGGTTCTTCTTCATCTGGTCCCCCACGGTTCTCTTGCCGGGCGGGGCGTGCCGGTCGTCCACGGGGTCGTTGGCATCGCGGGCAGGGCCGATATCGGAGCGGGTGGTGAAACCCGTGGCTCTGCAGGGATAAACCAGGGGCTGCTCAGCTCACTGCAACCCCAGCCTGTCACAGCCACTGCTCAGGACAGGCAGGCAAAAATACCATTCTCTTGGGAGAATGGCATCAGACACTCCCCATGACCAGCATTCAGAAAGCCAGGGGGGAAAATGGCCTTAGAATCATGGAATAGTTTGGGTTGCAAGGGAGGTCTGAGCTCACCCCATTTCCAACCTCCTGCCATGGGCAGGGACACCTTCCACCATCCCAGGTTGCTCCAAGCCCCGTCCAGTCTGGTCTCAGACACTTCCAGATATTGGGCAGCCACAGCTTCTCTGGGCAACCTTTTATACGGAGAACTTTTCCCACAAATACACTGCAACCACCCAGCTCATGGCTTTGCCACCCATCCTGTGCATGGGCTCCTTTCTAAACTCAGTCTCTGGGTCTCTCAGCTGACCTTGCAGGCTGTGGGGCACAAGGGGCTAGAGGTCGGGGCAAAGGGATGGGGAAGCTGGAGCTCTTCTGACCCCCCACACTCGCCTGGCGGCACCTCGTGGGGCACAGCCAGCAGCATCTCCCCAGGGAAGGCAGTAGCAAATCAGTGAGGGACGAACACAACTCACAGCCAGCAAAGGCCGCCCCAAAAATCGTCTCAGCAGCCACCAAACCCTCTCACTCTTCCCTCAACAAAAGCTCCCAGTCTGATAATTTGCCCACGCACACGCAGCCACAGAATCAGGAGGGACACAATCTTTTGCCGGTCTCAAGCCCCCAGGAACTCATCCTCGGAGCCAGGCTCTCCTTTAAACACAAACCCGCCCAGCTAAACAGCGAATGCGAACCATTAGGAAGGAACAGCATTGAAAAGCCGCGCAGGGCCACCCAAGGGGACGGGGATGAGTGGGGCAGGGAGGTGTGAGCCCAGCTGGGCAGCGAAAGGGCTCCGGAGAGCCGCAGGGCCCGGCGGATCAACCGGGCTGTGAAGGGACAGGGGTGGGGGAGCCAGGCCAGGCCTGGTGGCGTCTCACCCGCGGCCCAGCCCCGGCACGTAGCCCAGGGGCGCGGGCATGCCCAGGAACGGCTTCTTCTTCTTGTTCATGATGGCGGTGGCGGCGAGGCGAGACCGAAGCGGGACTGGGGCAGGGACCGGAGCAGAGCCGGGAGAGGCGGCCGGGAAAGCGGCGGCGGCGGCGGCGGAAGCTGCGGAGGGAGCAGGCGGAACTGCCCGCGAGGGCAGAGCGGCACTTCCGCCCCCGCCGGGGAGCAGCGCGCCCCCTGGCGAACGGGAGGTCCTGAGGCGTAGTGAGGATGCGGGCAGGGATGATGAGGATGGAGAAAGAGGGAATGAGGACGGTGAGGATGTTGAGCTGTGCTGTCATGAAATTTAACATTTGTAGCAATTCATTATTTTTGTTGTTATTAGGAAATGAGGAACTGCTAAGAAACCTCCTAGGCGGTGAGCGGCTCTGCCGGCAGCAAAGCCGGCACCCTGTGTTTAACAACTCCTATTCAGAATGTAGCGGAAAAGGAGGCAACCAGGATCTTCCCAGGAGGACTTGGAGCTGGACAAAGCCTCGGTGCTGCTCACCCTTGTTTCCCCCAGCCCTTGCTTGCAGAGCTGCGGGGTGTGACCCTTGCTTCCCTCCTGCCAAAAATTTCCAAGACAAATCATCTCTGGGAGCAGAAGCTGGTTTTCTGCTCATTCCTTCCGCAGGTCTCTCCCTTCCAACTCTGCTGTATGGTGACAGTACATGCCAAGGGCCCCAGGTGTCCCCCAGGGGTGAGGGGTCCGGGTCCAGCCCCTCAGAGTGCACTGAGAGAGCCCCTGTGCTCATCCATCCTTCCCCAGGATGTCCCAGGAGCTCCTGCCTCAGTTTCCCCAGCCGGAGCCCTGGGCAGGCTTCTCTTGCCCACCCACAGCCGGGCTCACGATTAATCAGGTGCCACCTGTGGAGTCTCCAGGTGACCCTGCCACCGTGTCCAGCTGTACCGGCGAGCTGAACGGTCCTGGTCCCTCGGGAGAGGCTCGGGGTCACAGAACACGGGGACAAGGGCAGCGAGAGGGGTGAGGAGGGGATGGGGCTGCCCTGGGGACTGTCCCTGTCCCGCAGCCCCCTCCCAGCACCAGCCCCGCCTGCCGCTGCCCGTCCCTGCCAGGTCTGGGAGCAGAACCCAGCTGCGGGGAAGATAAATAGCCCCATTTTGCATGCTAATGGCATCTCAACCCCCAGCCGCTTCCCATCAATCTATTTTTGGGCTTCGCTGGAGAAAAGAAAAAAAAAAATAATAAAGTCCCTTTTGCCAAACAGTTGGGGTGACAGAAAGGGAGGGAGGCAGCAGTATCTCAGCTCTCCTGTCCACCCTGGGGTGAGGGCAGAGCCCATGGGAGCATCCTCACCAGGGAGGGGTGTGGGACCCCCTGACTCCCCAGCCTGTCCCAGTGAGCCTGGACCCCTTTGAATACCCAGAGCTGCATCCATGTTCAAACACATCCAGCGTCATGGAGCACCAGTGAGTCTCCCCTGTGGGCTGGATGTGGTAAATTTGGGGGGTTTGGGAGCTAAATTGGGTTCCTCCATCCTGCCAGAGGATGAAGGACTAAGAGAGCCCATCGGGAGCCTCACTGACCCATGGGTGGATGGGGACAGCAGGGAAGTGCCCAATCTCTGCTGAGGCCCTGAAAGCTGCAGGAATTTCACTTTTGGGGTGATCTCCTGAAAAACAGCTGAAGTGAGGAATGGCAGCAGGGTGACCCCAGAATGGGGCTGGTGTTAGGGATCTAAATCTCTCTTTACACAACAACTCTTACATATCAAGAAAACTCAGAATAATTTATAAGTTAAGAAAAATCAACCATAAATGAGTTTTAATCAGCTCTGGGGATGGACCCCGTGTTTGGTATGTCAGGGAAGAGCACAGGCTGTGTGTCCCACCAAACCTGGGCAGCAGAGGCACTGGGAGCTCTGGGCTGATCTTCCCACAGTGCTGGAGCACAGCAGGGATGAGCTGGTCAGGATCCAGCCTTCAGGCATCCTCTCCAGCCCAGCTCTACTTTCTGGGCATTCTGTGGGTTTCTCCTTGGGTTTCCTTTTGCTACCCAAGCCTGGCACTGGGCTGCTGCAGGAATGTGGCCAAAAGTCCAGCGGTGTAATTAATCAGCAATTATTCTGATTAGTGCAAGTCGGGGGTGGTGGGGTAGGGAGCAAGGTGGGAGGAAATCCCTGAGCTGCTCCTGGGATCATCAGGATCAGGAGGTGGCCCATTCCCATGGGGAGAAGGAGTGGGGCATTTGTCCAGTGCGTTGTTCTGCCCTCCCAAAACATCTGAAAGCAGGATGTGAAGCAGGAAGAAAAGATGTTTTCTCACTGGTGCAATAAAATCTGAAAAGGTGGAGGGGCAGCAGTCCTTGTTAAAGTTGCAAATATGCTGCGCTTTTACCTGCAGGGAGCTGCTGCTGGGTCTGCATGTTGGCACAGTGCTTCTCACCACCCTCGACAGCATTTTTGGGGACAGGAATAAAACCCCAGAGGGATGAGACCACCCACAGCAGGTCACTCCTCTCCCCTGGGTGCACAGAGTCATCCCACTTCTGGTTTGGGGCTTCCCAAGCTCAGTTTGTGTGTGTATGTGGCTGAGGAAAGCGAGGTGGGAGGGGATGCTGGTCACAACATCCAGAATTGCTCACAAAGGTTTGAAAGTGAAAAAAAATCACTTGGATGAGTGCGAGGACGAGCTCACCAAGAGGGATCCTGCCAGGGACTGGGGTCAGGGTCCAGCCCAAAGCCCAGCAAGGAGCAGCCCAGCCCACGGCCGGGTCACTGCGGCCCCTTGCTCACACAAAGCCGCCTCTGTGTCCCCGGGGAGAGCAGAGGCGGCGGCAGCTTCTCCCGGGACAACGGGAAAACAAACCCCAGGGCTCTCCCGAGGCTGGGAATTCGTGTTTTTAAATATCACATAGCACTGCAAGAATGCATCCGCAGGGCAGGAATAGCGCTGAGGCTCATCCCAAGCACTGTTTCCTGCTGCCTGCCTGTGGCAATAGGAGAAGGGGAAATGGCTTTAAGCTAAAAGAGGAAAGATTTAGGTCAAATGTAAGGAAAACTTTTTTACAGCAGGGGTGGTAAAACACTGGCTAAGGAAGCTGTGGGTGCCCTATCATTGCAAATGTTCAAGGTTAGGCTGGACAGGGTTTGGATCAACCTGGTCTGGTGGAAGGTGTCCCTGCAAAAGCCAGAAGGTTGGAACGAGATGGAATGGACTTTAAAAGTTCATTCCAACCCAAACTATTCCATGATTCTATGAAAATCCCTGTTGCAAGACACCTGCCTGCAAGCCCTGGGCAGAAATCCAGCCCCTTCCAGTGCTCCAGTGCCAGGCACAAGGACAGGACATCCAGAGGTGTCAGGAATACCTGGAGCTGTGTGAGCTCCTCAGCTGAGCCCTGAGAGGGCAAAGAACTCAAATTTGGCTACTGAAGCCTCACATTTGCACCCTCAGCCAGTGGTGCTTGCTGGGTGATGGTGCCATTGCTTTGCACTCCCAAATGGGATGATTACTTGGATTTCAGATGTGGAAGTGCAAGAGAAGACTAAAACGGGGGCTTATTTTTAATCCCTGTTGTCTCAGTTCCTAAATTAACACTTTTGGAGCCTATTCTCACTTGATTATCACCCGATGCCGTGAAATCCTCTGAAGACAGGATGTCCTACTTAACAAATCAACTCCATATTAGGTAAATATACATTCTGAAGTTTTAATTAGTCCCATGCTACGATACAGAGGTGCCCTGAGGACTCATCTGCAGCATCTGCTCCCCTCTGCACCCCAAGCCGAGCTCTGGTGTGCGGTGGGAATTTTGCCAGAGCCAGCAGCAGCGGTGCCAGGATCCCACAGCAGCTGGGAGGGAGCGAGGTGCCTTTGAGAGTCTCCTCCAAAGCTGTTGGAGGTCTCAGTGACAATTAGCAGAGATTCCTAAAGGGTCTTCAACACGAGGCTCGCACCCTCAGCAATCCAGAGAGCGGAGCTGGCATCAGCCGCAGGTTTGCTGGGGAGAATCCTCACATGGGAGAGAGCTCAAGGGCACAGTGCCTTGCCAGCAGAATGCTAATGATGCTGCCCAAATGGCATTCCTTAAAATTGTCTTTTCATCCAGAGGTGTCCAAAGTCAAGAGCTCTGGCAGACGGACTGATGTTTCCCAAGGTGCCTGGTGATTTGGGCTGGTGGATGAGTTGGGGAAGGAAGGTCCCTGAGCCAAGGGCAGCATGTCCATGGTCCTTCCCTCCAGCCCACTGTTCCAGGTTCATCTCCA
Organism: Pycnonotus jocosus; assembly: GCA_013400435.1. Taxonomy (NCBI): domain Eukaryota; kingdom Metazoa; phylum Chordata; class Aves; order Passeriformes; family Pycnonotidae; genus Pycnonotus; species Pycnonotus jocosus. Next base: position 4,396 of record VWYP01013818.1, on the reverse strand, counting down.
ACAGCTGAGCTGTCAGCAAAGCTGCTGCCTCTGGTCATCATTGCCCCAGAGTAACAGGCTTGAGTTTGGGGGATTTTCACTCGTTCCTGCCACCCAAGGTAGTGCAAGCCCCAAACATGGGCAGGGTGAGGAGTGAAAGTGAAGGTGAAGGTGAAGGCAGAGGCAAAGGTGAAGGTGAAGGTGATGATGAAAGTAAAGTTGAAGTGGTGATGGAGGTAAAGGCCTGCTTAATCCCCCAAAACACCAGGTCTCCCATTTGCTTCCTAATTCTGTTATTTCCCATCCTTTCTTCTCTCTCCATCTGTTCTGCACTCACATCCATGGCCCCATCCTAAAAACCATTGTCACTTGCCCTCTGCAGTTCCCCAAACCTCTCTTCTTCAGTAAGGGATGACATTAAAATCATCTGATCTATACAACACCGGGGTGACAACCCTTGGGGGACACCAATTAATCCATCCCACTGCCCAACTGGGACCAGCACTCCCTGCATCCTGAGAGATGCAACCAAAGGTGAGAGCAGAACACAGAGCACTGGGATGTCCAGGCAGTTTGAACTCTGGCATTTCCTAACTTCTGATTTTGCAGCCTGGCTGTGTGAGCAACCAGCTCCCAGATCCCAGAGCAGCGTGCAGTGGTAATCAGAGCACGGCCAATCAATTCATGCCAGGCTGTACCTTGCAATGTAAATAATAAATCGGATTCAGCAGCAATTGAATGCAGCCCAGAGCCCTGAAATTGGGCTTGGAGAAAATAAGAACTTGAGGCTGTTAAGATGCAGCAGGGTAGTGTATGGTCATTAGCTGTGAGATACTGGAAAACTCTGCTTGGATAATGGTTTTTATTTGTGCCCATTCTGGGCATTGGAATAACAAATGCAGCGCTGTGATAGTGGCAGTGCCCAACCTGAGGACAACCCTGGTGAGGATCCACCCTGCTCGAGCTTCAGTTCCCTAATAGAGAGCAGATGGAGCTGGATGAAATTATTTTGGCCCCAAAAAATTACAACACGTGTGAAAATAAAACCCTGTAATTAATGGGAATTTCATCAGGTCTCAGCTGGGACAGAAAAAGCCAGAGAGCAGCATTCAGCTGCTGCAGAGTTGCAGCTGGACATGGGGCACTCTCAGCACAGGGTGGGCTGAGCTACTGCAAGACCAGCAAAATCTCCCCACCCCATCGTGTACCCATGAACACCTTTTTAAAATACTTTTTTTAAAATACAAAAAAGAGTTCAAATACTGTTCTTATGTTTTTTGCCCTTGCTGGGCATTGATCAGGAACCTGCAGAGGTGGATCCTGCTGTCCCGCCGTGTCCTTGCAATTACATCATGTGTGTCTTCTCATTGGATTAAGTTGCAAATTCACAATTTCATTTGGGGAAACGATATTAAAACAAAAAAAGCCAGCCCTCTGTTCTGAGGGAAAGGAGGTGATCAGACTCTCAAATAATTGCCTTGAAAATAACCATGACGTGCCAAAATCCAATTAGAAATATATCTATATAAACCTCCAAATGAAAGAGCTTCCATCCTTTCAACCCCTCTCTGTGTCCCAGAGAGCAGCAAAGAGGGAGCAATGCCTTGGATGTCCTCTGCCAGTAAATCATGAGCCTTGGGAAGGTGCAGATGTCACACTGTGAGTGACAAGAGAGTCACCTGCCCAGCCAGGGGCCAGAGGACAGCACAGGTACCTCCTGGGCTCCGTAAGCCAGAGCTCTGATGTAACCAGCAGCACCCCCTCCCTGCACCACTGAGCTTTGGGTCTTTTATTATCAGCATGAAAATAAATTCTTTTCAGGGAGAGATTTTTATAACACTAAATATTTCCATGCCTGGTTGAGATAAGCACCATCCATCAGCCTGCACCAGGCAGGAGGCTTCAGCACGAAGCTGGTTTTGATTCTATCTCCCTGCAAGTGCCTCNGGTTGGGTGCCATGGGGGGCTTTGTGCAGGTGACATCCCAACAAGGCAGGGTGTCCCAAGGCCACCACAACCACGTGCCCAGCCACTGCTGGATGTGTGATTCTGGTTCCTCCCCCTCACTGGGTGCACTCTTTTCCTGCTGACGAGCGGTTTTCATTAACGAGCAGACAAGCAAAGCACCAGAGAAATTAGCCACTTTTCTCCTTGGACAAATAACTTCCGTCTGAAGGCTTTTCATCTCCTCCCTCTCATCCTCGTGGGGCACGGCGGGAGGAAAGCTGATGTTTAATTACTTCCTTTATTCTCTGAAAAAAACGAACGTGCTGAATCATCCCAGCCTCTCACCCTCTCCAGAGCCCGGTGTTGGGGAGGGATGGGAGCCACGGGAACACTGGTGCTCTCCCTGCCCAAATCCATATTCATGTGGAGGCGAAGCCTGTTGGTGTAGAGCTCACTGGAGCCACTGTAGCCAGCTTGTCCCCTTCCCTGCCTTGGGAAAAGGAGCCCTGGCTCATTCTTTGAGTGTCCTAAGCTGTGTCTCGGTTTAGGGCTTTCCCTCCCTGCTATTTAACTCCCATTTAACTGTGTAAAGTCCTCAACCAGATATTAAAAGACCTAAAGCCAGGCCAAAACCCAAGACAGAGTTGCTGGGGCTGTTTAAAAGATGCTCCACCATGGGAGGGATTGAGTGACAGCCCAAGAGTGATGCTGGATGTTGTAAAACCAAGGATGGCTGGAGCGTGGAGCAGGTGTGAGGATCACACCGCCTCCCCAGCCCTCCCCAGGCTCAAGGTTTTTCTGAAAATCCTTTGGAATTTCAAATGGACAAGCAATCTGAACTTCCCCAGGCACCCAAATCCCACCACAGTATCCACAGGCCTTTGGGATGCTGGGCTGGCACCAGGCTCATTTGCAGATGAGGAGGAAACAAATTCCATCCCCTGGACACGTGAACCCTTTACTGGAGAAGTGCAATTACTACCAGAAAAATCACAGAAAGCGAAGGCTGGGAACAGCACAGCACTTATTTTTAATAACAGCTTGGTGTAATCTGCACACATTTCTCAGGCGACATCAGCCTTTTCCTGCCAAGGCCCCTCTTTAACCATATTTCTCTTGGAAAAATTTCTGCCATGGCTCAAAAGCTCTGTGTGTAGACAAAAGCTGAGGGAGAAATGGGAAATTTAAAGGGATGGAAAACACATTCTTTCTTTATCTGTCTGCAACAAGTAACATTGCCCTGTCCACTGTCTTAAAGCAGGAGGAGGAATGCCAACTCCCCCCCAAGAATTCCCGAGGGATCTTTTAGCAGTAGACTATTTGCAGTCTACATACAGGGTCTGGGGTCTGATGTCCCCACTGCTCACACGGTTTGTGGCTCGATGTCCCCGCTCTCTGCCTGGCAGCATGGTTGGCTCGTTGAATGTGTCAGCGCTGGCCAGCTCCCAGCACAGAGCTGAGCCAGCATCCAGCCTTGTCAGGGGCTTGAGCCTCATCCAGAGCAGCTCCTGATTGAGCATCCAAAATTTTGGAAAGCTCCTATTGATTCGGGGAGCTGAATTTAGTTTTGGCAAGTGCTTCACTCTCACACACACAGCTGCACAGCCCGGATCCAAGAGGGTTTTGTGCTGTAGCTGTGCAAGGCCCATGAGCAGCCACACAAACCCTGCACGAGGCTGTGCAAGGTCACTGCCACCTGCTGCACTTTCCCAGCCCACAGGGCAGGGATCATCACACAATGTGCTTAAGCTGAGTGTTCTTCCTCTTAAAACAAGGGTGAAGGTGCTGCCCTGTGCTGCAGTGGATCTGTGACAGGGAGCCCTTGCAAAGATGGAGTATCACAGCACAGGCATCTGCTTGTCCTTGTCCCCCACCCCTCTCCCAGCCCGGTGCAGGATGAACACAGGGTGCACAGCCAGACCTCGGTCCCTTGGTGGCTGCAGGGGCTGGGAGTGACAGTCCCTGTCCAGGTCAGGTGTGACAGCTGAATGCAGGCACCTACAAAAATACCTGTGGGATTGTCACGTCGGGGTAGTGACAGGTGCTGGTGACATCGTTCTGCTCTATGCTGGTGTGCCAAGCACCAGTGAGGTTTGGTGGGTACCCACTCATGCTGAGACCACCCACTAGAGACCGTGCAGCACCAACGGGGGTGAGCACCCTCCTCTGCCTTTCCCATCCAGGGAGCTGGAGGTCGGGGAGAGGAGAGACATCTGGGGTGGAGGGAACAACCAGGTATTTTCTGCTCTGTTCCCTCTGCAAACATGACCAAACACCTGTCCATGGTGCCCACTGCACTCTGGTGTCCCCAAGGACACCTGCTCCCCCAACTGGAGAGACACAGCGGGGATGATACCCCGGGCAGGGCTCGGGGAGTGATGCCCGCAGCTTCGGCAGGGCTCGGGGGATGCTCGGGGATCCTCGGGGCGGGCGGCAGCGCGGGGCCGGCGGCGGGCGGAGCCCCCGGGGG
>VWYP01013817.1:169975-254171 GCA_013400435.1 Pycnonotus jocosus | reverse complement strand
CACCAGCACGTCCCACCTTAGAAAAGGGGAGGACAGACTGGAAAAGCAGGACAAAAATGCCCAGAGAACAGAGAGATTTCCCCTGAGATCTCCTTTGGAAAACTGGAGTCACTTCCACTCCAGGGCATTCCAACACAACAAGGAAGTGCTGAAGCTCCCAAATCTCCAGGATGCTCCAGATGCTGCTGGAAAAGGAGAGAGAAAAGAGAGGGCTCTGCAGGACCAGGCAGAGGGGTGGGAACCTCCTGTGGATGGAGACTAAAGCCCATCACAGCAGAGCAAAGGGCTGCAAGGGCAGAGAGGTGTTCACAAGGGTGACAGGGCTGACACAGAGAGGGACAACTCAAACTCACACGGAGCAAAAAGTCCCTAAAAATCCCTGCCAGGTGAGGTCACACATCCCTGCACCCACTGCCCCTTCCAAGAGTTTGGTTTTCATGGGTGGGTTTGAGCTTGCCCAGCTCCACACGATGAGGGGCAGTGAGACACAGAAAACCCTGCTGGGAATCAAACTCTGGGGTTTAAAAGCACAACCTTAAAAACAAATCAGCCTCCATTCAAATCTACCAGAAAAAGCTTTTCCAGAGGGACTCCTGAGCCCCACTTTGCTGCTCCTGAGGCCCCTGGGAGTCACACATCTGCAGCTCAGGGTGTTTTTCTATTTTGCCTCAGTGGCAGAACCAGGAGTGCCTACTCAGCCAATTCCTTGTGCATTCCTGGTGCTGGAACACTCCATCTTCAGGACAACTCTGCTTTCTCTCTGTGCCACCATACGTTTATGTACATTAACCTCGTGCTAAATTCCAAAGGCTGGAAGCAACCACCTAAATCATGCTAATTAAGACAAATTACTGGAGTGCTCTGAAGAACGCTGGGAAATGCATTTTGCTGCATGGCACAATAATGAAAACAAAGCTCGACTCCATAGCACTGGTGAGCGTTTCCTTATTTCCAGCCCCTTTATTTTCTCTGGTCTTTTCTGGTTTCCAAAAAAAAAATCAAAAAAATCTCTTCCTTGCTCTTCAAGGATAAAATTGGAATTAATTCCCCCCCAGCAAGACCTCGAAGGAAGTTCATCCTCGCTGGAAGCTGCAATTCAGGAAAAGTCAATGGAACAAATCCATCCCCAGCTACAACACCTGAGTTCTGCAGAGCCACACCACGATGGGCACAGCCCAGCTTGGAGAGGTGAATTCTGAATTTCCTGACCCCTGTGCTCCCCTGGCACCATAAGCAGGCTCCAAAGAGGCAGGAGCAGCCCAGATTTATTTCTTTACAACTCCTCTGTGAGGGAATTTGGTGGTGAGAAGGAGGCAAGGGTTCAGGAATGGTGCAATACCAGAACAGCTGTGCCCCACGGTTCTGTTTGCATTGCTTCAGGGGTTTATTAAAAATTAACTCTAAATTTGCATGTGCAAATGACCCCAGTGACGAGGCTGCAGCAGCAGGACCTTGGAAATGGAGCCCACACCAATCCCATCTCTCCATGTTGCCAGGAAAAAAGAAACAACTTCCCATTCCCAGCCTACCTGAGCAGTCCATCACCCTGAAAACATTAAATAAAAGGAAAAGAGCAGCATGAAGAGGGGATACTCCTAAGCTTTACACATGGAATTATAAACAGGATGGCATAGAGGATATAAAGGGTCCTTGAATACAGCAGAAATTAATTTTCCCCCAGAAAAGGACCCTCTCATTACACTTCTACGTCACCTCTTTCTCTCTGCCACATAATCAAACTTGCAGTCGCTGCTCTGGAAGCAAACTCCTTTTCTCAAACATCTCTAAATTACCATCAGAAAGAAGATAATGGATGCTGGCTGCTCCCTGAAAGTAATTTTTGGAGTTTTCTTCTCCTGAGCAGGAGCTAAGCAGTGCCTAGTGATGTTCATTAAGCAGTCAGCATCCTCCTGGAGGAGCTGACGTCAGTTTGCAGCCCAGGACCTGCAATTATCCCCCCATTGGAGTGGATGCTGCCTGGTTACAGCACACTGGGAAGGCTGAAAGGAGCTGCCTGACACCGGCTGCCCTGCCTCGAAAATTTTAAAAGTGGGAGGTAGAAAATGAGAACCAGACAAATCTACTCGGGTTTGACCTCGGGGAAAAAATTTCCTGGGTCGTGGGGTTTTTTCCCCGCCTTGTGTTTGTCCCTTCTTTGCTTGCAGGAAGGCAAGTGAGTGATGCAGTCGATTGAAAGTCGGCTTAGATAAGCATCTGAGCTTCTGGATGTGAACTCCAGACCTCAGGAGTGTTTCAAAGCCCTGCTCATCAATACACCCCGTGGAAAAAAACAAAGCTTTTCCTCTGTCAGAAAAAACCCCCAGCAAAACTCTTTGCTGTCATCAGCAGTGCCAGGATGGGAACAGAATTCCAGGATGGGAACAGAATTCCAGTCTGGGGGTGAATTGGCAAAAAAGGCTCTGAAGGTGACCATTAAAGTTTTCTACCTTTAAACCCAGGAGCTGTAATCACAACTGGATAAAATCACAGGATTAAAATGTCACCCTCTTTTTTCACGTGGAGCCTGGCCTGTTAAACAAGCGAGTTGCCCCAAAGCAGCTCGTAGGATGGAGCATTGAAAGATGACAAAATAAATCGGTTTGTAGGTGCTGGGGGTGGGGGCTTGGCATGAACATCGAATCAGGGGCTGGTGATGGCTTTTACCTTCCACCTTGCATGAGCTCAGCCATCCTTCTTTTGTGACACTTCCCACTGAGGGCTCCCATTTGTTTGATGAATATCTAAACTCCATCAGACATTGCTGCTCTTGTTGTTTCCTAACCATCTTCTTAACATTTTGTTGCTATTAACTTCAATAAATTACAGCCTGGTATTTGCATTCAGAGCACTGAGCCATCTCTCCATGTTGCCTTTTTTTTTTTTTTTTTGTCTTTTTTTTTTTTGCTTGTTATTTTTTTTCTGAGAGAACCACAATTATCCACCTCCTGCAAGGACCTTATTTCCTACCTTATTCTGCATTTTGCACTGTTAGGGAGGCATGAATTTAAATCAAAGCATTGCTTAGGGCAGAGGGGTGGTGTCTCCTTTTCTCCCTCTGCTTTCTCTCCCAGCAAACCCCACAAACATCACAAAGAGCATCAGAAAACGCTGGAAATTTTGGAGGTAGAAATCAGAGGACAGCTCCAGTTTCTAAGTTGTTTATCTGCCTGATGCTGCAGGATTCCTTGGGAGGATGATCAAAGATACCTGAGCAATGGAGCTGCCAAGGGATATCTGATGTTTAAAAATCCCTCTGGACACCTCATGCATGGCCCACAGTTCGATGCGTTGTGTCAGACACGTCCCCTCCCGTGTTCCAGACCCAGCAGAGATGACATGAATCACTTCATTCCCCATTGGAATGCAGGATCTGCCGGGTGGAAGGCAGGATATGGATTTTCTTTCAGGGCATTGCATGAAATGAAATAAAGAAGAACTCAGTAAAGCCCTGAAATTACAGGTGGGATGCAACAACGCGGGATGCAGGCTGGCCAGGACAAATCATTGCTGGAAATCGTGCTCTGGGGGGGACTGGGTTTGCTTTGACAGGACCTTGGCTTCATGAGCAAGCCCAGAGACAAAGAAGGATGGGAAAAGATGCTGATTTTCTGGCAGTGGCAGAAGCAGGGCAGTTTTTACCCAGCTCAGTCTGAGAACTGCAATCAGTGACCGAGGGCTGAGTCATCCTCACATCCCCTGGATCATCGGGAGGTCACTGAATTGAGCACACACTGACCAACTTCTGTGATGAGACCTGGCCTAAAGCACCCCAACCCCAGCAAGAAACTCTTCCTTAGGGCACCACATTGCTGAGAACAATCAGAGACAGCAATCTGATTTCCTGGCAGGTTCTTTTCAGCCCCGATCATTCCCGTGAGCTGCTCCACAGCGCATCCCTGTGCAGGTGACAGAGACACGGGGTGGCAAAGCTTCTGCTGGGCTGCTCCCTCCTTTTCTGCAGAGCCATTTGTGTATCCTTCCCTGCCCACAGGTTGCTCCCAGCTCTGCTCAGACAGACCTGGCACCTTGAGGAGCAGCAGGGAGGTGCCAGCAGGGCTGTGTGAACTCACTCAGGTGTTCAGGCTGGGTGAACTCAGGTGTTCAGAGCTCTGGAGCAGAGCTGGGCTCATGACCAAGCTTCCCGGGATGATTGATGCCGTCTGCAGGCGCTTTCTGTGCAGACAGGATGTGGAACAGACTGCAGGGAGGCTGAGCTCAGTGTTTGGTGAGGAGATCCAGCCCGTGTCACAATCTGTATTGTGCCTGGAATAATGCAGGGAGAGCTGGGGACCCGCTGTGCCCATCAGCTCCGGAGGAGGAGAGCCAGCCCCAAACTCAACAGCCCAAAAGGATGGGTTGGGCTGAGCTGGTGCTGAGCAGCCTCTGCAGGGATCATCAGGGGCAGCCAAGCTGAAGGGATCACCCTGTGCTCCCTGCCCAGCTCCCAGGGTGGCACAGCCTCATCTCAGGGTGCTTTACACACAGCTGGCCCACCAAGGGGATGGAGCAGTGCTGGCTGGTGTCACCTCACCCCACGGAGGAGCTGTGTGCCTCCATTTACCCCAGCCACAGAAAAAGATGAGATTTGCAGCTCCCTGCAGCCTTTCAAGTGACCCAAAACACTCCCTCTCTGTGCCAGACACTTCTGCTCCTCCCCAGGGGTTTGCTGGGATGTTCTGCAAAGGAGATGTGATGTATGCTTTGGGTAAATTCGTGTATCAAAATATACTGTATGTATAACCTGAAAATCATGTTGTAAGCTCTGATGTTCAAAGATTGTAAAAGGCTTCTCTGGCTGCCAAAATTCATATCCATTTGTAAAAGTCTTCAGAATAACAGCAGGGCAGAACCACCATTTGCAACAGAAAAGATGTAACAGGACAGGAGATGGCCCAAATCGTCAAGGGTGAGACCCCAATTCTCCAGACATCAACCCCTGATACCAATCAAAGAGAGAGGACCCTGAGATGGAGGAGGATTCAACATTCAATGGACAATTCCAGGAACCCGATTCAGCCTCCAAACTCCTCCAGGAAACCCGTTCAGAACCAAACAGTGAAAGCAAAGGATGGCATGGATGTGCCCACTGGACAGAGACACACAGTGAACTTGCCCCAGGGCAGGAAAACTGTATAAAAACCAGACCCTGGAAGCTGGAGGGTGTGGATGGGGAAGCTCAGCTCACTCAAGACTGTCCCTCTGCCCACCCAACACTGGTGTTCCTTGCTTTTATTGTGGCTGTTTCAAATTTCATTTTGGAAATGGGAAAATAAAACTCTTGATATCAAATTTGGTGTTAATCATTTCTAACAGAGAGAACTCAGCTCTGGGTGCTTTTTCCATCCACACTCCTGGGAAGAGCCATGGATTGATCCCAATGTCATTGTGAAGCGCAGGCATGAGGAGCTGACTGCAAATCCTGACTGCAAATCCTGCAAATCTCCTCCTGCAAAACCCTCAAATGGAACAATCAAGGTTTTTATCCCAAGTCCAGCACCCACAGGTGCCAGGAGAGCCTGAGGCCAGTGAGGACCAGTGTGTTCATCCTGCCAGGATCCTTCTGCAGGCAGAACCAGACCGAGTGCCAAGGGCAGAGCCCTGAGAGCCAGGAGGGTCTGAGGGTGCCCCCAAATCACATTTCCTACCCCAGGGAGGTCCCTCCAAACAACCTTCCAAGTATTGTCCTAAAAGTCCAGATTTCAGAGCTTTCCCTCTCCTTTGTCACCAGAGTTCACAAAAACGCTGAAAATGTTGTAATGCTTCAATTGCTATTGCTCCCTCCCCATTTATCCTTTCATTTACAGCTTCCTCCGCTTGCATTCTTATTTCAATCTTTTTTCTCCCTCCAGCTTCAGAATGTTTTCCAGCTTTCGTACCTCCTCCTTTTATTTGCTCATCATCTTCCTGTTCTATATTTGTGCTTGCAAACAGACACCTGCGTGCACACCCACACTGCCTGACTCAATCTTTGTTTTGTTTTCTGCGTTCATTTTGCACTTTCATTTGTCTCTCACCCTTCTTCAGTCTCTCTTCATTTATCCTTTTTATTGCTGGAGACTAAATTTTGCTGCTGATTTAGCCTGTGGTTCCTGTCTCTGCCATCTCAGACCCTCCTGTCTCCCAAAAACTTCTTTATCTCCACAGATTTCCCTTTATTCCTTCTTTGCTCCTCTCTGTGATCCAAGAACAGCAGCTTCTCTACCTCAGCATTTTCATTTTTCTGGGGACACACCACACTGATGCCCCTCTTGCCTGTCCTAACAGCACATCAGAAATTCCGTGACACAAATTCTGGAATATCCTGAGTTGGAAGGGACCCACAGGGATCATCCCAGCTCCTGGTCCTGCACAGACCCCCCAAAATCTCATCCTGAGCACCCCTGGCAGCGCTGTCCAAGCTCTCCTGGAGCTCTGGGGCTGTGCTCATTCCCTGGGCAGTTCCAGCACCCTCTGGGGGAAGAGCCTTTCCCAAAATTCACCCTGACCCTATCCAAGCAATCATTCTGTTGGTATTAACAGTGATTTCTGTGCCTTTCTGCACTGCTCAGCACCAGCAGGGAGGAGGACAGGACACCAAGCTGTGGAACTCGCACTCCCCTCACCCTCATTTCCAGGAGTCCTTGCAGGATAAAAGAGCAGCTGATATTAAAATGCCCCGTTCACTTCCACTTGCCATTCAGCTGCGTAGCAACCACAGACTACCTTTGGCAGACTCACTGGACTATTTTTAGTTCAATTACTTGTTCCCCTGACTCAGACTGCAGGGTCTGAGCCTACCTTTCATGCAATATGTGCAAATGAACCTCCTTGCCTGCACTCCTCCTGACCCGTGCAGCTCATTACCAAGAAATTATTTTAGGGACTGAGATACAAACCTCTATATTTGCCCCTCATGTCTGACAGATTTTTCAGGCTAATTTTGGTCCCTTCTAGCTTTCCTAGCCCAAAGTTTTAACGTATTCAGATCCTTGTCATCTACTTGGGTGACAGAACTCCCTGCAGGTGGATTTACCAGCTTGAGGAATGGCTCCTAGCAGGGAAAGCTAACAGTGATGTGCCAGCACAGGAAATCTGTAAAATCCGAGAGGGGCAGGCAGCAGGAGGCTTGTTTATCATTTTTTGGAGGGTTGAAATAAAGCTTTTCTCCAGGCCTGCTGCAGGAACTCCAGGAGTGGGTACGGGGAGGAGTGGGAGCAAAGCTCTGAACCCTGCCCAGAGCAGGATCTGCTCCTGGTGCTGGATCAGAGGCTGAGAAGGGGACGTGGATTTCAGTTTAAATTATCCCCCATGTTCTCATTTCACTGAATGCAAAGGATTTCAGCTGGCAGCACAGACCCAGGCTCCTCTCCAGCTTTATTTGCAGGATAACTCTTTGCTCTCTCACCTCCGTGACCGCCCCTGTGGTGAGTGTCAAACTTCAGCAGGATGAGATGAGAACACAGATTGGTGATAAAACCAAGCCTGAGAGATATTTGCACGTGATTTTGACTTGTGAATAATCTGCATGGATATTCCAGAATGAAAGCACATGAAGGAAACTCTTGGAACCATTGAAGTGCCAATATTAATTCTCAGCTCACACAAATTGCTTCCATCAAATTCTCTTCCCAACACTGAGGTGTGCATCTCCTCTAAGGAAAAAACACCCTGTAGTGTTCAGCTGTCTCTCAGAAATCAAATATCCACCCCAAACAATCCTCATGGAATCACAGAATGGTTTGGGTTGGAAGGGGATGTAAAAATCTTCTCATTCCACCCCTTGCCCTGGGCAGGGACCTTCCACCATCCCAGATTGCTCAGAGCTCCACCCAGCCTGGCTCCCTTCAGGTACTGGATCGTTGTCTTTAGTGACAACTGGGTGACTTCTCTAAAAGTGAATTAAATGTTTCATTTTAGTGTCAGCTCTCAGGATTCTCCAGCCCTCAGTAAGATCCCCTGTGCCTGGTTAGCAGCTCTTCTCCTGGTTATCCTCCTCAGCAGTAACACCCTTCATAAATCATGTTCTCTCCTTTTCCCTGCTCAGTGGCTCGAGTTATGGGTTTGCCTCTTTAGTGCTGCCTCTTCCCCTTTGTGTTCTTTCATATTTTATCCTTCAGAAATTCCCATTTCTTCTTCCAAGTTTAACAGCTGATGAAAGGAGGATCTGGTTCATGTTCATGTTCCTTCTCCTGTGAGGGGACACCAAACTCCAGACCCTCTTTTGAGCCAGCCTGTGCTCCACAGCTGCCCTTTTCCAGCCACTAAACTGGAATCATCTCCCTGATGCTGGAGCCTCCCATCTCCTTGCTTTTCTCCTCAGGAGCTCGCTGAACCACAAAGATCTTCAGCTTCCCTGGGAGCAAATCATTTTGTCCACCTGTTTGCAGAGCAGAAATGATCTGAGCAGGGAGAACTCCAGCCTGAAAGCTGGAGTGAATAAATGCTGAGCACCTTTTCCTGTGTCTGCATCGTAGCCATTCAAACATTACCAAAATCTTTATAATTCAAAGGAAACTCTTTCCTGGATCCTTTCCCTCCCAGCTTTCAGAAATGTAAAAATGAGTGTTTCTTGCTTTTTCAGGTGGTTACCCAAACCAAACCCCTCTGGAATTCCCTTTTTTATCTCCACTAACCACAGGGAGAAGCTGCATTAAAAGGGGTGATAAATTATCAGATGGTTAAAACTGGGTGGGAGAAACCTCAGGCAGTGAAGTTTTGGGAACTCTCATTCATTTCTACCTGTGGAAATCTGATTCCTCTCAGCGAGTGGGATGGATTCCCCATCCCAGGGGTTTGCTCACCCTTGGACACCAATTTAAACCTGGAAAATTCCCCTTTTCCCCAGGCAGTGCCCACAGAAAGCAGTTCCTTGACTAATGCACACCCAATGCCTCAATTTTTGCTCGTGCCAGGCAAAGATTTGGCCAAATTTCACTAAACAAAGCCCACTGGAAGGCTGCTTTATAAAACTGCAGTCAGCTAAAAATGCAGACAAATCATAAGACTCCTCAAGTGGTGATTTTCTTTATTTCTCCTAAGAAAAAAAGCAGCTTAGGGATTTCTACAGCTCCCAGTTGTGTCTGAGCATCCTCACACTCGAGGCTGTCTTCTCAAATCTCGCCCTTAAGCTTTCCAAGTGCTCTTATTTTTTATCCCAGAAATAAGAGAAAGAGGCAGATTTACCGGGTTAAACCTTTAATTCCTCGATAAAAGGCTTCTTTCCCTCTTTTCTTTCTTAACCCTTAATTCTTTCTTCCCATTATTCTCTGGCAGTTCTGCTCCTCAGCCCGAGCCAGAGCCATTTAAACCTTGCCTGTTTGCTTTGTGGGCATCATTTCACCTTTGCTTTGTTTTCTCTTTCCTTTTTTTTTTTTGTGATATTTGTTTTTAACAGAGCTTTCTGCTGGCATCGAAGGAGGGTGGGAATCCTGTCTTGTCCCATTGCTGCTCCTTTCTTTTCAGGCTGGGGAAGGTCCCAGAGATGCCCTGGAGCTGGATGGGGAAGCCTCTCCCAGTTCCTGCCAGGTCTGACTCAGCTCTCAGCCACCTTTTGCCACTGTTCCAGAGAAGGCACAGAATAAATTACCAACAGCACAGTGGAAAATGTTGGAATTTTTAATTTTATTTTTATTTTTGAGGCAGCCAATAGGCTCAAATCCACCCTTACATTTGCTGCCTCGTGCTGTAAAGCTGTTTGCACTCAGAGATGCCCAAGAACACTCTGCCCCATGGCTTGTTTAGGCAGATTTTTAGTGATTTGGGTTATTTAAAAATGATTCCAGACAGATATTGATGATTTCCAGTAGTCAGAATGCTCTCTGCCTCTCATTCCTGGGGTGAATGGAGCTACAGAGCCTTCAGATAAAAAATAAGGATCAAGTGGAGAGAGTGCAGAGGCAAACAAAACCAAACAGCTGGGAAAACCTGATCTTGAGCAGAAGATTAATGTGCAGAAAGGAAAAAAAAATATTACAGGCTTCAAATATTAAAGGAATGACAAAGGAATTGAGAGTTCACTTGTATTTGTGCTGGCTGGGACAGGAATGAACCCAAATTCCTGCAGGATGGGGAGGGTCAGGCTTTAGGAGAAGCTTTCAGTGTTTGGTAAAGCTGCTCCAGCAGGAGTGGGGAGGATTCTCTGCTGAACCACCCTCAGCAAGAGGCAAACAGAGCCCTGCCAGTGCTGAGGCTGAGCTAATCCTGCTCTGAGGCACAAGGGTGGATTATGTCATCATTTCAGACCCTTTCCAGCCCTCTGTGATTATCAGATCCAACAATACAAATTTTAGGTGAATACACATTTCCATTATCCCTGTTCTCCCCCCCACCACACTCCCCCAAGCTTTTCCATCTTACAGATCTCTTAATCTTTTTTTTTTTTTATCCCTGACCTTTCCTCTTGCTTCTAAAAAAAATTTCTCTGCCCAAACTGCCTGATTGCTGTCATCTTCCTCCTAGACAAAAGCTTTGCCATCTTTACCAGGGTCCAGGCCTCGAGTGCAGTTCAAGACCCTACAACTGGTCCCAGAAACTCCTCCCCTGGCTGCAAGCAGAGTAAACAGAACTCAATAATCCCAATTATTGAGAACCTCACCATGGCCCCTGTGCCTCGTGTGCAGCCCAGGAAAGGCTCCATCTCAGTATTTCCCTCCCATATGGACACCCACACCGAGCTGCTTTTAACTCTGGGAGAGAGCAGGAGCATCCATCAGCTCCTGGAAAAGCTGTTCTTGCTCCTGAGAGTGGAGATCAGAGGAACCCTCCCCTCCCTCCCCAGCCCCACTGTGATTAACTGACCCTGCCCTGCTGCCTGTCAGCTGCAAGAGATGGGATTTAGATAATTTTATGTGGCTGAATAGCAGGAATTGAGCTGGAAGCCCAGACAGCATTGCTTTTGCTCATGTGTTTGTGCAAATCTCTCTGCTGTAGCCTGGCAGCAATCTCAGCCTGCCTCACAGTGCAAAGATGATACACATTTAATCTTGTAGCTTATTACATTTTCACCAGATATAGTGCTCTTGCTATCAACAGATGCTGCTAAAGTGGGGGGCAGTTTTAATATATTTTCCTCCTTAAGTGTTTATCTGCCTTTATTATGTGTCCCAGCAGGTCAGGTTCATTTTCCTGAGCTCCTTCCAGGCTCACTGTGAGGGCACTTCACATTTTTGCCTCTCACCTGTGACCACACCACTTCCTCAATACCCTGGGCTGCACACAGAATACCCAATTCCCACTCCAAAAACCTCCTTTTTTAGTTTTCTGTCCATACTTTGGAGTTCAATTCTTTGCCATTGTCCTTTCTGTCAGCTGTGCCCAGCTCTTGTTCAGCACCACCATGGAACCACCCCATGAGAAATCCAATGCTGTCTTTGCTCCCTGACACTTCACAGCAGCTAAAAATCACCTTCCTCACTTATCCACCAGTGGACACGATTAAATCTCCCAGATAAAAATTAAAATGAAGCATGCCTATCCTCCCAAACCGATTGCTTCTGCAAACAGCACATTTATTGCTTGTACAGACATTTTTGATTCAAGCCCATCTCTTGCTTCTATCATCCTGGATCAAGGCTTGGATGTGCAGGTTCACAGCCTGGCAGGTTTTACGTGCTCAGATCCCCACAAACAATTTTCAGGCATGCTTTCCCCTTTCCTCCCAGGAATGTGTTCAGCTCCTGCGTGCTCAGTGTGTATTTTAGAGGAGCTCAGACATATTGGGCTGCATCTGCTGGTTTATTTTTAGGGAGATGAGCTGGGATGGATTTGCTTAGGAACAGCACGGGAAGAATGATGTGAACTTTGCAAAGAGCAGAATATTCTGAGTTCTGTGAACCTCGACAGCGCTCGTTCCAATGAATTACTCCTTGTAAAACTCCTGCTGACCCCTCCTCCCTGAAGGCTGAAATCCAAAAGGGTGTGAAAGGTCTGAGTTAAACCAGTGTGAGCCTCCAGGAAAGGCAGAATTCAGGCTGACCCCAGCTTTTCTGCCCGTGCCAGTGCAAGGATGGTGTTTGCAGGCAGAGAAAAGCACAGGGGCCGTGTTCTGGGTGCCTCTGGATAAAACAGGGACAGAATCAGGGAAACAGCTCAGGGCAAACACAGCTCTGCCATTTTCCTGCCAGCAGCTCCACACACAGCCCAGGAGCTGATGGGATTTTGGAAGCAGCTTAAGCTCCCCGTTCCCATCACTACAGGAGCTGCAAGCCTGACTCCAGCCCTGATTTTTATTTTGTGCTTTGCCTCCAAGGGCTGCATCAGCTCAGCCACGAGTTAGAGAATGCAGCAGAGCCAGGCAGCCCTGGAAATCCAGCTGCTCCCTTGGCTGGTTTGGTAGAACACATCCTGCAATCCGTGAACCAAGATGAACTGAGCTTGTTTGGAACTTAACTTTGCTTATTCAGAGATTAAACCCCGTTTGTCAGCTTGTAAAATCTATATTGCAAAAAGCAGCGATAAAGAACGCTTCCCTCCCTCCACGCAGGATTCGTCAATCCAGCTCTGCTCTGGCCAGATAAATCACATTACACAGGGAGAAGGCAAATCTACCCAACTGCAGCACAAATCTGGCGAGGTTTTCATGATTGCTGAGGGGCTTTGAAGGTTGGGGGAGCTGGACTGTGACAAGAAACATTTATTTCTCTCTGGGGGAAAAAAAAAATCAATTGTATGGAAGGGTCCTTGTGAATGAAGACAAGAAACCATTGGCCTGTCTCACTTCTCGTGCATTTCCCAGTGAAGAGCTGGGAAGGACCTCAGAGGAAAAATCTGCCATTGGGACTAAATAAATTTTTTTTTTTTGGTAGAAATATAGGTCTGATTGCACAGGGTGATTCTAGTGGCAATTTTCACATAACATAATAAACTAATCCTCATTTTAAAGGCCAAGCTGGTGGCAAATTACAGATCCTCTTGGAGCTGAACTGCCCTAATTATTTTTTTTTTGGTTTGTGCTGGTCCTGAACAAACATGCTCAAAGGATGCTTCCCCTCCTGCTTGAATCAAACAGAATTTCAAAATACACATCCAAAGGCCCACCAGGCCGTGTCCTGGCTTGCCTGCCCACATTTATCTTTTAGCAGAAGAGCTCCTGAATGCTGGCAGCTTGGAAATGGGGATGTTTGTGCCTGGAGTGTGGGGCTCAGGAAGATGCCCAAGGTCAGCTGGAGGGCTGGAGCCCCATCTTTGGGTAAATCTGAATTTCACATCATCTTCCTCCCACCTGGTGAGAACTGGGGGACCCTCACCCTGCAAAGCCCCACAGGGACAGACCCTCCCAGGGGGGATTTTCCAGAGGAAGGACTGGGTTAAAGCTGTTTTCTCTGCACATGACCACTGCCCAGAGACTTCGTTAGTGACAGGAACCCAGAGACAGCTCCTTGCTGCTGCCTCCTGGAAACCCAGCAGGATTTTTCCTCACCTCCTTTACTCCCTAAAGCTTAGTTTTGTGCAGTTATTCGCTGGTGCACCAGTGTAAAACCGGCAGCTGCCATCTCAGCTGCTCTTTGTACCTGCAGAATCCAGAATCAGCAATAAACCAACCACGTGCTGTGGCATATTTGTGTACAACTTTCTTATACCAGCACTGGTGGTGGGACAAATGGGGTGAAAAAAAAAATGCAGTTTAATCCCCAGATGGTGCCATTATTAAACTCTCAGTAGCTGAGCTCCAGAGCAGTGCAGAGTGAGGGGAAAGGTGGAGTGCAGCAGGTGAAGAGTTGGCTCCCCAAAACTGAGATTTGATGATGAGGAGAAGCAGGAGGAGGATGGGACCAGGAGAAAAGGAGAGCTGAGGATACATCCAGGTGCAGCTCTGGCACAGGGAAAGGTGTGAGAGAAACAGGAGGAGCTGGGTGTGTGTTAATGGCCCTGTTTGATTATTGAGATTATTGAGATTATTGAGATGATTATTGAGATTATTGAGATGATTATTGAGATTATTGAGATGATTATTGAGATTATTGCCGTTTCATCTGCGCTCAGGGCGAGGCTGTGAAAGAATTTAAGGCAATGCACAGAAAAAATGAGGGCCAAGCATCTCCCCCAGCCCCAGCCCTGGCAGGGATCAGCTTATCTGGGCTGGGGCAGGGCTGGCTCCTCTCAGACACGGCTGCCAAGCTCTTGGCAGGGGACAAAAGGAAATCGCTGATGCTCAGAGTGAGAGCCCAGGACAAGTTTCCCAGCCAGGCTTGAAGCAGAGCCAGAGTGTCAGATAAAGTGACCAGCTGGGAGGCAAAACAAGGTAAAAAAAAATAAATAAGAAAAGCATCCCTATCAGGAGGCAGAACAGTGGGCAGCTCTTGTTTCTGCTGCTATTAATAATGCATGGAGACTGCTAACAAATCTAGCATTTTCACACCACTAATTGCAGAAATGTTTGCCACCTCCCCAGGGCATTTCTCACACTACCCTGACACTTTATTATTTTCCTTTCTCCTCGGCTGCCTCGCTTTTCCCTCTTCTTTCCATGAGGGTTTTTTTAAAATGGCACTCGCTCACCAAACCAAAGGCTGGAGGATTAACCACCATTAAAAAGGTTTTAAAGACTGAAGTGGTGCATTTTGCACAGTGCAACCTAATGGTAAGAAAATATTTATGTAGTTATTCAATGAGAATTTTAACAGCACCTTTTTTTTTTTTTTTCCTATAAATACCTATTAAGTTCAAATATTCCACCAAAACTCTTGGTTCCACTGCAAGATCTTGAATCTCAAAAATTCCTTGATGGAAATAAATCACCTCAGGATTTTCAGGATTTCACTCCCCCCCAGAAAATGGACCAGCTTATCAAAACTCCTGAGCATCACTAAATGCAACAGCTTTGCAGCTACTCTTTGCTTATCACCTGAAAATAAAATTTTACTGCAAAGGTATATTGATTTGGGAGGAAAGACAGTAAAAATATAAAATATATTTCCAGAAATCCATGGTGCTGATTTAGTGTTTTTAGGAGCAGAAGTGAAAGGAGATGCTGAAGCACCTAAAAATGATGAGGGTTTTGTTGGTTTATGATTTGTAACTATATAACACAAGAAAAATCTGCACACAGCCACTTCTACTGACCACACAGAGAAATCTTAAGGCCAGCAAAGGTTTCACCCTCTCGTTTTGTTGCTCTACACATCCCATGACAAAGAGAACCAGGGGTGGTGCATTCAGCACCTGAAAGCAGAACAGAACCACACAGCGATGGAAGGACATGAAGGAGGCTGGAACAGCTGAAACCTTACATTTCCTGCTGGATGTTCCTTGAAATTTAAAGCATCTCCGTGAGGAGGTTTGAGGATGTGATTGAATTATCAGGTGTATGATCTAAAAACGGGTGGCTGCTTTAGGAAAGGAGCCATTAAATCAATGAAGTGCTGATACAAAGGCACCATCAGAGTCAACAGGAAAATTGCCATCGACTTTGCATCAGGTGTGAGAGGAAGAGCCACAAAGGAAGGCTGAGAAGCACCAGAGCCAGCTCTGGAATAAGCTGCAGGGTTTCAGAGTGAGCTGTTTTTGCAGTCCAAACCTTTTTTATGGGGGGCATTATCCCACCCCAGTTTGGATCTGCTGGGGAAAAGTTGAGAATTTCTCTGAGCCCCCCACTCCAGACTGTGCCAATGCAACAGAACTCCCAGAGGAACATCCCTGCAGCCCTGCCACACAGCTTACAGGTGATACTGCCACTATTTAAGACCCTTTTGAGTGCTTGGAGTTCTTCCTGAAGAGGCACCAGGCTCCAGCAGCAGCTTTACATCAGCACAGGGCTGATATAAATAAAGAAAAGTCAGGTCTGATGCCACTGGAGCAGCTTGGTGACATCCTGCTGTACCAAACACTCCAACAGAAGAGGTCACCTTCATTTCCTGACCTGTCCTCGCTTCCTGAGCCCCACTCCAGCAGCCAAGCAGCTGAAATTTGGAAACTGCTCACAACCAAACTCCATCCAGAGAATTTCAAATGCTGGGCCTGAGGAGCAGTGAACAGATGGGGAAGCACAGACAGAGGATTTATCAGTGCCACACACTGATCCTGTGCAGCTCAGTCTAGGGTAAGCCTGCAGAAAATGCTCCTTGTGCAGCCTGAGAGCAGAAAACCACTGATTCTTCCCAAGTGAAAGATAAACAGCTCAGTTTTTGGACAGCACCAGTCCAACAGGCAAAGAGCAGCACACAGCAAGATAAAAGGCATTTGTGTGGCAGCTCTGCCAAAGCTGCTTGGTGCTGGAGGCAGCAGTGAGGGAAACTGAGGTTAATTCTGGAAAAAAAAACCCCTGTTTTCCCCAAATTAAGTGGTGATGCAAGAAGTTGATGCTCTCAGCTTTTGGAGGTAACTGGTATTTTTCAGATTTGCTGGAGGAAAAACAATGAAACTCTTTTTCCTCTCCTTGCTTCCCCTGAAACAGAAGAAAATAGCTAAAGATCAGGAGTGTGGCTGGGTGACACCTCTACATGGAGACAATCCCAGTGTTCTTGGGCATTCCCTTCCCAGGATTTGATTTCACTCACCAGCCATCCTTCCACGTGGCACTTCCACCCCAGTTTGGATGCTGGGATTTCTCCAGGGTGGATCCAACAGGAAGATAAAACCTCATCCCCACGCTCAGGTTGCCTTGGGCAATGCACACAGAACATTTGTTCTGTGAGGAGAGCTGCAGGGTGCCAGATTTGTGTTTAAATCCTTTTCCTCAGGCCTGCATCCCTCCTCGTCCTGGGCATCCAGGGGTCACTGGCAGTCCCTGCACGTGCTGCATCACCCCCAGATTTCCTGCTCTGACACTTCATCCCTGCAGTTTTGCCCTTCCAGGTGAGGATATTGGACACAGAATGCTCTCCAAAGCTGAGATTGACAAATTGAAATATTTTTTTCCCGAGTCAGTGCAGTGTAAATTTTCCACCTGACCACTTAAGGTGAAAATGCTGGAGGATCCAAACTCCTGGAGGCATTTTTGCCCTCCCACAACACACACTTTGGTGATAGCAGCTCCGTGCTTTGAGCCCCAGTGATGGTGCCCTGAATCCATCAGTGCTGGATTGTTCTCCCTCCCATTCCCTGAGCCCTGGCACTGGGGGTTCTTCCAGGGGGGAATGCTGCCTCTGCCTCCCTGCTCTGCTAAAACCAGCCTGTGTGTTTGAGGGATCCCAAAACAATTCCATTTACTGCACTGCACTGGAACTTCACCCAGAAAAACCCAATTAGTCCCTGGCCAGCTGCAAAAGGGGTTCCAGCTAAAAAAGTCAAGGAGTGCAGCCCTGGTGCCACTCTGTGCTTGTGCCTTTCAGGTTATTTACGACTGCCTTCCTCAGCCACCATAAATCTCTGCAGAAAGGGCTTAATTAAGATATGATTAGGTTGGGATTATTGCATATGAGGTTCTTCCTAGGGCTTATAAATGTGACAAACTCTGAAATACAGTTTCCACAGGAAAGGAGAGGGAAGGAGGGAAGTGGTGCTCTTACTGAAATACACCCCAATTCCCTAATTACTCCTCTACTCGAGTGACTCTGAGTGGTGGATAAAAACAATTAAAGAAACCTTTTCTGTTCTGCCCTCTTATGCCTCCAAACTCATGTTATTCTCTTCAGGGACTTGATTTAACAGCAGCTGTGGAGTAAGACCTGAATGAAATGAGGCTGATTTCGGAGCCTGTGTGGAGCCCTGAGCACGGGGACATTGTGTAGCCTTGGAGATGAATTCCCATTGCTTGGGCTGCACTACCAGGAAATGTCAAAATCTGGAACTGACCAACCCTTCCTCACCAAAATATCTTTGGGCAGAGGAGGCAAAAGGGCCTTTGCAGCGTGTGTGTGTGTTCTCATTAAAATCTGCACTAAGGTCCAGCCCTTGCAGCTCCCTCCACGAGTGCCTGGAGCTGTGAACACAAGAGGGGATCCTCTGAAACCCAGCACTGTGAGGAGGAGCAATCGTGGCTCCAGTTCATTTGGACAACATTTAAATAACCTGAGATAAATATTTCATTTACCCACAAAGGCTGATGAAGTGATGGCACTTTCACATCAGATTGAGAATCACAGAATGGGCTGGAAAGGACTTTGAAGGTCATCCCATTCCATGGGCAGGGACACCTTCCACCATCCCAGATTGTCCAAACCCTCTCCAAACTGCCCTAGGACACGTCCAGGGATAGGAATTCTTCCCTTCACTGTTAAATATCAACAGCCACACTGAGATCCCTAAGCAGACACACCATGGGCCGTGGGCTCTGTCAGAATATTTGTTCATGAGAGGAATATGGCAAAGCAATAACCTGCATTGATACGTTGAATGAAACTATTTTCTTTTCTCCTAGAGCTGGGAGGGAGCCAAGCCATACCCAGCTCTTCCTACACCTTCTCCATAGTGATATTATTTTATTAACTCCACTAAAAGAACATAATAAGCCGGTGTTTAAGACCTACAAATCTGTCCCCACCAGGTCCTTTTGATCACAGTGACCTCAGTTTGCAACACCACATTTAACATCCCCACCCCCTTAACCCCCTGTTGTTTTGAAATATTAGCCACTGGTGTCCTGGGATTAAAATAGAAAGTTTTCATCTTTGACTGCTTGCCAAAACCATTAAAACATTCTCTGTGCTGTCACAGCTTGTGCCACCTCCCAGGGGAGTTGATTTAAAAGTAAATTATATGTAAGTGTCAGATGAAAAGAGCTTCATTATCTAATTCTTCCTACACCAGCATTTCTTTAAATTGCTTACTAGGGACAGAAGACAATTAGTCCTGTGTTTGAAAGGAGGAGTAATAAGTATCTGTCACTCCCATTAACCACTTTAAAAAAAGATAAAAAAAGCAAATACAGTTGCTTTCTAAAGAAATTTGGTGGGACAGCCAGGCTGGGACACTGAGTTTCAGGGGCTGGGCTGGAGTGAGGGTCCTCCAGCCCAGCCTGGTGATTGAATCAGCGCTGAAATCATGACAAAAATCAGGAATCCTCCATCCCTTCGCAGGAACTACAGGCACACAGACGTTGCCATGGCACCGAGCAGCTCCCAAAGAGATCTGAGGAACAGCAGAGGGTGTCAGCAGGACAGAGCCTCGCTGAAACCACGATTGGCACAGCTCTGCCAGGACCTGCCAGCTGAGGCCAAAACTGCAGGGGTTGATCAAAACCCCACCTGCCCCAGGCCCCCTGAGCCCCCCCTTTTTGTGGCCATCACCCAGCTCCCGGGGTGG
Organism: Pycnonotus jocosus; assembly: GCA_013400435.1. Classification (NCBI taxonomy): domain Eukaryota; kingdom Metazoa; phylum Chordata; class Aves; order Passeriformes; family Pycnonotidae; genus Pycnonotus; species Pycnonotus jocosus. The sequence goes on along the minus strand of VWYP01013817.1, from coordinate 235,013 downwards.
GTGTGGTGGTGCATTTTAACCTTTATATGTTTGTTAGTTATGGGTTTAGTTTAGTGAATGGTTTTGCCCTCTGTATTCCCCTGTGTAAACTTGCCTTTGGTCCCTTCCCAAAGTGGTCAATCACTGTAAATCCCCCTCCCCTGGGGCGCTGCCATCCACCTGGGGCATCTCCCTTCTTCTAGAAGTTTCAGAGAGTCCTACAGGGTGATTGGCCCCGTCCCAGACCCCCTCCCCTGTCCTCTATTCCCAATGGTGATGGTTTTTGTCTGTCTAGTTTGTATTTTCCCGTGAATTTTGTTATTGGAGCATCCCTTATCTCTTGAAACTCCCACTATAAATCTCCAGGACAAGCCCTGGAGCTTTGCCCTGCTGTGAGACCCCCACCAGGCCAGGACCCCCTGGCCTGGCTGCTTCCCACAAAGAACAATAAAACCTATGCAACCCAGGCAGCAGGGTCATCTCTCTCTAAACCTCACCTCCACCATCCCTGGGGAACATCTCCAGCCAGAGAAGAGCCCAGGAGGGGTCCTGGGTGACAGCATGGTCACAAAGGGGACCCCCTTTCTCAGCTGGTGCCAGGGCTGGCTGGCCAGAGGAGGAAAAGGCACGAGAAGTGACAGGTGGGCACATTTCCAGCAGGGTTCTCACTGGAAACTCCCCACCAGGGTTAGTTTAAATCTGTGTCATGTCTGAGCTACTCCTGCTCTCACCCATCCTCCCAGGGGAAATCCTGCAAGTGCTGGGTCAGGATCAAAGAGCAAATTGCACTAATCCAGGCACAGACAGTTCCTGCCCAGGCCCTGCCATCCCAAACCTTCCTGGCAGAGCTCAGAGCTGCCCTTTGAGTCACATCACCTGCATTCTTTGTGTCACTTCATTTTGCTTCCTCCTCCTGGATCTAAAGGAGCTTTGAACTGCTGACAGGATGAAAAGGCTCCCCTGGGACAGAGATGAGCTCAGAGCAGAAGTGAGCAGCCCTGTTCTCTTCTGCACAGGAGCCAAGGTGTTCCTCAGCTTCCAGAACCTGGCTGTGGGATTTTCTCCACAGGTTCATCCCCAGCTGGGCTGCACAAAGCATTTTTCTCCAGTTTGTGAGCCCTGCCATGCTTAGAGATGACCTTTCCACGCTAAGTATTTTAAATGTAATTAGTCCAAACCCTTTAAAATCGTTTTATTGGGCACATGGAGTCTCTCTAGCACAGATCTCAGAGTTGAAGCACCTGAGGGACACCTGGTTCTCCAAGCAGCTCATGTGCATCTGAACAACAAGGGCAAAGAGCTGCAGAGCTGCTTTGGACACATTTTGCTGCCTCTCTGCTTTCTCTGCTCCCAGGGCTGCAAGGTTGCTGCTCCCACACAAATCATTCTGCATGAAACACTCGAAACAGGAGGCTGATGTTTTATGAGGTGCAGAACAGCCTTTGCTGAACTGATGACATCTCTAATTCTGGGGCCAGTTATTAAACACACAGCCTGGAAAACCAGCAGAGAGTCAGGAACACAGAGCACTGGCTTTAAAGTGACCCCACGGAGCAGCAGGACCTGCTGGGAGATGCTGTCAAGAACCCAGACACCTTGGATTTATTTTTGGCCCTCCCAAATATGCTCAGGAATCTTTTGCAAAGTGATCAGGGTTCATTAAACAAAACACTTAAGCGATTTATCTAACGGGAATAAACTTGCTTGTGCTTCCAGCAGCACAGAATTACCTCTCCCTCCATCCTTGAGCCAAGAAAATTCATATTTAAGTGTTGCAAGACCAAGTTCAGTGCTGATGCCACTCTGAGCCAAAGGTCAGCAGCGTGGGAAGGACCTTTGAACAGAGCAGGAGGAATAAGAGAAGCAGTTTGGATTTGACAGCTCTGTTACTGCACAGTATTTACTCCTTTCTGCTCTAAAATAAACCCCGTGCCAGGCCCAGGCTGGCTCCAGCCCAGGCTGTAGATCTTCACCTCACACAAATCTCTGCTCTCACCTCAGTTTGGGAGGCTGGATGGAGGCACAGAGAGAAGGAATGTGGTCACTCTCCATGAAAGGCACCTGTAAATTATAAAAGCTTCCAAGTGCAGCCGGTAAAAGCCTCAGCCACAGCAGTTATGCTTCGTATGGGCACTGATGCTAAAGCTGCCTCAGCTCTCACACAGAAATTTTGATGTCAAGTGGAAGAGTAATATTCAGCAATCAGTTTGTGTTTCCTTTAATGGCCCTGGTACAACCTTTAGAAAGGTGTTTCACTGCCCTTCTGCCTTTCTGAAGCTCCAAAATTCTGGATTTTGTGTTTAACTAATTCCTTTGTAATTTCCTTTGTCTCTTCACCAGTTTCCCTGAAAACAAGGCTTTTGCCTCTGCTCTGATAAAGCCCCCAACAGCAAAAGGAAGGAGGTGTGAAAGATATTGAGGTCTTAGAGGTAAAAGATATTCAAGATATTGAGGTCTTTTGGGTTGCATGAAAAGCAGGCTAAAGGAAAAGCTGCAGTATTACCCTCCAGGAGCAAGCAATAGAAAAATATTTATCCATGTTAAGGGTCCATCAGCAAGTTAAATAGCAGCAGCTCTGGCAGCATTTAACAAATGTTATCAAACCTGCCCTCTCCCTTTTGCAGGCACAAACAGACTGGAAGTCACCTGCTGGATTTGTGAAGCACACACAGGTACCAGGAGAACATGAACAAGGGGGTTTTGTTTGGGATTGGAAGCTGAAACCTGAACAGATGTCTGAGATTGTGCTACTCCTCTGCACAATGCATGGAGCTTGCAGGAAGGTGTGTTTTGAGGGTGGAAGGCAAAAATCATGTTTTAAAATAGTTTTTAAATAGTTTTTTAATGGTAGGACAGGCAGCTCCCATATCCCACTTCCCTCTCCCTGCTCCTTCCACCAAGAAAAATCCTTGACCTTGCCTCTCTGTCCCTTAACCTCAGTGCCTGGATAAAGTTAATTTTAATGAATGACAGAAAATTCTCCCTGTTGCAGACTCAGACACAAACCTGACCCATGGGGGTTCCACAGCTCAAACCAGCCCATGCACACACCACAGGCTGCATTTTCTATTTCCTGCCCTTCAGCAGTGTGGGAATGTGTAAAATTCGGGTGTGGAGCTCCTGCCTCATTCGTGCAAAGCATTCAGCACCGGAGAACACTCAGGAGTGAATGTTGTTTTAATAAATGACAGTTTTTATCACAAACCCCAGAAAAATCGGGGGGGGAAAACTGGCTTTTCACAGACACTCAGATGAGCTGATGTTTTCTGTTTGGCTTTTCACAGACACTCGGGTGAGCTGAGGTTTTTGTCTATAAACCAGCGAATTTCTAGTTCCATTTCCAGTTTCAGAGAAGTGCTGTAGCCTGCAGGTGAAGGACACGCATAAAGCAAGATTTCTGAAGAAATTTCATTGGGGAAAGCACTCAGGGGAAAGAATCCCAAGGGAGGCAGAGCTGCCTGGAGAACCTGGGCTGGTTTTGGGCACGTCCCACTCCTGACACCCCAACACTCTCCAGCCCTCCCTGCCACACATTTCCTACCAAGAGTTCGCCCTGCTCTTATCTCTGCCCTCCACAAAAGCTTGAAAAAGGAGCCTGTTGAAAGCCTGCTCTGTTATCTGTGCTTTCCACAGCCCCCTGCACCTATTCCTTCCCCTCTCTCCAAACAGAGCTTGGTTTGAGATGAAAACAAGGTCCCTTTTTCAGACGGGGTGCAGGGTAGGAGCGAGGAAAGCTGAAATTTCACCGCACCGCTACAACGGGCCAAGGCTGTGTGTTTGTGTTTGAAAGGTTCTAAGCAGAGACTAATTAATCCCATTGTTGATGCTAATAGGGTTCTTTTTCAGGATTGGAGATTCAGCGCTCCAAGCAAATTTACCTTTGATCTTTGGCTGAGAGCATGGAGGTTTTTATCAAGATGCAGGGCAGAAGATGCAAAGGGTCACTTCAATTTCCTTCTAAACTGTGACCATACCTGGTCTGTTTAGGGCTGGAATTGCCCAGGAAAAAGAAAGGAAACTTTCCCAAAATTATTTCCCCGAGTGCAGAGCCCAGTGCTCTTCTGGGTATCATCCCTGCACTGCTCCAGGTTTGTCCTGCTGGGGAAAAAAATCTCTGTGTTTATTTTCTAGGGAAAAATACAAAGGTAGGATAAGGCAGAGATGAAATGTGAAACTGCTTTGCAGAAATAAATCAGCCCATTGGGGTCCAGCTCGAGGAGTTGATTATGGATTATTTATCAAAGTGCAAAGGGCTGACAGGTAAAAAATGTCCCTGATGTCAAAGGACTGTCACAGACACACAGAATTTATCCTGTTGATGGGATATCTTGGGGTGATTAATTAGGAGTAATCTACTGCCAGCTTTGTCTGCTGGGCTGTGCCAGACCTTGGCTCCAGAGCTTTGGAGATGTTTTAGGAGATATTACAGCACTTTGGGTTTGCCCAGCAGAGTCAGAACTTGAACTGTGATCCCTGCCTTTTGAGCTAAGCTGAATAAACAGCCTGAAGGATGCAGCACTTGGGAAATGGATTTACTGCCAGAGAGGAAAGGACAGAGATCCATGGGACAGGGCTGGGGAGATGAGATTGTCACTGCTCTGCTTCTCAAGCCAACCACTCCTACAGGTCATGCTTTAAACTCTCTGCTAGTTCATGCCTAAAGCTGCAAAGGCCTTAAAAACCAGATGAGAATTCAGTCAAGTTCATGGGGAAAAAAATAAAATAAATAAAAGCCCTGCAATAACAATAGCTAAGCCTGCAGCAGTTTTTATCCCAGCTCTGATGCCACCTCAGCTGCCCTCTGCAAGAGCACAGCCGTGGCTGGGATGCAACAAGTCCTTGATGCTGGATGGGTTTTAGGAGGGCTTTTGATGAATTCAGGACTGCCTTGCCAATCTTATGGGAACTGGCTCCATCCAAAAAGGGCTTTTACAAGTGCAGTGTGCACTAAACCCTGCAGGGCACCAGGATTCCCCAGCATTTCTCGGTGAAAATCGTGCGCCGAGGAAGAGTCGTTGTGAAGATCATTAATTCTGCAGAGCTGCAGCCTGAGCTACCATCCTGCACCTGTTTAATGGGGAGGAGAGGCCTTGTCACTGCCTTCACCAGAGCAATTCAAACCCTCAGCCCTTGCTACCTTTGATTTTTCACTCCCTGCCTTGAGCACTCGCTGCAAGCACAATGATTAAGTGGTGCTTCCATGTGTGGTGCAGACACTCCAAGGGGAGGCAGCTCAGGATCTGAGTCCCTATTGATGTGAACACACAAACCCTTCAGACAGCTTCAAAAAGAGACTGCAGGCTAAATACCTCCTCACTCAGTCCTGGAATCACCAGGGGATTCATTCCCATCCTTGTGGTCTCCCTGCCAGACCACACTGCCTCCCAGTTAATTAATTCTATTGATTTGTTTGTTTTTATTGGCCTTTTCACACTCAGCAGTTATTTAGGACTTACATGGGTAATGCATTTTCCAGTTAAATTGATCCTACTTTATATATCCTTTCATGCACTTATTTGAAATTTCCCTGGCAAGTATTTTAATGTTTTCAAGCTGAATGTTGATTCGTGTTATTTAAAATACACTGCAAGAAGAAGGGGAGAAGAAGGTGTGGAGCAGAGTAACTGCTGAAATTGGCTCTTTAAAGCTGATTAATGGCCAGGGAGGGTAAAACACTTCCTTCCAGCAAAATAAACAAAACAGCCCAGAGCATTAGATGCAGTAGAATATCCTGGGATTGAGTTTAATTTCCTTTCACAGGGCCATACCAGAACCCCAATCTGCCTTCCTGCTCCATTTCTGAGCTGCTCAATTTGGGATCCAACCCATTTGGGTCAATGAACTCATTTTTGGGGTGTGGTGTGTCCTGGTGGATGTTGCAGACCTTACCAGGGAGCCAAGGCACAGCTCCTGGCCAGGCTGAAAGGGAGAAACTTTGTGCCCAGCAGATAAATCCCTGGATCCTGAGTTCTGCCCCCTTCAGCTGTAATTTACACCAGAGGGCAGCTACTGGGAGAAGTCTCCAACCATAATTTAGCAAGGGAGTGAATATCAAGGGCCAAGAATATCACAGGGTAGCTCAGGGTGGGTGATTTGATTTGGAGCTTAACTCCAGCTACTGCTGACAGGGACTTTATAAACCCTGGGAGAGAGGGGAAAAGGGGAGATGGGAGTTTATTTTCATATTTATTCTAAAAAGAAAAATGAAGATATTGAGCTGCTGTCATGCTTTGGAAGAAGTTAATAAATGTAAACTGGTGAAAAACCCAAGTATTAGGGTGGGTACAAATGTATTGAGGTACCATTGAGCAAGTTTGAAATTTTAATATAGAAGTCACTTGGTAATACATTAACCAGAAAATCCCTTTTGCTTTAGACCCAAAGGATCCCTCCTGGCAGAGTAAAACTGATCTTTAGCCAGTTTTTGTGTCCCATGGGCTGGATATTGCCCATCTGCTCAGCAGGAACCTCCCCAGCTCTGGGCAGCCCCTGCAACTCCTGCATGGGGTAAACAGCTCTGGGAGTGACTGTGGGCAGCTGCTGTTTGGATTTTAGGACTAGGCTGTGCTGTCATTAAATGCTGCTCCTCTAAAAGGGGAAATAATTTTCCAGAGTTATTTTGAAGTCTAACCTTTCAAACCCACTGCTTTGCTCAGTGGAGTCACTTCCAGGGTGACTGATTTGCCCTTGTTTGATTATTTGTGCATCCTCAAGTTTCCTGGGTCTCTGCTGGTTTTTTAAACCCAGTGATCCTGAAAGGAGGTGATGTTAACCCCTCCTGGGTTATCTCCTGGGCTGAGGCACCAGCTTTTAGAACAATGCCAGGTCGGTGGCTCCAACACCAATTCCTGCTCGGGAGCAGCCACCTCTTCACCCCAGCACATCCCATGGCCAGACAGGACGGCAAAACTCCCCCCCCACACCTCACACAGAGCTGGCTGGGGAGGAATATTCAAGCTGACAAGATGGACAGCAGTCAGAGCACCCCAGTGCAGAGCAGCACTGACATCTGTCTCCAGGGATGCAGCACGAGGAGAAGCCTGTCCCCACATCAGCGTGCACAAATAAACCCCAGCACCAGCAGCTTTGTCAATCTTCATGACAGAGATCACAGCATTTGGATGAGGAGCCCAGCCAAAACCACATTTCTATTCCTCTCCTCATCATTAAACTTGATAGCTGAGTGATAGGCAGCTATTCAGCGAGATTAAGGCTTGCAATGAAAAGAAAAGACACAGCAATCACAAACTTTCCTCCCTCCGTTTCTGTATATAAACATTTTTTTGGTTCAGTTTACAGCAAGTGAAACAGCACAGAAGAGAAATCTCCATCAGACAAACCCCTCCAGCCCATTTACAACCAAATCGATCGTCTCAGGCACAACAAAAGGCTCTTGCCAGGAGGACCCGTGGACAAAGAGGAGTTTATCTTTTGAACATGAATGAGTTTTGGATATTTTCACGACTGCACGCCCCTGGCTCTCCCTCAGAACGTGGGGCTGGGTGTAATCGCTCTCCATCTGGCCAGGACTCAAACTGAGCCTGACATTTTGATCAGCTTCCCAAGCAGTGGACAACTGGCACATCTTAGGAAAAACATTTACTGGCCAGGGATGAGAAATCAATCCAAACCTCAGGTAACTACCTCAGATCAATGGGGCTGACTCATTGCACACCAAATATTTATTTATAAACGCGGGCTAAGCGGAACCAAGGGCACCTTGCTGCCAAGTTATGAACAGCAGGAACTGAGAGGAGGGGTAGGGACTCATCTGTCTCATTTCTGACATCCACGGGGCTGACTGGGGAGGGCAGGCACATCTGGCCTGCTTGGGGAAGTCAGTGTTTGATTAAAGCTGAACGGGTCCACTGGAGACTCCTCGCCAGTCATAGCTAGGAGGAAACCCAGTATTAGACCTAATGAGCTGTCAGACCTGATGAATCCACCTCTGGATGTTAAAATCCCCCTCCTAAAGGATTTTCCAGTGGTTTAGCTCAGCGTTTTAACCTGATCTATGATGTGCACCAAGAGGTGCTCTCCTGTTGGTGTTTTTTTTTTTCAGGAAAACACACATTTTTCTGAGGGGAAGGCAATTCCCCTTAGAAAGCACAGTTAAGGGTCAGCTCCCCACCTATTTCTGGACAGTTTGAACCCTGCACAGCTCTGACTGAAGCAGAGAATTTTAAAAATGAGTTTAAACAGCTCCACTGCAAACTCCCCAAGGCCCAGTGCTGCTCATGCCAGCAATCATCTCACTGCAGGTATCTCACAAGGGTCAAAAATGCATTCAGGGTCTCAACAAGGCTCCCCAAGCACCTGGAATTCATCTGCCTGGAACAAATTCATCCCACTGTCCTCTCTTCCAAAGGCACCACCTTCAGATTGTGCTGGAGCACCAGCCAGGGCTCCCAGGAATCCTGGAACTCTGCTGGAAAGCTTTCTCCTCTGAAACCTCAGTGGGCATAATTAGGAAATCGAGCTGCTTGCTCTGCAGATCTAAACATTGGGGTTTTTTCTCCCACCTCAAACTTTAGCATGGCTTTTGCTGCAGCATTTGAAGTGTTAGTGGAATTTTCCTGTGCTGGACACGCTGCTGCCACCTGAAGATCCAGGAAAAGGTGGAATTCCTGCACTTCACGGAGGAATTCAAGAGCTGAGGGCAGGTGATGGCCATTCACTCCAAGCAGCATCTCCCAGCCACTGATTAATTCAAAATCAGCCATAAAAACTGCATATTTTGTCAAAATTGCTTTAGTTTTGAGGGGATTTATCTTCTCTCTGCACCTCAGACATCCGAGGTGTGAGTGTAGATACAACGCATGTGGGAAGCAGAACCATGGAACAGTTTGGGTTGGAAATGACCTCAAAGTTCATCTCATTCCATGGGCAGGGACACCTTCCACTGTCCCAGGTGGCTCCAAGCCCCATCCAGCCTGGCTTTGGGCACTGCCAGGGATCCAGGGGCAGCCGCAGCTTCTCTGGGCACCCTGTGCCAGGGTCTGCCCACCCTCACAGGGAACAATTTCTTCCTAATATTTTATCTAAACCTCTGTTTATTTCTTCCTAATATTTAATCTAAGCTCTCTGTTATTGTGAAGCCATTCCCTGGGTCCTGTTACACCAGACTCTTGTAAAGTTTCTCCCCATTTTTCTTGTTGGCCCTTTCAGGTGATGGAGGCCACAATGAGGTCACCCCAAAGCCTTTTCCTTTTCCAGTCTGAACAATCCCAACTGTCCCAGCCATTCCTCACAGCAGAGCTGCTCCATCCCTGTAACCAGCCTGGTGTATTGCTCAGGATTTACAGGATATGAGTATCCAGCAGAGGGAAGATTCGATCCCTCAGCAGCATTTGCAGGATGGCTCCAAAATGCCACCATGCATTACACATAATAAATTCCAAATGAATGTTGTGCCCATGCCTTTGGGAGGAAAAAAAAAAAAGGCAGAGAGGACAAAAAAAAAAGCAGAGATGAAGAATCTGGGTTCTCCCTGGTTTGCTCCAGCCTTGTAAGGTCTAGTTTGCAATATGTGGCAGATGAGGAAATATTTCAAAGCCATTTTCTGAGTCCATCCAAACTGCATCCAACAGCACTGAGGTTGCTGCAAGCAGTCACTGTCACAAAATGTCACTGTAAAAGTCAAATCCTCCTGTCCTTACTCAGTTCACCAGCAAAACTGAGCATCTCCAGTCAATTTGATTTGCTTGAGACTCCTGAGATGAGTGGTCTGCCCACTGCTGATTGTGGGTGCAATTAAAAGTGACTCGCCCCAAAAGTGCACAGTGTCTAAGTCTGACCTAATTTACTTCTGCAGAGACCTTTCAGATGGGTCCTGGAGTGACCCATGAAGGATAGCAAAGCTTGTTTAATAACCAATCAAATAAATTAATAACCCAGAGACCCATCCATGCCAGCTCTGCCACGCCCAGCTGCTCTCACATCTGGAGTTCCCTGACGCCAACAAAGCTCTGGAAATCACAAATGCCACCTTCAGAGCTAAACCTGGGCTCAAACCAGGCTTGCTAAATGATGTTTAAGAGTAATTAGAATTTCCAAACAAGGCTCAAAGGGCCTGCTGTAATCCCTCCTTCCAGGGAAGTCACTCAGGACTATTCAAAAGCCCCTTTTTATCTCACAACAGTTTGAAGAGCAACCATTGCTTTCCAAGAGGAGTGTGCCCAGATAAACAGAAGGAATCACCACAGCTCTCTCCAAAAAACACCTCCCACGACCTTTTCTGCACTGAGGAGCAGTGGGCAGAGAGGTTCGTGCTGCTGTTCCTCAGGAGATGCAGCACATCCCCTCTGTGCTGGTGAGATCCCACTCCTCACCACTGCCTGTTTGATACCCAGTTACCCTCTGCCTGAAAAGAGCTCTGTGGTGCCCTTTCAGCACCCCAAAATAAGAGTTTGAGCAATTCAGCTCGTGCACAAGTGCTGCACCCAAAGCACTGAGTGTGGGAGGTCAGCTCCTGGGGAAATCAGATGCAAAATCCCCTTCTGCCTTGGGTTAGATCTTCTGAAAAAGATCCCAGCACCTCTCACCACTGCTTGGGAATTGAGCCAGAGCAGCTTCTCTTCCATGCAGGATTTTCAAGAGTTTTCCCACCTTCCTCTTTGGCAGCTTTAACCACAGCCCTGCGTGCAAAGCTCCTCCGCACATCTCCACTCTCCTGCAACGCTCTTCAAGATGTTCCTTATTAATATTCCTTAATAAAACCTACCAGAATAAAATCTTCCCTAATTAGTAGTGCTGGAGTGCCTTTTCCATTATTCATTAGAACAAAGAAATGGGTTATTCCTTTGCAGCATCTTCCAGAGGAGCAGAATTATTTGAGGTTATTCCGACACAGTTCAAGTGTCTCCAGCTGCAGCTGTAAATTTCCACTCGGAATTTTCTGTCATTCCTCCTCCTCCTCTGAGATCGTGTGCTCTGGCTGCTAATCTTGCCTGCACATTCCTGCTGTGTCCTGCACAGCACACACACACACAGAAAAAACAAAGCACAATCTCTCCACACAGCCAAACATGAGAATTTTCAGCCATAAATGTGGCCTGGTGTGCTCCTGTCTTTTCCTTTTGGAAGGAATTTGAAGGGCAACACGGCAAAAAATGGTGCTGTTTTCATCCCTGCACTCAACATTGAACACAGCTTTGGAGTCATGCTCTCTCTAACAGGTGTTTTGTCATGGGACAGGGCATTAGGAAAGAATTAGGGATGGCAACAAGAAACACCAGGCTCCAACAGGCAAAAATAAAGTCTTCAGGCTAATTCCCTAAATTCCCATTCCTTAATTCCTAATTAGGCAATTACCTGACTCTCATTCCATCCCTAGCTGAGGAGAACAGAATTATCATCCCACTTTGTGCTAAAAATACGAATTGAGCTGAAAATTGCTCCATGTTCTTCACATGCAGAGAATGTGACAGTGGGGACAGAGATTTTCCCTCTCAGCTCACATATCAGATATTCAGAGAAGCGAGGTGAAGACAGGCCAGAAAAGATGGAGGGATCAACAATTTAGGCAAATAGCTCTGCTAGCAAGGTGAATAAATTGCTTTTTGATATATTGCATCTTCTGGTTCTAACCCATGGGTGGAAGCAATCCCCAGGAATAAGAAATACCCACAGTGGCCACGAGCACTGTGATGTTCTCTGCCTGGTTGGGTCCAGTGTGATTTAAAGAAAGCTTTTGGCTCCCAGGGAAAAAAAAAAAAAAAAGCCCTGAGATATTTAAAGCACATTTAAAAGGCATTGTGGTTTTTAATTTGCCTCAAACAATGGCAATAATCTGCCATTTTCCATTTCACTCACTGTGTCACAGTGCAAACCAGCCCAGAGGCAGGAGCTGGAAGAACTGAAGAAATATTTACTTGAAGGACCTCAGGAGCCTTCCATTGCAAAATTATTCCTTTTTTATTTTTACCACAGGAGGAGCCTCTTGGAAGGCATTGGACAACAGCAAATCCCTGGGACATGCCATGACGAGGGAGAATTCCATCCTGGAGCCCTAAACCACGGCAGGTTAATCACACTCTGATCCTCCCAGTGCCTGCTTTTCCCTGGCAGAGGCAGATTTCCACTTTGGGGTCACCCACAGGCTCCTTGGATCCTTTCTGAATCCCAGTGGGCTCAACTGAACGGATCAGAACCTCCCCAGATGTTTTTCCCTTCCTTGGAAATGGTGGTTGGAGATGGGAGCAGATGCCCAAAGTGCCCCCTTGTTCCTGAGAGCTGCTTCAGGGTCACTCTGCACCTCCCAGGAGCTGGGGGCACCTGAAATTGCTGCTTTTATACCCAAAACCAGGCTGGAGTCCACCCCAGCATCTCCCTGCAGCCAGCAGCATCCTCTGCTTGGCAGGCAATTATCAAAGAAATCCCTCCCCAAAATCATGGAATTTCCCATGGAATCACGGAAGCAGGGCAGCTCCTCGACTTTGCCTCAATGCCTGGGAGATGAGCAGAGCTACAAACACACCCCAAAATCTTCCTTTGCAGCCCTCAGTCACTCCCTGATTGAACAGAACTCCCTGAAATCCACACATGTTTTGCTTGAGCAAGAACAAAGGGGAGCAGAATATATTTAAAAAGAAATTAAAAATTGTCTCGCTGCCATAGGCTAAAAAAAAAAAAAAAATTAAAAAAAATCCCTCTTCCCTTGGGCTTGGAGTTTGATTTGTATTTCAATAAAAAAATAAATCAAAGTGGACAGATTAGTGTGTTTTGAAATGCAAATGCTTTGCAAACATTAAAGGACAAATAAGAAGGTGGCATGTTCTAAGTTTATTTTTGGCTATTATTTTTATTTACCCTTTGTTCTTAAATGTTCCTGTGGATCCTGTGTGCCTGGTGGAAAATTTTGCTCTGTGCAGCTGTAAGAAACAGGGAGGGCTCCTCCTGCAACATTTCCTTATGACTGAACAATGCAAAGCAGCCCCATAATTTCAATATTGATCCCAAGGCGCATCCTAAAGCCTCCAAAAGCTCCTGGGTTGTTTTGGCTCAACCTGAATCCAAGCAAATCACAGCAAAGAGTTTTTCAGGTGATCCTCAGGCATTGGGATTTGAGAGTTCCTGATCTTTCTTAAACAAATAAAAGCCAAGAGGAGCACCTGAGTCAGTGGTGGAGTTTCCTCAGGGTCAGAGAGGAAGGACTTGACCTGGGCTCAGCCGTGGTTTAAAGAGGTTTTTGGGGTAACCCATAATTAAAAAGGCAGCATTGTGGTTCCAAGTTAATGAGCAATTAATTGAGAGTGCACGAGGTGCTTGCAGGGAGTGATGAGAGCACTCAGCAGGACGGGCATGACCTTTGTGAGCTCCTCACAAAGCACACAGATAAATATTAAATGTTTTAATTACATTGGTCTGAGCAAGGTTCAGCCCTGAGCACCCCTGAGTGCTGCTGACACCCCACGAGGTGTCCCCACACAGGGATCCCACAGGAGCTGCCAGCTCCATCCCAGCTCATTCCCCATCCATGGAAAGAAGCAAATCTCCATCCTCACCTCCCTGAGCACAGCTGAGCCAGACAAGAATGGACTTTGTGATCCAGGAAATTGAGCAAACAAAGCTTTGCCACGCTTGGCTTTTATGTCTTCAAACAGCTTTTTGAAAAAAGCACTGAAGGAACATGTTCTCTTTGCAATGGATCACAAGATTTTGTGAAAACAAGCAAAGAGAAGCCAAAGAGGCTTTCAAGTGCTGAGAAAGAAAAGAACTTCCTAAATTCCTTGGGCCACTCTGTGTTCCTCCCAAAATAATTTCCCTTTAGTATCAGAGGCAGAGCTTTAAGCCAAAACTCCCAATTCACCCTCAGATCTCTAGAGCCCAGTCTGGAGATCCAGTCTCACTTGGAAGACAGATATTGCACCAACTGCAGACTTAGATTAAGTGTTAAATTCAGCTTGAGGCTGCCTAGTGAGAGAGATTTGTCTGCTATCATCTGCACTCACTCCAAGGCAGCTGACAAATTCAGTGAGCTCTTTTAAGAGACTTGAACAGAAACTTGAAATCCTTCCCAGGGAACAGGAGAGAAAAGAATTCTGAATTCAGCTCTAAGAAGGACAGAGAGACAACAGGAAAACGATCTTGTGGTCACAAAACGTCCCAGATTTGGGCTATTCTGTCCTGGGAAGAGTTGTAAATTCTGAGTGAGCACATTTAAAGTAAAAGAATTCCTAACTGTGCTTATTGTTGTTATTATTATTCAGTGGGAGATGCCTGTGAGGAATTCTGTGTGCCATCCACACACGGATTTATTGTATTTGTAAAGATAAAGGGTCACCAGGTTCCCCCAGGGCAGCCTCCATCCCTGCAGCCTCCTTTCACAAAGCACAAGGGCAGGGGGAGGCATTTTCCAGAGTCCAGCCTCCTCCCAGGAATTGCCTTCTCTGAGTTCAAGAGACTCACCTGTATAATATGAGGACTGGAGGAGTTATGGACAGCTTCAGTGTGATGGGGACAAAGCATTCAGACAGCTCCTAAAAGATATTTTAACCCCTCACTTGCATACTCAAAATATCAGCACATCTGAAACTGTCCAGCACCCATTTCTCAAAGGGAAATGAAATTCATGTAGAAATTGTGAGAGCATTAAATCTGTCATTGCAGGTTCAGAGCGTTTCTCAGCCATCTCAAGTGACACTGAGAAGGCCAAAATGCTTCACTTTTCTTACTGGAACTCCAGGGAACACTGAGTACCCAGAGCCTTTACAGTCACAAGATGCCACTGGAAGAAAGGAGCTGCTCAAGAGCTGGAAAACCACGAATTTCACTTCTCTAAAAGCTCCCCTCACCGAGGCCATGGCACATCCCAAAGTGGTATTGAACACCAGCTAGTTAAAATTCAGAAATATGCTGCTTGCTCAAGTCCTAGCAGGCACTGTCACCTTGTATTTAGACACGGAATTTGGAAGTGCAGCTCTGAAAATTAAAATGGAATGAAAGGGACAAGTCAGAGCTTTGCTCTGTACAGAACATGGGGAAACAGCTCCTGCCTGCCCTGGGCTCTGCACCAGAGCAAGGCCCTCACTTCACTTGGAGGATGCAAAAAGAATAATTTTTTAAAAGGAAACGTATTTTAGAAGTTGTTCCTGTCCACTGTGGACTCGATTCTCTTCCTTCTACACATTTTTAGGTGGTGTTTAACACAGCTGGGCACAACCCCTTCACCAAGAGGAGCAGACACACCTTGAGCTGCAGCCCCAAGCATTCAATGTGCCACAGGTGAGGCTGCACTGGAGGAGGAGCAGGAGCCTCCATCCCCTGCCATGGAGCACACCAGGCTCTGCCTCTCTCAACTACAATTGTGTTTTCTAATCCCTTTTCACAGATGTAAATACCACAGCAGAGTGAAAACAGCCCTGTAGGTTAATGCAGCGACAGGACTGAGCTGATAAATTTGGTTTCTGACATTAATGTTTAATCCATTATCCCCCAGCACAAAGCAGCAGCAGATATTACAGCACACCAGGTACCTGCTGAACACACCAACTTTTGGGAGGCAGCCCTGGTAGCTTTTCCTTCCCCAAATATTTTTTTTTTCCCCTTTATGAATTCAGCAGAGAGCATCACTTGCCCAGTTTCAGCAAAACTGCAGCCAGATGTCAGCTTTGATCTCATCACCACATAACGAGGAGAGAGAGAGAGAGGACAAATAGGTTACACTGCACTTCAGCAAGAGGAAGAATTAACTTCACTGCTCCTTGCAGCACCATCTGGGTTTGGCAAAGTTAATTCCCATCCATGTCAAGAGTTCAATCAAGGAAATAATTTTGTTTTCCAAATGCTGTTCCTTCCTGTTCCTTCTGGATATGTAATGCCTGATCCCCTGACCCACTCCTTCTGTCCTTGTTATTCATACTTTAAGCATCTTAAAACAAAAATACTGCAGACAACTGCTAGAACCAGTGCTAGGAGTCTAAAGCATATTTTTAATACAGAAAGTAACATGCTGGGATGGATTTCTCATCAAGAGTGAAATGAAAGGAGAAAAGCACAATGTCCTACTCAAGGCTACAGGCCAGGAAAAGGAAAATGCTGCATTTCAGCTCTGGGTTCTGGTGGGTGCCAGAGCTCAGCCTCCACCCCAACAGCCCAAGGACAGAAACTGCTCAGCAGCACTGGGGGTGAGGCACTGCAGGGCCAAAGGCACAACTGCTCCACCAGACAGAGCCCAAGCTCTGAAACAAACAGGGCCCCACTCCAGAAACCTCTCACCTTTCTCCTCCAAAACACCACTGGGTCACCAACTCCATCCTTTGATGCAATTCAGTCTCCAAAAGAAAAAAGTCTTCAATACCCACAATCATTTAACCACAAAAGCCCTCCAAGACACTTCTGGGGCACCAATTCCATCTCTGGATGCATTTCAGAGTCTCCAAAATGCTTCAACCCCACAATCTTCTCACCCCAATGCCCCTTCAAGACACCATTGGGTCATCAATTCCATCCTTGGATGAATTTCAGAGTCTCCAAAATGTTTCAACCCCACAATCTCCTCACCCCAATGCCCCCAGCAGTACCTTTTTCTTGCCAGGTGCCTCCACACAGCTGAGAAACCCTTGTGGTGCAGCAGCTCCTGAGACCTTGGCCCACCTGGCTGGTTTAAATAATGCTGGAAGGGAAGGCAGGTGTTTCCCCTAAAGGGCTTTTTATACAACAGAAACTTTTCCTTTTGTCAGCAAGGGCATGGGTGCCTGCATCAAACCCTCCCAAAAAAAGTATTTCTACCAGCAGAAAAAAGTTAGCAAAATTATATGAAAATTTGCTGCATTTCCCATTTGTATTATTAATAACATTATTTTTAAATGTTGGGGTTTAAAAGTGTTATCCTTGGTCGTAGCCAGATCTTCCTTCTAGGTGACCAACCAATTATTATAAATTGGGGTAGGGGGTTTTTTTCACTTTCATATTTTTAATTTTTTTTGTTTCAAAATGCACAACACTGATGTCTGCACGATGCATCCCATCATATCAAATAAATGCTCTGTGCTGTTCCCACCCCAAGCACTGAGTAAGGCAGGACAGATTATAATGCAGTTTTCCTTCAAACTCATTGCCAAAATCTGTAAGGACAGCTGCTAATTAACAGAGATCTGAACCACCTTATTCCTCAGATCAAAGTGTCCCCTGTTTGAGTTTGTAATGAAATAGCCCAACACTTTGAAGAAGAAAAGAATTGTATTAATTAGGGGGAGGAAAGTAGTCAATGTCTGTGGATTTGCCTGCAATCTCCCCTTTTAGCAGAATCCTGTGGACTTTTAATTTCACTGGAAATGCTGATGGATCCAAATTTCCAGGGAAATTGATTTCAAAGTTTTAGGTTGCTCTCAGAACTTGGTGTAACTTGCTCCATCCTTGAGGGTTCCAGACATCGAAAAAATCTCTGCAATTGGAGCCACAGCCTCGTGTGTCCTGCACCGTTGGTTCTCCAAGCACCCACCAGGATTTTTGGCCACTTTTCATGTCCTTAGACAAAGATTAAAACATGACAGGGACATTCTCTTCCGTGTTTGTCTCACTGATCAGCTGAAATAAACAGGGAGAATGGGGATAAGGCAAATCTGAAGTTATTCCCACCCTGGTGCATCACATCCTTGGAGCTCCTGGCAAGGTGTGAAGATGGTGTTTGTGGTTCTTGGGGATCTGTGGGAGTTCTCCTGCTGGGAGCCTGACCCAGAGCGTTTCATGTTGTTGGAGACATATGTTCCATCCCTCCTGCTGGCTTTGCAGCTCCCCTGGCTGGCCCAGGGAATCTCTGCAATGCAGGGTGTGCCTTGGGGGGCTATAAACACACCCAAACCCAAAGGGAATTCACCAATCTCAGCAGGGTGAGGAGGAAAAAAGATGATCTGTGGGTATTTAATTCCTTGGGGATGTCAATCCACACACACACACAGGGGCCAGGTCTGAACCTGGCTCTGGCAGTGCTGGGAGGTTTCCACAAAAGGTGGAGGATTTTTGCAGGATGAGGTGATTGAAAGCAGCTCGGGATTTCTGGGGGATGGACAGCACTCCGTTGGATATTTGACCCCAGGAATGGCTCCATCCTATTTGAGACGGCTGTGCTGTAAAGGGCAGGCAATTTCTGATGAGATGTGGGCTCCTCTGTAGTCAGAGGAGAGTTTTTAGCAGCGAAGCTCTGTTTGATCTCGCTTCCACTGATGTTAACTGCTTTTATAGGTCATTTCATTATTGCCTCATTGCAGGAGATTGGAACTCATTAATATGCAGCAGATAAAGTCCTTTGCATTTTAACATGCTAATTTTTAGGTGTCCATATGGCAATAAAATCAGGCTTTGAGCCATCCATCCATATCTTTATGTGTCCATCTACATAAAAAACAATTTTGTGGTCTAGTGAGTCGGGCACTAAGCTGGGAGTTGAGACTGGGGCTGTGTTTGCCATTGACTTTGGAGGCAAGAACATGAACAGATTATTATGGGCTACACCAGGCTGTGAACTCCCCATATGCCATCTACTCTTGAGCTAAATAAACTCCTGTCCTGCAGAAAAGCAGAGGAACTCAACCCTTTAATGAAAAGTGGGGGCTGCTCCCTGTTCATGGAGGGGCACCAAGTGAGCATGGCTGAGTTAGAGCCCTGGGCTGGTGCTTGCACTCCAATTTCACATCCCCAGGTGCTTTTTCACACAGCTCCTGCATTTCCCTTTTGGAGAAGCTCTGTGGGATCTCTGTGTGTCCCTTCTGATTCTGCCTCTTGTGTTTGAGCCTTCACCAGGCTGAAACCTCTCTCTGCATGAAAGCTTGGGGGGTGAGGGAGAGGAAGGAGGCTCATCCTGGGATCCAGCCTGCAGGCACACATAAATTATGGAAGCAGTGGATGCCATCTCTGCCATTTAGAAGGAGCTGATTTCCTTTTGGGTGGGTAAAGAGATTTATAGCATCTTCAGGTGCCATAAAGTGCCACTGTTGGGCCCGTGTAGACAAATGCAGATGCAGCCTCTTTGCTGCGTTTCTTCAGCTCTTATTACTGAGTTCCTACCCCTCTCTGTTCACTTTCTTGATGTATTTTCCCTGTTGGGTTTTAAATTTGTTTTCAAACAGATAAATGAGGTTGTGCTTTCTTTAGCTGAACGCTTTGGATGACACTGGAACTGCTCTACCTGGTGGGAGAGAACAGCACGTTCTGGCTGAGGCGCTGAAGATGGCTCCTGTTGGGACAGCTTAATTGCCTTTCTGCTAATTAGCTTTCTATCTAAGTCTTATTAATTTCTGCTTTAGCAAAGCTGCTCCGAGTCAAAACCTGCTAAAATAGTATTTTAAAATTCTGCCTTTCATCTTCCCCCCCTACCACCGGTGCAGCCCCAGGTTGGGAGAGAGAAAGATCCAAGTGTGGGGCTGTGCTCAGGGAGAGCCAAATAAATCACCACTGGTGCAGGTTTGTGTCCAGAGAGCATCACCCAGAGTGGCCTCTGCTCCCAAGGACAGATGGACCCATCTGCTCCTCTCTCTGCAGAAAGGCTTCCTAAAAAAATGGTGAACTTGTGATGTTCCAGCCCCAACCCGCAGCCTCTAAATTACTTTTCCTGCTGCAGGGAACATTTAGCCACGGGCAGAGGACATGGGCTGTGTAGCCTGCAAAAGGCTATTTTTGCATCCCTGTTATCTCTGGAAGTGGTTTGAGGCCACTCAGTGATTAAAGATCGGTCAGCATGTTCTGCCTAAATGAGTGCCTGTTTGTTTCTCAGCTGTAAGAGCTCTTCTAAACTGAAGCCCTGTTCACCAGGAAAAAGAAAAGAAAAGAAAAGAAAAGAAAAGAAAAGAAAAGAAAAGAAAAGAAAAGAAAAGAAAAGAAAAGAAAAGAAAAGAAAAGAAAAGAAAAGCTTCTATTCCTCAGCAAACAAATTAATAAGAATTTCCATCTTCTCATTATTTAAGTCTTCCTTTTTTTTTCCCCCCAAACAAAAACATTATCTGCAACCACTGCAGCTAAGAAATGACATGAATAATTCACTCTAATTTCACAGCATTTAAGCTACTTTACTAGCCTCTAATTAACATGTGTAGATTATTTAAGGACGAGAAAATTGCTTTAAAATGCAGGTAAGAGGAGGCTGACTATCCCCATGTATTATGTGATTTGATGCCTTCTCAGAACCCAGCCATGCTAATGAATCTCTAATGAGTAGAGGGTTATGGCAGCTGAAGGCAAAAGTCTATTTTGTGAAGAGAGGGCTAAAGGTGTCCCTGCAGATCCCGTGGAATGTCCATGATTCTGTGGAAATTGGAATTTTGAAGGGCAGTATTTGATGCCACATCCCCAGCCTGCCCTGGCAGCAGAGGCCTCAGCAGCTCCCTTGGCTGATCCTTTCCCTGTCATTCCCAGCTTGCTCTGGAGCTGGGGATGGATTTTGGGGTCTCCTCCTTTGTCCCCAGAGGGGACATCAGGAGAACAAATCAAACCAAGCCTTGCAGAACACCAGGCTGTACACAGGCATTGCCCCTGGCCTCTGCAACTCACCAGTCTCATTTCTGTGTGCTCAGGGTTTGTGGTTTTTTCTCTTTGAACGCCCAGAGAAGCTGCTCTGACAGCTCAGAACAAAGAGCTGCCCTCCCAGGCAACTTGTGGCATCTACAACTCTGTCAAGAACTCTTGCCAGAAGTTCTTAAATCCTGTTTTTTTCCCCCACACCCTGCAGACAATCTGGGACTCCTTTTGACTGGGATGCTCCCTGAAAATCATCCAGCAGGAATGACTTGCAATGGTGTGCACCAAGCAGGTTTTCTCTTCTCCTTTGAGGCTGCCTGGGGAACACAGCCATGTTTCCTGTTAGGAACAGCTCCTGTTGACCCCAAAAGGAGCTGTCTGGACTTGGAGAACAAACCAGAGCTCTGAGCCAGAACCCTGCTGCTCCCTGAGAGCGGGCAGCTGCCAGAGGCAGAGCTAAAGCTCCAGTGCAGCCCACAAATGCAGCTAAACACTCTGATGGGAATTATCAGTGCTCTCAGATGGTGCTTGGGGGTTACAGGCTGATATTTCCCAGTGTTTTGCCAACAAACTGATTTCTGACACTTGTTTTTTACACTGGGATGTGCCCATTCTCCTGTCCAGGTTTGGGTATGCTCATGGCATTCAAATGCTGAAGGCTCCTGGGGTTTCCATGAGAGGAACCAAAAATGAAAGTCCAAAGCAATCTGGTCACTCAGTCCTCTAAACTGGGAAGAGAACTGGGCTGGGACTTGGCCAGGGTGAACACCGAGCTCATCTTAAGCTCAGAAAATGGGACAATTATACCTAAATTGCCTTTCATAATTAAAAAAAGATGCAACAAATGAATCAGATCTCATCTGCAAATAACATTAACCTGAACGCCCGGGTTTGAGCGTTGCTGAAGGAAATGGGGGATATCAGATTAATGGCAAGTGCATTTTCAAGCTGATTAGCTAAAAGCCCAAGAAAATGGAAAAAAGAACCAGGCTGCTGTTTAACAGCACGAGCTGAGCATTTCCATACCAGTAAATAAGAGGTAGGATAATAAAATCCTCATTAAGCTGCTGAGGCCTGTTTGGTTTTGTTTCCTGTTTAAGGGAATGTTTTAACTCTGCAAACAAGCGGGAGCAAAACTCGGGTTCACGCAGGCTTTAATTGCCTGGGGATGCTTTCCAAGCCCAAATGCTCCTGCAAAGTTCCTCCTTGCCACATGCCCTGGGTCTGGCTGATCCTTCTGGATGGATCAGAGACATTCTGCTGCGTGCTTTGGCAAGAATCCCCCTGAGAAAACCCGGGATTTGATTTGGAGTTTGGAGCTGAGAGGAGGCTGTGCTGAATTCATTTCAGTGCGTGGAGGTAAATTTGGGAAGCTGAGGGCACCTTTGTCACCAGCACCTGTTCCTTCATGCCAGCAGCAGGAAGAGGTTTGGTTGGCAGCTGCTGACAGGGATTTAATATTTTGGGTCCTGGAAGGCTCAACTGGAATCACACAGGGCTTGTTGCACAAGGACCTGATGGAGAACAGCCCTGAAAGTTTGCAATCCTGAGCCCCAGTCCTGCAGGAAATCAGTGCCTGGCTTGTTCTCATGAACCTGCCCACAATTAAACGTGGATAAACACCTGCAGGATTGAAATGCAGACGTGCAGAGCAGGCAGAAGGATGAAGGAGAGCTCCCCTCATCTCACAGCTGCCCTGCTCTGCTGGCTCTGAGTTCATCTGAGCACAAGGCCAGCATAAATCACTCCTGCTCTGGATCAGATGTGTCCTGCTGGGCAAGCAGATCCAAGATTAATGATCAGCAAGGCACAGACCTGGGCCCCTCTGCCAGGAGAAGATGAAGCATCCTCTGGGGAGCTCTGGCTCTCTCTGACAGTGCTGGAAGCCTCTGCAGAAAGCTTTGGACCAGACAGCTGATTTCAGATAGCTGGAGTTGGGGCAGATGGATTTCCCTCCTGAGAAGGTGAGTGACTTGATCAAAATCAAACATGAAGTCCTTAGCATAAATTAAACCCTGTGATCAGGGAAAACACAGGAAATGGACTTAAATTGATGGGCAGTGTTTGGGGATTTGGATGAAAGGTGGGTTTGGTCTTTCTCTTTTGCAATTGAAAGGTGTTTGATCAGAAAGATAAAGCTTGATAAAGTATCATTTGCAGGGCCTGTGGTAGCAGTAGTGTTGGTTTCCCAGCTGAAATTTCAAAGCCTGGGCAGTGGGAGGACACAGACATCATGAGCCACAATTAATTAATTAATCATTAACTCCTTGTTTATCTGCCAGAATTGCTCCCTTCAGTTCCATGCTGCTGCAGAATCCTTGGTGCAAATGAGGAAACACCTGACACCACAATCTTCCATTTGAGCCTCCCAGGAAATGGGTAGGAAGAAACACCAGCTGGGGTTTTGGTGACAAATCCCCAGGCTTTGGGGGCACTTCCAAAAGCTTGGCTCAGTCCCCTGTGCCCTTTCAGGAGAACTGAACCATGTCTGTATTTAGGACAAAAGCAGGTGCAGAAGAAAAGTGACCCAGGACATTCCTGGTGTCCCCATCTCCCTGCAGCATCTGGCATTTATTCCTCCCTCTCTCCACGCTCTGGGCAGAGGGGAAACCTCACATTTCCACTGAACCCTCCAGTTCTCCAACACTTGCACCTAAAGGGCACTGGAAATATCCTAATTTGCCATCAATTGGCCCTGGAGTGCAGAGGCACAAATCCAGGCCCTTTTCCAGGTGAATAAAGGAGGTTTTTTACCTTCAGCTCCCCCAGGCCAGCTGTTCCCTCAGTGGGATGTTTTACACTCTCTCCTGCTCTTCCCTCCTTGCTGCACCTCTCCTGTCTGAGCTTCCAGATGGAGATGAAACCCATTTCACTTCACAGCACTTTGAGCACAGGTCCTTGAGTTGATTTATCTCCTTTATCCCTGTGCTCTTGGGTTCTCTTTACTACTTCACTCACATCTCCCTGGTTTTTCAGCTACAGGATGTGACTGGTGTCTGAATTGTAATTTTCCAAGCTTTCAGGCATGGTTAAGGCACAATAAAATCCTCACGCTGCGTTGGGATCAAGGTGAGTGAAGCTAAAAATAGTGGGTTTAAAAAAAATAAGCTTTTTTTTTTCTCTTGTGATTTACAGTGCCGAGGATGTTTACATTTTGCTGAGGTTTTGAAAGCAGTTTTAATTGGGCACAGTGCCTTATGGCTTTTACACTCTTTCTTCTCCAGCACTGGAGGTGTCTCCAAATACAAATAGAGAGGCCACATTCACTCTGAGCCAGCTGCAGCTTGGATAATGCCACAGGACAGCTGTTCACACAAGATTTTTCCCTTCACTGTGTTCAGTGGAGGCTGAGCTGTTTGCTTTGTGTGTTGAACTTGATGCTTTTCTCTCTCTCTCTCTTTTTTTTTTTTTTAACAGAGTGAAAAGCTCCACCTGATAATTCACCCCTGGCACAGTAGGGAGACACCAAACCTGGGCATTCATAGAATCATGGAATATCCTGAGCTGGAAGGGACCCACAGGGATGATCCAGCCCAACTCCTGACCCTGCACAGACACCCCAACAATCCCACCCTGGGCATCCCTGGGATTGGTGTCCAAGCTCTCCTGGAGCTCTGGGGCTGTGCCCATTCCCTGGGGAGCCTGGGCAGTGCCCAGCATCCCCTCTTCATGACCCTTAAACCATTTTTGCAGCTGACAGGAGAA
Source organism: Pycnonotus jocosus (assembly GCA_013400435.1). NCBI lineage: Eukaryota > Metazoa > Chordata > Aves > Passeriformes > Pycnonotidae > Pycnonotus > Pycnonotus jocosus. Next base: position 210,878 of record VWYP01013817.1, on the reverse strand, counting down.
ATAAACCCTCAAAGAGAGGTAAAATTTGGTACCTTCAGCAGGGACCTTCTCCCGTGCCTGGCTCCATGCAGAGCCCTTAGGGGAGCACAGGGAAAGAGCTGGGACACGATGCTGGAGCAGGGCTGGCACTGTGAGATGTTTGAGGTGTGATAGTCACCCCCTGGGGAGCGCTCAGCTCTGGGCCCTGTTTTGAGGTGGTTTTGGGTGGTTTTGGGGTGGTTTTGGGGTGGTTTTGAGGTGTTTTTTTTGCCCCTGTGCCTCTGATGAGCGGCTGCTGCAGGAGCGAGGTTTTGCCTTGTGAAGGTCACAGGCTGGATCTGCTGGAGATGTCCCTTACAAAATCAACATCAACAGCTGCAGGGAGGGGGAAAAACGGGGGAAAAATCCCTGTGGAGCTCACACTCACCCAGGGAGCAGCAGGTCCCAGTGATATTCTTAGCCAGCAGCGTGCTGGGCCATTATCTGCCCTGACAGCTCCAGACCTCCAGGCTGCCCCTCCAAACGCTGCTGCTGATGTGTTGCAAATATTAAACAGCCACACTGCAATTATTTGTCAGCAACACAAGTCCCCTCCTGTGCCCCCTGGGTTCCATGGGAATGCTCCAGCAGCAGCAGAGAGCTCCCATCCTGTCCCCAGGGCAGGGGAGGAGCAGCTCCCCATCCCTGAGCCCTCCCAACCTGCTGGAGGATGTGACTCCAATTCTCCCTCACAAAGGATGCAGTTGGTGGCTCTGGTCAGGATTTTGTGTTCTTGTGGCATTTTGGGGTCAGGATGAGGGATGTTGTCGTGGCTGAAGTCAGGAATTACAGCTGGAGCTGAGAAATTGTTCCATTTCCTAAAGATAAACTTGAATCACAGAATCACAAAAGATGCCAATTTGGAAGGGACCCACAAGGATCATCCAGTCCAACTCCTGGCTCTGTTCTTCACCAGATCGATTTTGATTCCTGCCATTTAAATATTTTAATTAACTTTTAAGTAAAGCTTTAAAAACACCATTTAGAACTTTACTTTTGGTAAGGACCCACAAGGATCATCCAGTCCAATTCCTGGCTCTGTTCTTCACCAGATCAATTTTGATTCCTGCCATTTAGACATTTTAATTTACTTTCAAGTAAAGTTTTAAAAACACCACCTAAAACTTTCATTTTGGTGGAAGGAAGTGTAACAGAGGAAATCAACATTTATTAGGGAGATTTGTATGTTTGAGGAACACCCCAAAGTTTTTTTGTTTCCTCAGATTATTTTTTTGTGTGAATAAGGTACACCCAAGACCTGAGCAGGTTTTTGTTCAAAAATAATGTGCCAGTTTTAAGTCCTGCTGTCCATAAAGAGTTTACTTTGCTCAATCTTTAGCTGTGTGCAAGGAGAACCTTTCAGAACTGTGATAACCTGAGGGGTGTCAGTGCCTGGAAAAATGCAGAAATCAAGAAAAAGGCACTGGCACAGGACACTGGAGAGGGCAAAGCAAAAAGGAGAGAATTACACCAAAGAAAGTCTGAGTTTGGCTTCATAAAGTTTCACTAAATGAGGGCTGGGATGCTTTTAAACCATCTCAAAAGAAACAAAACCACCCCAAGTTTCCAGGTGGATTTTGAGCACCCGCTGAAAGGATTTTTTGCAAAGGATTTTTTAGGCTGAGTTCCCAAGGAGATCAGTACAGTCAGAGGTGCTGGAGGGATCCTGTGCCTTTTTTATGATCCAAAATTTCATTTTTACCAAATAAATCAGGATTCCTGCCCAGCCCTGATGACTGTGCTGTGTTTGCTGAACCCCCACCGATTTTCTGATGACTGAATGACATCCATGATGGATATTTTTTGCAGATCCTCCCCAGAAAGCCCAAAGTTTTCATTTCTATGGGGGGATCTCATCCTGATGGCAACTTCTGAGTGAGAAACATTCTTTTTTCTGCCAGAGGGAAGCAGCCCATGGCTCTCAGTGCCTCTGTAGCCACAGAGCAGTGTCTGAGCAATCATTTGCTGTTATTATTATTCCACAAACGTGTCCACAAACAAATGGAAAGCCAACAAGTGGTGCTTTGGTAACGTTTCCCAGTATTGATTTTTTCTTTTTTAAATTAAATTAGTCTTATTGGTTTATAAATTTCATCTGTGTGCAATGGGCATCAGAATCCCTTTTCCTTCCTGTTTAAGGTGTGCCATGAAATTTTGTTAAAATCTCTTTTTTTTTGCAAAAAAATCNGTGAAATTGGGCCAGGAGTAGGGTTTAGATTCATTACAAAGAGATCTGGATCAGGTGTTGTCTGGTGCTGAGCCACCTCTAAATGAAGCCAAATTATCCACTTCAGAGCTGCTCATTATCTGCTCACATTTTTGAGTGGATGATGATGGTTTTTCACTTGGAGCACGGTAACCTCCACTGAGATCCTGGCACTGCTGTGTGGTCAGGCACCCACAGCACAGCTCTTATCTGGATGAAATTAGCTCCAGGAAACCAATCACTGAAATATTTTCTGCTCCTCTGCCAGGGCGTAATTTGGCTGGTTTATGCTCTAGTAAATAACAACTAAACTCAGGTGGAAGAGGAGACAACAGGCCAGGCTGATCTCACTCCCCACATCACCAAATATCACAGCCAGGAATTGTTCCTCTGAACCATTAGAAAAAAGGGCTGGTGAACAGATTTGGGAAGTTTCTGTCTCCATTCCCAACCCTCAGGTTTATTGATGGCACGTTAAATGCTCACAGCAGGTCACAGAGGGGCATTTGTGCTTTTATCTCTGCTCTGAGGTGCTGGTTCTTCACCTGCACAAAGCTGGTTTGGAAGTTTGGGAGGGTTTTGTGTTTTCCATTACAGAAAATGCACACCCAAGCTGGGTAAAGCTGGGTTGGGGTAGCCTTAAATCGACTAAATTCAGGCATGTGAGTAAAATATCGAAATCCTGCCCTCCTTTCTGGGGCTGGGGCTGTGTGTGGACCACAAAATCTCACTCTCAGATTTCCCTGCCACAGGGAGGAGCTGGGCTTGCCCTCATCCCCTCCAAAGTCAGTTCTGGTGTTCACATCCCACTGCTTTGGGTCACTTCAGAGCTGCTCTGGGAGCTCCAGAGGCAGGAGAGACCCTGGATTAAAGCTGGATATTCCCAAAAGAGCCCCCAGAGTGGAGCTCTGCATTGAAAGGGAGGATGACAGAACAGGATGGGAAGGCTGAGATGTGTAAGGACACCTTCCTGCCACCTGGGAGCATCTCATTATTCACCAAATGCCAGCTCCTTCATTCTCCTAAACAACAGCATCAGCCCTCCGTCATTAATTTAAGGGAATGGCTGGAAGGAATAGATTTTGTTCCAACATTAAAGTGCCATGTTGCTCTTTTCTCCTTGTTTTCCCTGCCTGTTTCAGGGTGCTCTTCTCCCCGCTGATTTTGGGCACGTTCTGAAAGGTTAGCCCCTGAGAAAGGATTGAAATATATTTATTTTTAAGCCTCACACGCATCCCCCTCCCCAAATCAAAAGGCCACCTTGAAATACGAAGGAATATTTTATACACCTGCAAGGTAAAGGAGACTTTAGTTTTGTGGATTGGCCGTGCTCACCTTTTTAATTCAAGGACAAAAGATGAACTCTGGCTGTACCGGTTCTCTAACAGCAGAGTTTTTATGAATGTAATTACATTTTTTCTCCTTTTTTCCCCCCCCCTCTGTCTATCCTGCTCTTTCTGTGCTTAAAAAGATTTCTTTGTTTAGAATTATAATGATTTCTGTTAGAAATTATATTCATTTCCAGCTCCTGTCTTTTTTGGGAGTATTGATGGATCCCGTTAAAGGGCAGCTCTGCTTTGAACAGAACTGGCAGAATTTTAATGGTACATAAAAGGATTCCTGCATAATGGCAGACTCTAAAGGGGCTGAGAGAGGGAGTCTTTTTTTTTTAATCACCCTGAGGAGGTGCAGAAAGCCCCCTCTGGCAGTTTTTCCTCCTCACATTCCCTGTTTGGCTGCGTTTTCCATCACCCCGTGCTCTGTCCGTCCATCCCTGTCTCCAGCAGTTTCCAGCTGCAGTTCAGGCAGAGATAAAGCTCCCACCTTCAGTGCATTAATTATTCCCATCCTGCTGCCCTTTTTGGGGAGTGTTCACACCTTGGGGATGGGGTTTTCACCCACCACACACCCAGCAAACCCCAGGTTCCTGCTCCAAAGGGTGAGAGGTGCACTGGAGACAGGGACTCACCAGCAGCAGCATCTCTGACAGCCCCAGATCTTTGTTAAAGCAGCGTGAACTTTGTTAAAGCCTTGATAAAGTCACAGATTCACCTGAATTTCAGATTAATAAAGTCATCTCTACCTTTGTGTGGTATAAAGTGAGCACAATCCACCCTGTGTGTTCACGTCGCCTCAGGGAAGGGTGAAAAGCTGTGTGAGGAAAAGGAGAAAAAGAGCAAAAACCACTTTCAAGAAAGCCAAAAGCAGACATGGCAAACCTCAGACAGGTTTGAAGATCAGCTTGCTGGAGGCATTAAAATAATACTGCAATAATAATTATTATTAATAATAATACTGCAATAATACTGTAATAATAATGCAATAATAATGCAATAATAACACAAACTGCCCCAAGAACATCAGGAGCCTTCCTGGCAGTCTGGAGGGCAGGGAAGGGTGGTGGAAGATTAATTGGGAAGATTAATTATGGACCCCAGCGTTCCCAAAGCTCTGGGGTTCAAGCAGAGCTCCTCACCAGAGCCTTTTTATGGGAGGGACAAGGCAGAAGAGCTGAACTGCTGAGGGAGAAGGGTCTGGGGATGAATCAGAGAAATGAAAAATAAAAAAATTGCCAGGAGCAGATGGGCTTCGCTCACGGCTTCTAAGAGAACCCAGATTTGAAATTGCTGTCAATGGGGAGGGTGAAAATCTGAGGTTTTCATCATCCTCAGCACAGAGAAGGCAAAGGGGTTGCCACTGATGCACTGATTTTTTTGAAGGCTGAGGGGAAGGAGGGTCTGGAAAGCCACAGGACTTTAAGGTGCAAAGGACAAAAGTTATACTAAAGAACAGAATTAAAAGTCTGGGATAAGGATGGTAAAATAGGAAAGAACAGGGCTTTGCAGAGAGAAGCTGTGCCTCACAAAACATCTCCTGAGAAGTCAGGGTGTCCATAAGGGTGGTCTGGCTGCAATAATCTGGGGTTCTCAAGAGCTTTTAATGAGTTCTCTCCCTAAAGGTTCCTCAGAAAAATGAGCTGAAGGGATGAGAGAGAAGGTCCTTCAGTGATTTATTTAGAGGGTAAAAGCTCAGAGCAGTGGTCTCACCCTGCAGAGCCTGGGGCTGTCGGTCAGGGCTCACAAAAAACATGCAAAGAGCTGGGGCAATTCCATTTTTTGGTGAAATTACTTTGTTTAGGGCAGAAAAAGCTAAAATGAAGGACCTGCAGAAGCTTCTCGTAGCTGTGAGAGAGTGGGGGATAAAACAGAAGATGAAATTCACATATTGAGAAATGCAGGATAATGACCACTGTGAAAAAAAACAACATTAATTATAACCTCCACAGTGATGAGCTGTAGATTAGCTATTAGCATTCAGGAGAGAGATTTGGGGCTTGCTTTGAACAGCGCTGTGGAAACATTAGCTCAAGGCTCGCTGGGAATGAGTCAGAAGGTACAGAGAATTTTAGAAATTATTAGCCAAGAGAACATAGCAGGAAATGTAATTAAGCACTGTTCAGCCTCCTTGAAGGCTGTGCAGAGCTCAGGTTCCCCTGAGATGGAGAGGAACACGAAGAAGCAGACACAGAAAGGCGGTGACGAGGTCTGAGAGCCCAAAACAGCTCCCTCACCCAAGGGCTGAGCAAGGAACGAGGCTTCTCTCCTTCCCATTATGCAGGAAGCTGCAGGCCTCCCACAAAACAGGCCTAAAATATTTTGAAACAAATGGAAGGCAATTTTTTTTTTTTTTTCTTCCCTGGCACAGGACATCTTTGAAGTGCAGAACTCGTCTCTGCAGGGTTTTGCGGATGCTGCGTTCAGCCACGCTAAAAATCGGCCGATGAATTAGGGCAGGGGAAGAGTTCTGGGGATAAATGATAGATCCTGGGATGGGAACAGCCTCAGAAAGCTGGGGAGGTGGACTAGGGAATGGATCAGGCTTCATTTAACCTGTCCTTGAACATCTGGAAGGAGCAAAGGTTCTTCAGAGCACCCAGGGCAGAGATGCTGCCCTGACTGCAGCTGGAATCCCACTGGAGAAACTTCATTTCCTTGGAAGAAAGCAGCTCAACCTGACATTACAGAAAGAAATCCCTCAGGTGGACTCCAACAGGCAGCAAACAGATGGATTTTGTGTTGTTTGCTCTGCGTTCTGCCTTTTCTGCTCGTGTCCTTGTCTTCTCATCACCCTGCTTTTCTCTGCCTGCAGGACCATGTGATCGCTCCTCTTAATGACACATGGACAGCACCAAGTGTCCCCCCAGCTGATCCTCTTTAATTTATTTCTAATTATGCTGCTTTCTAAACGAACCTGGCACGCTGAGTGTAATTCCTCTGTTGTCGTTGTTGACTTTGGTGGGACTCTGCAGGGTGCCAGTGGAACAGCAAAGGAAACACAAGGTTTTGGAATAGAAAATCTGAGGAGAGTGTTGGGATTTTGTCAATCTGAATAATCACTTTGAAGGCCTGGTTTTTGCTGTTCCTCTCAGTTTTTGCTCCTGGCACTGTCACATTTTGGAGAGGTCACCGTGGGGCTGTTTGTCCTTCCATGTCATTGCAGGTCACTCGGACCTTGGGAACCTGAGAGCATTTCTGCCCTCACCACCCTCTAGCAGAATTTAGAATGAGAGATTTTGATGCCTTTTTTAAAGGGTTGCTCCCTTCTGGCCTTTCCAAACTCCAACCTCTGACACTTCATTTTCACCCACGCCAGGAAATTTCATATATTCTCCATTGAGGGTGAGATTTTACTTGGCAGCTGTTCTTTCCATATGGCTTTTTTTCTTTCTTTCTTTCTTTCTTTCTTTTTTTTTTTTTTTTTTCCTACACCAGGTTCATATAAAGCTTTAGAAATTAAACCTTATAATTCCTTTCCATGGCTCTCACAGTAGCTCTGCTCCAGGGAGGGAAAACAGTGGGAGCTGGAGGTGATGTGAGAGTAGGAAAGGCAACATCCCTGAAGACAACTCAAAACCTGCCCTTGACTTGTTGGTTTTCTGGGATGGAGATGCTCCAGGATGTTCCTGGAGCTCAGGAAGCAGAGCTTGCTGGAAGAACAGCCAGCTTAGGAGCCAGGCTGAGCTGTCAGAGTTGAGAGGCAGAGCCTGGCAAGCAGCTTTGCCTCCCCAGACTTTCTGGAGCACGTTCCCTCTCCTTGGGGACCCACAGGTGACGCTGATTGAGTTGTAGGGATGATATTGGCAGGCTGTGTCACTCCATTAATCAGCTGGGTCATCCCAGAGACCTGAGACAATAACATCCCTGTAGTGCACAAAGTACACACACACAGACACGCTGGAAAAAAAAAAAAAAAAAAGATGAATTGTCGAGTGATTCAGTTTTAATCTGAATTAATGCTCCCGTTCAAGCCGTGGCTCTGCTCGTGTGAGGAACGCCGGTGCATCTCTAATTTCCTTTCCCACAAGAAATTGTCAGCATAATCTGCTGGCAGGAGCCAGAACTGCTGAAAAGAGGACAAAGGGAAGGGCTTGTGGAGGAGGTGGGGAAAAAAAAACCAAAAAGCAACCCATGTCTGCTGTCAGGCACAGTTCGGCTGTCACCCGGGGGGTGGGTGAGAGCAGACGAGGAGCTGGGAGGGGAAGGGAGCCCTGGAGGGGGTAGGGACAGCACCAGCAGATGGTGGGAGATGCCTGCTGCTGCCTGCACTGAGCTGGCCCTGTCCCCCTGTGCCCCCGTCCCACCCATCCAAATCCCTCCTCTCACTGAGCTCAGGGGTGCCCATCCAGCCCCTTCCCAATCCCCTCTCCAGCCAGGGTTACAGGCGATGCTGGAAAAATAAAATATTGAAAGCTCGTTATTACATGCAACACAAAATAGTACTTTTTTTGCTGAAATTAGCAAAAAAATAATTAGCAAAAAAATTTACATATTTTTGCAATATTAGCTGAAAATATTACAGCGTGTTAAAAACCCTCTGGGGTCCTTGGGTGTTTTCACTGTTTCCATTGCCTTGTTCCCAGGTTATGCCCCACTGCTGCCTGCATGAAAAGGAATTTTTGGAGAGGGGAATCAGATCACTGAGCAAACTGCTGTCCATGCCCACTTTACATCACCAGAGTGGCTTTTTAGTTTTCCTATTGTCTCTAGAATTATTAATTATAATTCATTTATTAAGGATGTGTCTGAGGTCAGAATAGATGTAGAGAACTGAGCTGAAAAAAAGGAGAATTTTGTTTTGCCAATGTCAGTGCCCAAACAAGGATGGGGTCCTGTTCAGCTCCTTGCCTCAATCACTGAATCATTCACAGACCTGATTTCATCTCAATCCTCTCCCAAATCCTGAGCTAATGTCCAACCTTCTCTGTTTCCAGCTCTTTCTAAGTGCGTGTCTCCCCCAGGTGTGATATAAATTCCAAGGCGGGTATGAGTAATGCTCCAAAGGAAAATAAAGGCATAAAATCAAGCAGATCTCCAGGAACACCTTTGGGTTTGTGATTCAGCACTTCCTGAAAGGCTCAATTCATCAGAGACAGGACTGATTGAGGCTCCACATGAACTTCCTCTCTGAAAGAAACCCCTGGCCTGGTTCAGGGAGCAGCTCTAATCTTGATTATCTGTGGGAGAATAATCGATCCAGCGCCTCCAGCCATGATTCCTGGCTGTCTTCGGAGTGACTGCATTACAGACCATCCCAATGAATATTTATGGGGGATGCTTTGCAGTTTTTGCTCACTTGTGATCTCTGAGTGATGATCTGAGAGCGCTGCTGTAGCTGCTCCTCACGCCCTGGTGCCAGACAAGGCGCGCACAGAGCCCGTGATGGGCGTGCAAAGGCTCTGAGAGCTGCAATTCCTGCACTTCACAGCTCTGCACTCCTGCAGGAGGAGACAAACCCATCCCTCAGAGGGATCATTGAAAGGGGGTGATGCAATGGATGGCTCCCACCAGCACCAGAACTCACCGGCTCTGCCTTCAATGGTGAGGGCAGGGAATGCCAAAGGCCGTTCCCAAGCACAAGGAGCAGCGATTCTTTTGCTGCTTGAGAAATCCCTTTCCTCATTCATCTGGGAGAGGGATCCCTGAACAGCAGGGTGGGCTGGAGAAGCAGCTCTGCTGGGAAAACCCTTCAAAATGAGGGCTCCTACAAAATACCTGCAAGACAGGGTTGGACTTCACGGCCACAGCTGACTCAGAGACAGGAATTTTCATTTGTTCTGGGCTTCCTGGGCTTTTCTTGATTTTTGTCCAAGGTGCAGCCTCAGGAGAAGCAACCATGGAATATTTGCCTTTGTCTGCCTTGTGCAGCCTCAGAAATGGGGGTTAAAATGATAAAGTTGTGTAGGAGCAGCCCTAGTGTGAGTTATGTAGGGATAATCAGGTCCCTTAACAGACTCCACTCATCACCTCAGAGGAGCAAAACATTCCTGCAAATCCCTGAGTGGGATAATTCCATCCCATTTGAGTTCAGACTCCCAGGCATCCAGGAGCCCAAATAATCAGTGAGCTCACAGAGGGATTCAATTTGCTTTGGATCAGGAAGAATAAGAATTCAGGTTTCTGTCTTGACCAAGGGCAAATTCTTCTTCCTAACATGAATCTCCTGGAAACTCCTGGCTTTGTGAAAAAAAGCACATGGAACAAATGAGACATGGCAGGGCAGAGAGGTGGGAGGGAGCTGAAATTGCCTCTCCAATCCTTTTGTGCTTCACCCCTAATGACACCTTGTGCCAACAGCACCACACACCAGCCAGGGCAGAACAGCCTCCTGTGCTTCATGGTGGCAATAAAAAACCTCTCAAAAACACTGTGTCTGTGTCCAGTGCAGGTTTCTGCATTATTTATGAGCCTTCCCACAACGAACAGTGGAGGGAGCTCTCTTTAGGGGCTCGTGGTTCACAGCGAGTGGCAGCTTCCTTTGCTTTCCCATATTCTTCACCTGAAGTACCAGAAAACCTCATAAATTGCAGGTTGCTGAAGCAGGCAGAGCCAAAAGGTGGCTGCTGCTGCTGCTGGAGAAGGAGTTTGTAGGAAATAGGACACAGGGTTCAGCAGGGCAAAGGATTCCACTCAGCTTCCAAAAATACACACTGTGATTAAAACCAGCTTTAGGGCTCACCCTGCATCTCCCTGGGCCAGAGGAGCCGGCAGGAAGGCCCTGGGAAGGGCTGGGGACAGTGTGGAGGGTCCTGATCCTCATAAATGTGGCAGCTGGGTGGGACAGACCCTCCCAGGGACACCCCTGGGGTGTGTCCTGTGTCCCCAGCACTCACAGGGTGCTCTGGTGTTGCTCATGGCACAGACAGGGCTGCTCTGTCTGTGCAGGAACAGATCTCTCCCTGTTCACAGTGCCAGGGGATGCCAAAGATTCCTGCAAAGTCTGTCTGTCTGTCCTGGAAAAGCCTTTTTGTCACTGCCAAGCAGCCAAATGCAGGAAGAAACCTCTGCCACCAACGTGCAGCACAACCAGCTCAGAGGAGGGTGATGAAAACCGTGCCCAAATGAAGCCACTGGGGGAAATTAAACTGCTGGTAATGACCTAGATTGGAATTTGGCTGCAGAACTGGGACTAATGCCTGATTTTCCTGTGGAAGTGTCAGGGGAGCTCATCAGAGATGCTCAGACCATCCTTGCAGAGGCACCTCCAGCCCCAGCCCAGCAGAACGAGGCTTTGGGTTGATGGAGAGAGCAAGGAAGTTCAGGCAGATGGATAAGCACAGACTCTAAAGGAATATGGGATTTTGGTTTGCTGTAGCACATCCAGTGCATTGGATTCCACGTGGGGCCCTAATAACTTTTAAATTAGGTGCTTTAGGACACAGTCAGATCATCACAGGTGAGGGAGCTGGTCTGGTTTGAAGAAGCACTGCTCATTACTACAGATTTCCACTGCTCAGCTGGGATGTGGTAATTGACTGGAAGTGTGCTCCTAGTCCAGAGTAAGGGGAAATGGGATTATTTTCAGAGTGCTGGTCACCAATTCCTTCACACAGACCCTGCAAATAATACTCAGCTGACATGAGGTTCTTCAAACTTGGAAATAAGTCAGGCTCAGCTTGATTTGTGGGTCATGCCATTCAAGCATTACATCTTGTTTAAAGACAAGGGGAGATCTGCAAGCAGAGGGGTGAGATCTCCGTGCCAAGGGCTCTGAACCACGTTAATGAATGCACAGAGTGCACAGTTTACATGAGGCCCAGGCCTCGTGCTCAGCCTGATCCACTGAGTGATCATTAAAAACCTGCAAATCTGATCAGCTCGAGGAATTTCTGGGAGTTCTGGGCCATCTGTACGAGAGCCCTGTGCACAGGATAAAAAATGCCAACACGCACTAGATCCCAGGATATATAGAAAGATCAAACCAGCTGCCAATAAAATGTAAGGAATGAGCAGGAAAAGCTGTGTGCTGGCTCAGCTCTGGCTGTAGGAACTATTCCCTGGAGCAAAGCAGGTGGCTGCCACCCTCCCTTGTGCTGCAGCAGAGTGAAACCTCTTTCCTGAGAGTGGCTTTCTTAAATTCTTGCTCTTGAATGAGTCTGTAGCTGCAGGAGGGCTCACACGTTTTGGGCTGCAGGGCTCAGCTGTCACCAGGTGAGCAGCACTGATCTGTGCTGGGGCTGGCTGTTTCCTTCTCACATTGCACCACAACTCCCATTAACATTCAGGCATTTTGAATTCCAGGGTGTTGCTGCCTCCCAAATGCTTGTCGGGGATGGGATTGACTGGAACACTTGCACAGAACAAGCACTGCAGGGAATGCAAAGAGCCCCTCTTTTTATTCTGGGCAGAGCCAACCAGAGGAGGATTCTCCACAATTAGCAGAGAAAACCCTCAGAACAGGCAGATGTGGTGCAGATCAGGGCTGTGTTCAAGTGTGCGTGCACTGGGGGAAGATGCTGTGAATTCACAGCCACAGGGCTGGGCTTAAACCCAAAATATATGCAGAAACCCTAAATGCTGCACAGCACTTTCTGTGCTCAAAGCATGAGCTGGAGCCTGGCTGGAGGAGGGGGAAATCACATTTATTTCCTTCTGACAGATCACTCCATTTTACCAGGGTTATCTGCTGCACTAAGCAAATATTTAAATAAGGTGGCCCTGAGAATATTGCAGGAGGATTTACCACGATGCAGATCTCATCAGAGATTCATTCACACATTGGAGGGCCTGAAGATCATGTATTATTGCTATTATTGTTATTATTATTATTATTATTATTTCATCATTATTAGTGCAGTGTCTGGAGCCAGCCCTGCTGAGGATGGGGTGGCTGACATTGATGGGATGGGGTGGGCAAGGGCTGACCCCCAAACCATCACACCAAGCTGGGATGGGGCAGCTCCCAGTAGCACCAACCACTGGGATAAATCCACCCAGACACAGGCTGGGAGTTCGTCCTCGAGCTGCAAATACTCCAAAAAACCACAATTTCTCTGATTTTCTGCATGAGAAAGGCAACAACTTCCCTTGCTTTATTCCCAGGGAGGAGGGAGATGAAGCGTTTGGTGACAGCAGTGCCACCATCCCACCTGCCCGCCCTGCTGGTTGTCCATGCAGAGCCCGGGCTCAGACACACATCACTGCTCAATTGTTCACCTTTTCCCAGGAAAAAAAAACCCAGAAAACCACACCAGAACGGTGGAGAGGGAATATTTGGTGTTCCTTGTGTGCCTCGAATGCCCTCTAGTGCTGCTCTGCACCCCTGGCCGGCATCTCAGCACTTGGAGCCGCCGACAAAATTCAATCCGCATTTAGGATTTTATTTTGTTAATTAAAACGCTCATTGATGACTGGAGAGAAGCTGCTGCCTGGCCAGGAAGCAATATCCTGAGTCAAATCGCAGGGAAGCAGTTGGAGAGAGTGATTTCATCGGCAGCAGATGGGAAATGGAGCTCTGTGATGCAAACTGTTCCATCAGACTGTCCGAGGCCGTTTGTTAGCGTGGCAAAGGAGCTGCCAGCTCTTTGCAGCATTAAACATTCTGCATCCTGCAGGATTCCAAGCTCCTCGATGTGTTAGACCAGTCAATATCAATTTGCTGGCTTGTGGAAACACACAGGGTTTACATCTTTATCAGGCTCTGTGTTAAATTAAATCCCTCCCTTCCAAACTCGCAGCTCTCCATCTGCATTTGTGGAGCTTTGTTCAATACCCCAGAGCAAACCCAGCTTTCTTCTTTAAATAAATCTTGGTGTCTAAATTGTCATCAGAAGGCTTCAGATTTAAAACAGGTGGGGAAAATAACAATAACTTGCTTTTAGGCTGTAGAACCAATATTGTTTTTTGTGATCCTAAACATTTCCAGAAGAATAAGCCCTAATTCTTGCCCCAGAACTGCTTCATGTTAGGAAGAAAAATCTCCTCTCCCCATGCCCATTTCCAGACTCAAATTCATGGTTGGGCAAACCCCGTGGCAATCCCACTTTTCTGGCAAAAAATATTCTTTTTAGTCAAGAGTTAAATATCTCAATGACACCTTGTTTCCTCAAGTCCTGGTACCTAATCAGGCTGAGCGGGTCCACGTGAATGACATTCATTCTAAGGTGTGAAGTTTAATAGACAAACTGCAAGCCCCCAGTCACCCCTGGAAGATTACTCCATAAAGGTGAAAATGAATGAATTTTGATGAAGGTGGTTTTATTTTAATGGTATTTCTGTAGCACAAATCATCCTGTAGGCTCCAGGATGTTTAGAAAAGCAAATTATTATAAGATTTTTCTTTAATGCCCAAGATGACTGAATCATGGAGATGGGGAAGAAGAGAGAGGTCTGTTTTAATAACATCATGCAGTGTATGACACCTTATTTTAGATATTTTGTTCAAATATGAGTTGTTAAACTCTCTGTGGAAAAATCAAGTGTAAGTTGCCTGTTGTCTTCCTTTTCATTATGGAATTATATTCACATCTTTCTGTATTTTCTCTAAGTTTCTGTGCCAAGAGACAGTGGTTTTCCAGGGTGTGCTGTGCTTCCTGAAAAATCCTGATTGTTATCTGCTGGCTTGTGGAAAAGAGGGAGAAATGAATGTGGAGTTCAGAAACAATCTACCTGCTTTCCTAAAATGAGCAGGTGGGGAAAGAACACCCTGAAAGCTCAAGGAATTGGGATTTTTAACTTTGCACAGGCTAAAATTCCCACATCTATTTAACAACAGTGGCCTCTGGTGGAATTTTTCCTAAGTAAGGGAATTTGCAGGAGGATGGAGACATCTGGGCTCGATAATAGTTGTGGATTGGAGCTCAGGAACACACCCCGGAGTATTGGTGCTTCCAAGCAGGTCGGATTTGGGCTTTTCATTAACACTGACCCAATTTCAGCACGTGCCTCAGTGTGTGCCCAGTGCTGCTGCATTCCTAAACACCTGGAGATTCCTGAGTGACACTGCCTGAGTATGCTCCTTCCTCCTGCTTCCTCCTAATAGATTCCAAAAGTAGTTTGGGAGACCTGGGAGTCCAATCCAGGAGTTTTTCTCCTTTTCCTTTTTTTCCTTTTTCCTTTTTCCTTTTTCCTTTTTCTTTTTTTTCCTTTTTCCTTTTCCTTTTTCCTTTTTCCTTTTTCCTTTTTTCTTTCTTCTTCTCCTTTTCCTTTTTCCTTCCTTCTCCTTCTCCTCCTTTTTTTTCTTAGACATTGATTTGTACCTCCCTGATCTCTCCCCCTCAGATTTTTGCATCTCTGTTACATCTGTAAAACTTCAAAATTCACTGGGAGCTGTAACAAACCGCAAGAGACAAAGATGGAGAGAGGAGCAGTCGCCTGGTAATCGCTAAAAATCTCCCAGGATTAGAGAGCCACCACAGCTCCTTCTTTAGGCTTTGCTTTGGCAACCTGTTCCCATCCCATGAGCGTGTAAAGCTGACCCCAAAGCACCGCTTCCATCCCATCTGCCTCCAGCCCACTGCTCCTCTGTGTCCTTTTTTCAGGATAACCTTTGCATCTGCTGGAATTCCCGGCCAAAATCGCAGCCTCTCTGTCTTTTTTTGATACTTCTGGGACTTAGAGCTGGGCCTTGCAAGGCCTTAAAGCATCAACTCACGCTGCTCTGTAACTCTCACCCACGCCCTTCTCCGTTTTAAAGCACGCTGTGATACAGCAGAGCCTCATTTGATGTTATCACGGCCGTGAGGAGCCGATCAAAGCAAAATCCGCTTTAATGAGCTTTTCCCCGCTTCCATGAGAAATCTCAGGCGGGCCTGAGGGATCTGTCAGGAGGCACAGAGCCCTCCCAGCAGCGAGGACACCGTCAGCATTCCCAGCCCTGCAGCCTGGCAGGGACCTGGCGATGCCAAACCCGTGATACGTTATCCTCTCCTCGGCCTGCCCTTAATGACTGCAGCTCCAGGCCAAATCCGCCATCCCGAAACGAGGCCGTCAACATCGCCCAATTATTGCTGTTATTAAAAACGCCGAGTG
The DNA here is from genome assembly GCA_013400435.1 of Pycnonotus jocosus. Lineage (NCBI taxonomy): Eukaryota > Metazoa > Chordata > Aves > Passeriformes > Pycnonotidae > Pycnonotus > Pycnonotus jocosus. Next base: position 195,347 of record VWYP01013817.1, on the reverse strand, counting down.
TAATCATAATAATAATTAGACACTCACTATGCAGCGCTGCCTAAGGAAAAGGCTCTTAAGTGTGTAAGATGTCATGCAAGGCCTATTAGCAGAGCTGGGCAATCTCGCCACCTCCGCAGCACTGCAGAGGAGAAAATTGCATTTGAATGTGAATTGCCCGCATAAATCCAGTTTTTGCAGCCTGTCACCTTCTGAGGGTTTATTTTGGGGTTGGGTTTTAGTTTTGTTTTTGGTTTTGCAGGGGTTTTTTTTGTTGTTGATTGGGTTTTTTAATATTGCAACTGGTTATGCCTTCTCTGAGTTTACGTCCTGCCACTAATGCCCTCAGAGAGACTCTGAGCATCCAGAGGAATATCTCCCTTTGATCTGTTATTTATTATCAAACAATTATCCAGACAGACAAGCTACACCCACAGCCAGTTGGTGCCTCACATGCCAGAAAAGCAGTGGTCCAGAAGAGAGGGAACACACTCAGCACCAGATGCTTTTTATTGACTCCAGGCAAATCCTTCCCCCTCCTTGGGCTTCTGTTGGGCCTAAACCCCACAGCCTTTGTGAAAACACTTGAGTAAAAGTCCTACAGAAATGTGCTAATTAAAAATGTCATAAGTGTGCTAATTATGTTGAAGATTACCACGTCCCCAGCTGATCTGTTCCCAAGTTGCCATTTGAAAGCCAAGCTTCCAGTTCCTTCCAAATGTACATGGAGAAAGCTGATATGGCTCCTTTGTCCCAATCTCCTGCGTTGCAGCCTAAGCATAATCTCCCTGGTTTTGCAACATTCGGGCAAAATCACAGCTTTTGAAAGAGATTAGGTGGTGTAACTTGGCTCCAGCCATCCTTCAATCCTGGCATCTGTTTTATTGCTTTATGTATTGTGGAATTGAGGGAGATTATCTTCTAATTATTCCCTGTAGTCTGCAAGACAGATGGAGGGGGGGAAAAAAAAATAAGCAAATTATGTTTCATCAGCGTGCTGCCAGTATGTGCTCAAACTTCAATCTCTTTTCTGGTTGTTGTCCCAGACATGACAGAAGTGTGGGAATCATCTGCAGATGGGATATGGATCTGGAAGACAAGGGTCGACACAACCCCACACAGATTGTGCTTGCATGAGTGGCCACAGAATATTCAGGGTTTTTATCAGTTTTGTTTTCCCAGCACGGATTTAACAGTCAGGAAAGAAAACCTGTTGAGCCCAAGAAGAACATGAAACCAAACTGACCCAACCTCCAGCAGAAGCTCACTCAGGACAACTTAGAGACAACATCTGAGATAATTTTAGCCTGGCCTGCCCCTATTGCTCACAAGCCACCAGTGCCCCCACAGCTTCGTTCAGTGGGAATCAACCTCAACTATTTATTTTTGGAGATGTCTGGAAAGTGGATTTAGGCCTAGCTTTTGATTTTCTCCCTGTCCTTGCATTGGCACAGTCACAATGTCTTTGATTTTCTAGACAGGCAGAAGTTCCACATGGATTTGAGGTGGAGGCATTTTTGTTTTCACATTTTCTATTCGAAAAATAGAATAGAATAGCTCCTGCTCTGCTGTGGGGTCATAAAAATGAAACTTTTCTGTGGGGATGGGGGTGAAGAGCAGGAGGGACAGTTTATAAAGGATGGCAGGGCCCAGATGAATGAAAGAGTGAGGAAAACAAGGTAGGGGAAAAACAATCCAAAAAGAAACGGAGAGGACACAACGATTCAGCTGAGGAAAATGCTGAATTTACAATCAAAGCATTTAGCTGGGCCTAAACTTGCTCCTCAATAAAACTTCAGCTACCTTTGAGCCTTTTTTTGCCCCAAACAAGGGGAAGAGCTGCTCGTGGGGTGCTCCTGCTCCTTCCAGAGGCTCTGAGCTCAGGGCCCACCCTCCCCAGGTCCATCCCCGAGGGAGGGGAGCTCCTCTGGATGTGTTAATCCTCAGAGTAATGATGCTCCTGTGAGCATCATGACATCAAACACTGGGAGGGGAGGGGGTAATTAGTGCCCCAGAGCCGTCAGCAAAACGCTGGTTCTGAGCACCAGGCTTTGATTGGGTCATGAGGAAATGGTGTGGGGCTGGTGGAAAACTCCCTGCTCAGCAGGAACAAGGGAAATGGGCTGAACAGAATACTTTAAAGAATGTAATATTTTAATATCAGTGAAATTTCAGCCAGTTTGGGGAGGGCTGTGTTCATCTCCAGGCCTGGGTGCAGCTTCAGTGGGAATGGTGGGGCTCTCTGACCTCTCTGACCCCCTTTCCTATAAATCCACACCTCTCCTTATCTTCAGAGATTTCTTTGCATATCCAGGCACTTATTTCTGTTTGTTCTTTACTTTTTTAACCTCTTCTCTGTTGAAGTAAATGATCTTTGTCCCTTTGGATGCTCACAATTCTGGTGGTACGGTTAAGTTACTCAAAGTCCAAAAGAAAACTCTCCAATGTGTAGTCAAAATTCCTGATTGTTCTCACCACTGAGCTATCTATGACTACCTCATAGAAAAACGACATGGACCTGGTAGATCCAAGGAAAATAAAATATTCATCTGATCCTTTCAGCCTAATTCAATTTTCTGTGGCCCCCACACAAAGACACCTGTGGTTTTTCTACTCAATCAGAACAATTTGTACAACACTGCAAGGAAAGTTGCCCCATCTGGAAAACTCCTTGCTGAACAAGGGTGGATTTATTGTTGCTCTGTGATTCCTTAATCCTTTCACATTGTTTGTGATGTGGGGCTGGATGAACATAACTGAAACACAGGGTTTAATTACATCCAGAGGCTTTTGATGCTCTGAAGAAAGGAGAAAGACTCGTGGAGTCAAGAACTAGGCCAACAGCAGGTAGGAGCTTTTAAAGCTTCTCCTTCTTGAGTACATTACTTGGCTTTCCCCACAGGCACCCCTGCAAAAAAAAATTTAATCTGTCACACACTGGGACTAGATTCAGAACAGGTTAAGTGCCATGAGACAGCAGCAGCTGAGTTTGGGGGAATTTAATTGAGACCTGATGCCAGCCCTGTGCAAATCAATGGAAATATCTTACTGCATTTTACACCCCAAGTTAATGTGGAATATTTATTTTCAAACCAATTCGGGAATGCAAAAAAATAACTCGATGCTGAAAGAGAGGTACAAATTGTGGATTTGGAGCCAGTGCACGGAGCAATTTCTTCTCTGCTGAGTTATTTCTGAGAGGTGTTTCTCTTTCCATTCACACCCACAGCACACTCCTGTGTGCCCCCTGACAGTGGAGATACTCCTTTATTTTCACATATCATGCAAGCAGGGGAAATCATGCCTGGAAGCTGTAAAGTGCAAATCATACAGCAAAACCAGCCAGCAATCAAAAAAAAAAAAAATAGAATTCCTGTAATGGTTACAATCATGAAAACACTGTCCCATTCTCAGAGCCTCATTGCCACCATCCAAACCATCCTGGCTACACTTGAAGTGCAATCAAAGAAATGCCATTTCCCATTCTCTAATCCATTATTCGCCAAACCCCAGCACAGAATGAAAACAGAAGTGCAAACATCTGTTTTCAGGTTCAATCGTTTTGGAGGTCTGATTCCTCTGAAGAACTTAAACCCAGAAGTCAAACATCATAAATAATTAGACAAAAGGTGCTGAAAATTACAGGAGAGGAGTATCTCCAGTGCCTTTATAGACATCTTTGATACTCCTTTCTTAGGAAAACATTTCCTTTCAGGCAAGAACATATAACACAAGCAGCTGCTCTGATCTATTTCAAATTCCCAAGCAGGGTAGTATTTAAACTGCCTGATCAATTGTGTCTGCTTCTATATCCTTTTAATAACAAATAAAAGGCATTTTTGCAATATTAAACAGAGTTTTATTCGTGGAGATCTCCCTCTGCAAAGGGAGAAGAGTTCAGCTCTTGGTGTCTCACTCTCAGACATTTATGACAGGACAAACGAATTCTGCCTGGGATGCCCACAATAACCCACAGCTATTGGAAGAATAAATCTCTGCATCCCATTTCTACACCCCACAGCAGATGAATTATGCAGGATAAATACATCAGGACACATCCACTCAAGCAAGGAAACAGCTCCAGCCACAGCATTTTAATGGTTCTAATAGAAGGACAAGATATTATTGGCTGAATTTTGCCTTCAGTACCGTCTGTAAATGCATGTGGTTTCTTGAAAGAGAGCAGAGCCTTGTAAATATTTAGGCTGTGCATTATCCCAGATGGTGGCGATCCCTGTGAGACTTGCCATGGGTCCTCTTGAAAGGGTGATTTTGCAAATGATGAGCCCAGCCCCGTGTCATTGGAATGATACAGGGACGGGCTTGTGGTGTTCTGCAGCAGCAGCCCCAAACCCCACATCCCACAGCAGCCTTAAACCCCACATCCCACAGCAGCCCCAAACCCTGCATCCCACAGCAGCCTTAAACCCTGCATCCCACAGCAGCCCCAAACTCCTCATCCCACAGCAGCCCCAAACCCTGCATCCCACAGCAGCCCCAAACTCCTCATCCCACAGCAACCCCAAACCCCGCATCCCACAGCAACCCCAAACCCGCATCCCACAGCAAACCCAAACTCTGTATCCCACAGCAACCCCAAACCCACATCCCACAGCAACCCCAAACCCGCATCCCACAGCAGCCCCAAACCCAGNATCCCACAGCAGCCAGGCTGCCAGCAGAGATTTTGATTGAGCTGTATTTTTACAAGGGGATCTCTGCCCTTCCTCCCGTGCCGCGAAGATCATTAAGGGCTTTATGCTGTCACTTAAATCTGACACCGAAACGAGTCAAGCCCGGCTCAGCCGCTGCCGATTAAATTCTGGTTTTCCTCAGCAGAGGGAGCTTGAGTCTGCAGCAAGAGCTGGAGCTTCCCTTGGGCTCGTTCTCCTCAGCACCATCCATGGATACCCGCAGGGAAATGAGGAGAGATCCTGGCTCCAGGGAACAGCCGCTCATCCCTCTGGACCAGGAGAGCATCGAGCAATCCAGGATGTGCTGGGTACCCCCAGCTCTGCTCCAGAGGGGCCTGTGTGGGGTCAGCTCAAAGAGCAGCCTCAGGTGGGGGTGAAACCACAAGAAAAGTGGCTTTGCACTGGTCCCAGTCAGCACAGGGTGGAATAGAGTGAATTGGAGCAGCTGAAGGTCTGCATGGGATTGAGCATCCTCGGTGCCATCCCTTGGGAATTGGGGTGGAGGATGTGGCTTTTCATGGAGCTGATGCTTTAAGTTTTATCTTTTATGTTTTTCAGGTTCTGTGCTGCCCAGGGGTGCAGCTCTGAGCCTCATGTTAAATGTTAGCTAACTCTCTTCATGGAGCAGGGACACAAAACAAATCCTTTTCCTGCTGCACACCAAGGACAACTTTCAGCCCAAAAGCACAACCAAGGGTGGCTGAAGGGAGGAACAAGAAGGATGGGACCTGACAGCCTGGAGCTGCAATGGGACAATTAAACCCCAATGTGCAAATGGAACAAAACTTATAAAAATGTAAAACCTTGTGATCAGTCATACATTTTTGTGACCATTTTAATTCCACCTTGGGTGTAGCCCTGCTCAGGCCCTGTCCTGCCCAAGGTGTATCCTAAAGGCCTTTTAATAAATATCTATTTTATTCTCCAGCTCTGTCCAGTCTCTGTTCCAGCTCAGCCTTCACAAGTTATCAGACCTGGCCACACTGAGAAAGCTGGCACAGGGAATCAGTAAAAAACCAGGTTTCTTCGGAGTTTTTCTCTCTGCAGGTTGGCACAGCAGTGCCCAAAGGCTGTTCCAGGATCCATCTGCACCCTGAGCACCATCCTGGGGACCCAGAGGGGCTCCAGAGCGAGTGGCAGGGATGTGTTCACCCTGCTGGAAGCCCTTGGGCTGGCATTGACCATTCCTCCAGCTCCCTTGGCCTGTAGGCTCTAATAAAGCCACTTTTGCTTCACCCAGAGCAAATCAAACACAGCTCCCCAAGCAGCTCTCTCCAAAACCCTGTCATTTTTTTGGCTCTCAGAGCCCCTTGGAGGGTGGTTCAAAGCCACCCCTGGCCAGGGGCTGAGCAAGGCACTTGTGTGCTGCCATTTCCGTGTGAAAACATTGGCCTGATGTTTGTAAACATAACAGGAGGCAATTAGTGCTCGTAACTCAGCCCCGAGATAACCCAGGATGGGAACACAGGGCTCAGAATAGAAAGCTGAGCACACAGGTATTAAAATCACCCCAATAAAAAATACACCTTGAAAGAATTAGAAACAAAGCCCGTAAGATTGGATTCTTAGGCCTTTATCCTGTGCACCAGAGGAGCAGTTATCTAATTTTCTTCCTCCAACAGGCTGTGATCCATGGGAAAATACTTCCATAAAACAGCCATTAACCAATTAATAGCATTCTGCCTTGAGTTGTCTGCTTATAATCCATCTTTTCCCACATACTCAAGTAAATTCAAGCTGTATAATTCTAACCTCAGATTCTCTTGATGGGCAGATCATTTGTTGTGATGGAAGAAGTGCCTGCTACCCACTTATTTTCCAGGTAAATGAAACAAGCTGTAAACGAAACAAGCTGCAAAAATTAAATCTCGCAGAGTTCAGGGCCGCCTGATTGAATATGCATCGGATCAGCCCCAAATTGCAATCGGTTTGCATATTTCCCAAAGAGATGCCAGCACATTAAATGCCCATGAATGCAAAATAGGCGGTGGGTTGGGTTTTTTTTGGGGGGGGTGGATTTGTATAATTTAAGAGAGGGTGGCTGGAAAATGAATGCGCACAATGGGATTATACGATATTCTCAGGGGTTCAAACGAGTCGCTGTGTGCCTCGGGGAGAGGCCGAGGTGGGGATTAAAGCCGAGCCCGCAGGCAGGAGGAAATCCCAGCCCTGTTGCCCCTGAATGGCCGAGGGTTTGTGGAGTCACCCGAATTTTCACCATTTTTTTCACGTCCGTGCGCTGACAGCAGAGCGAGGCAGGGGCGGTGCTGAAAGGCAAATCGCCTCCTGACTCCAGGGATGAATTTCTGTTTGTGCCACGAATGGAGCAGCACCCACCGCTCACACACATCTTTATTACATTTATTTTTCACCCCCTTTATGCCTCGCCTTCCCTTCACCAGGCGCTCAGAGCCATCATTCCCAAGAACATCTGTAAAAAACCCACGATGGCATCACCCTGCAGCTCCCAGCTCTCTGCCTGTCCTGAGCAGCTCCGAGTGGGATTGTCAGTGCTTTATGTATTTACAGAGAAGGCCTGCCATGGGGACTTTTTTTTTTTATTTTATTTTTTTTGGTTTCTATGAGTCTCAGCGCCACAGGGGGTATTTAACTTTCTGCCCTGGTTGCTGTAATTCTCTCTCCAGTGGATATACAGTTCAGATCAGGTTCCTATTGCTGTGATGACAGGCATTCAGCAGGCACTGTAATTGCAGAGTTAAAACAGCTCATTTTCTTACTGGCAAGCTGTAGTTAAAGAGGTGCTAGGAGGCAGCCTGGCTGTCTGCAGAGGAACTGATCAAAGCACTGAAAGGCATCTGGCTTGTCTCTGTTTTCTTTCACCACCCCCCTTGCTGATGGAGGGGAAAAAGAGAGAGAAGAAGAGAAAAAGCGAATAAAAAAAAAAAAAAAAGAAAAAAAAGAGGAGGAAAAAGAAGGAAAAAAACCATTAAAAAGGAATTTATGAAAATGAATACTTGTCCGTTTCCTAAGGGTAAAAGGCAGTGTCTTATTAAAGGCAGTAAACACAGTCGGGTTAGGTCGATTTTTTTCAAGCCTCAGTATTTTTTAATGAGAAAAATGGGGCTTGTGAATGTTCATTTGTGTCTACTTCCATCAGCTCTTCCCAGTAGGACCTGAGCTGTTGGGGAGCGCTTTGCACACTGCAGGGACAGAGCTTTTCCCATCTCTGTACCAATGTCACCCTTCCTCACCACACTCAGCTTTTTCTCCTTTTGACCTCCACCCTTCTCTGAAGGACACCCAGCTGTAGCCAGAGTGTGATGGGCAGTGGGATTCTGCATCCTGGATTAACAACAAAACTGCAAATAAAACACTGTTTTACTTTAATTTTTATTTGTTCTAATTTGTTCCAATTCCCCCTGTCATACATTTCAGCAAATCACAAAGGGAAAGGTGAACAGGTTTGTCAAACCCTTTGAGAGGTTCATCTGAAGGATGAAAAAAGGGGGAAAACTCCATCAGCAGGGGAAGGTGTCCATCAAACAATTGACATCAGTGATCCAAAACCCACTGAGAAGCCACTCAAAATTATTCTGCCAGTGAGATAAAGGAGCCCCCAGGCAAGGAATGGCTCCAATTCCAAATAAGAAAAGAAATGTCACTTTTTGGGGAGAAGAACCGTTCAGAAATGAGGGAATTCCTTCCTGTGAAGCAAAGGGAAGAAGGTTTACCACTCCAGGGCTGGCAGCTGAGGGCACACACTCCCCTCCAGCAGCTCAGAGAAGATTCAGGACTTCTAAAAGGTCCTCTAGGGCAGGAACCTGAGCCAGTCCATTCTATTTTCCAGCATTTTTCACCCAGCTTTCCAAGCTGCAAAAGCAGCAGGATCTGTGCTGGCTCTTCCCAGCCCTTGGAATCTCCTTGGGGACAGGACCCATTCTCACTTTTGCTCCTCTCACAGCTCATTTTTGCACCCCCTGTCTCTGGAGGGGGACACCAGCGCTCTTCCCACAGACCAAAGAGGGGTTCAGAGCCTTTGAAAGGAACAAACAAACCCCGTAACTCCACGAGGAGCCCAGACAGGCAATGTTGCAAATTAAGTTGAAAGAGGCCCAGTTACTGCGCCATTATTTGATTTCCCCTTCTCTAATCCCTTGCTTGTAATTAGCATAATTTATTAACATATTAGAGCCATGCATGTGAACCCTCTTTATAGTTGCTGAGTGCTCCCTGAGGCTGCCTAGTGAAAGCTTTTCCCCACTGTTTAATAATATGTTACATAAGGAAAACCAGCTTCTGATATAATTTAAATTATGACTTTCCTTTCTGCCTCTGAACACTCATTTCCTTTAAATGAGGTTAATTTCCTTAAATAATGAAAATCCTCCAATTTCAGTTTTCCATTCATTAGACCCCCCTTAGTTCCACATGAAAAAGTCGCACGCCGAGAGGGGAAAAGAAAAAAGAAATGAAAAAAAAAATTTAAAAAAAAAGAAAAAGAAAAGAAGATAAAAGAAAAATTTTTTTAAAGTTCCACTGAACTTCAAACATAACCTTTCTGAGAAGAGGTTTGCTGGGATCCTGTCTTCTCCTTTCCTTCCTGGATTGAGAAGGGCACGACACAGCCTGGCAGGAGATAAAGATGGACAAACCACTCTACACCCAAACTCCTTTCTCCCATCTGGCACAAGAGGTCCTCTGCATCCTGAGGGCATCTCAGAATTGCAAACATTTTAATGCTCCTCTGAGGCATCACAGCCAAACGTGGATTTCTTTGGATTCCCCCAGATAACTCCCTTTTTTTTCCCCCATTAATCTGCTGATGATATTTTGGCAAACAGGGCCACCCTGTCCCCTTTCTGCTGTGGATGCCCAGGTCCATCCCTGGGCTCAGGATTGCACCTCCCTGGCTGCTCCAATGACCTTTGCCTTCACTTCTTGCCCTTCAGGCATCACTCCTGACCCAAACTTACAGCTCCCCTTGCCCAGGAATCAGCCCCTCAGCTCCTTTTCCTCCCTGTTTTTCTTCCAGGTCTTCTGAACCTCCCCAGTGATAACTCAAAGCAAGGACACTTTCAAGAGTAACTCAAAATGTGATGGAAAGCGGAATTTCCTCCTTGCTCCTCCACATTCCGTACAGAAATACAAATGCATTTTCCTGTGGAATGCTGGCTCAGGAGTTCCCTAGCCCTAAGCCCAGGATCAAGCACTAGCTAAGCAGAAGACATGCTGCAGAGAGGCAAAACCTGGCCAAAATCTGATTTTGTGCTGCTCCCCCGAGTGCCTGTGCGCTCCTTGTCTCGCCCAGTGCGTGCAGCCGAGTTCAACCTGCCTTAACTCCCGATACCTTTGAGGATTTGGGCCTCTGTTATACCTCAATAAACTGGGAATGAAGCAATTCCTGCCCCTCAGAGAACAGCTGGGAGCTATCAAAGCTCGTGGCTGTGTGCTCCTGGCAGATAATTCCTGCTGCTGTCCCTGTGTGAGCAGGGCCCAGCCTCGGTGGCACTCCCAGCTGTGGAGTGATGCAGAGCAGCAGCATCCCTCATGGCTGAGCCTTTAAAGGTGGTGTTTCCATGCTAAAAAAAAGGGCTCTCTGCTTTTTTCATAAAGAAATACCTGACATGACAAAGCCCCCACTGAGAGGTTTTGTAAACACCTTGTTTTGGGGGCTGAAGAGCTGCAGGAAGCTCTGAAGGGAGCAATGTGCCCCTCTCTCTGTGCTGGGCATCTGTCAGAGCCCAGCAGTGCCCTGGGACCAGGGCAAGGCTTTATTGAGCAGCAAATAATGATCCCTGAGGTTGGGAAAGGCCTCTGAGCCCATCAAACCCAGCCTGTGCCCCAGCCCACCTTGTCACCAGCCCAGAGCCTTCCTTGGACACCTCCAGATTCCTGCAGGCTCCTGGGCAGCCCCTTCCAGTGTTCAACACCTCTTTCCATGAAGGAATTCATCCTGGTGTCCACCCTGACCCTCTCCTGGTGCAGCTTGAGGCTTTGACTCAACCTGGGCATTGTTCTGCTGAGTTTGGGGCAGAGCTTGTGCTTGCAGCCCCAGTTAACCTCGCTGCAAGGAAAAACCCGACCCAAAGAGCAGAAAATGTCAGGAGAATTATGTTAATTTGCAGAGCGAATTTTCTTCAGGACCTCCAAGAAGTGAGCGAATGTTATTGTTGTTATTACTTGGTTTTTTATCACTGGGGAAACCCAAGGACAATTAAATGAACTCACTGGAGATCACAATGCCAGGCAGAGAAGAAAAAGAAACGTTTCCTGACTGATGTTGGAGGTTTCTGGACTTGGGGATTTTAGGGGTGCTTTTCCTGAGAAACTGCTGGTTTCCTGAACCCAAAACTTCCATGGAAATGGATAGCCTGTCTGACCAGGAACAATTCTTGCTGTTAGGAACGAGCTTCACCACAAATGGGAGCAGAGGAGGCTCAGACAGGAGGGTTTGGATGTGTCTCCCCTTCCCACCCAGGGTGAAAGCCAGCAGGGCCCTCCAGGGCCAGCTCTGTGCCAGCAGGGAACAGGAAAACTGGTTCCCACCCCACTCCCTGCTTTTGACTCAAGCAGAGTCTGTTCCCCTCTCCTCTCCCCTGAATCTGATTTACTGTGGGATTTATCTGATTTAGGGCTGCTCCTCTTTCATGCTCTGCTCGGGAGCAGCGGTGTCTGGGATGTTGCAACATTTAGAAAGCTTTTGGGTGTTTTTATGGGTATTGAAATGTGCTTTTCATGGTACAGCTGCACACGCCCTTTCCACTATTCAGCCTCTTCTCCTCCCACTTGAAAACAAACCTTTTGAAAGCAGAGGGGAAGAATAATTAAAAAAAATTGTAATCTGCCTCAGGTGATGACATGATTGAAACATCACCATTTTGTCTGGAGGGTCACAGGATGGTTTTATGAGAAAGCTTTAAAGCTGCTAACTGGAGAGAACCTTTGATATTTCACCTTTTGTTGTTGCTAACGTGTTCTCCTTCCTGACTCTTGGAAACAAAGCCCTGTCGCTTCGACAAATTTGGTGCCAAAGATGTTCTGCCACGGGCTGGTTTGACAATCTGGGAAGATTAATTGAGCAGCTACATCTGAGATATTCCAAATTGTTTCGGTAATTTAGATATTTACCAGGCAGGAGACACCACAGCCCCGCAGCCAGCCTTGGGAATGGGATGGTGGAGCCTACATGGTATGGTGAGATCCCTTGTGGGGTGATTTGGGGTTTGGTAAGAAAAAATTCTTCTCATGGTGGCTTGTGTTTCACCAAAACGGCTGCAAATAAAGGGAAAACTGAACTCAATGTGCTGCAAAGTGCTCGTGGTGGCATCAGCAGCGATTGGGCAGAATTATTTTCCCACTCCTTATAAAAGAAAACAGTCACTAAGAACTAGGAGTGGAGATTTCTGTAGCTTTGATGTGACTTCTTCTGTGTTTTTAGAGACCCAGCAAAGCATTTCTCACCAGTTGATATCACGCAACTTCCTCGTTAGTCCTGTCTTGGTGATTATGAACCAACATTTCCCAGATCTTGAATTTTTTACAAATGTGTTCATTTCCCAGAATTGCTTAAATCTTGTAGGCAGGGATATTTCTCCATTGGTTTGCTTCTAGTGTTATATCTAACACATATTTCCACTATTATTCTACCAGTATTACATCTAATGTATATTTCTGCTGTTGGATGGTTGTTGCTCCTGATGAAAAATGAAGTTATTCCTGATCAAGCAGTGGTAGACAGAAAATGGAAAAAGAAATCTCAACATTAAACTGCAGCAGAGCATGAACTCTACTCAAGCAGCCATGGAAGGTTCTCGGGGTGCATTTCCCAGATATTCCTCACTCAGCAGCAGCTCATAGAAAGGTTTGCAAGAAACAAATGAGACGGATTGGGAGTGTAATTGAAAAGAATGTGAGGATTGTACTTGAAAAGACATTAATGGGTCATTTCTAAAACCATACTGACATTTCTCCTTGTACCAGAGTCTATTTGAGGAAAACGTCTGCTTATTTTGTGAGATGCAGGAGGTTTGGAAAAGATGTAGAATTTTGCACTGTAGCCAAACCCAAATGAAGACAAATGAAAATGGGCTGGTGGCAGCCAAAGGAAGCCAAGTCAGACCATAGACACTGCTGGGACCTGTCCATCACGGGCTGCTGGCAGAGATCCTGAGCAACTGAAAATGTTTCCACCATGGCTCTCTCAAAGTGAATGGTCTGGGCCTCATAAAGAGCTGTTTCTTGTGGAAATGGCTGGAAATATTTAGCCTTTGGGTCCTGGTGGAAAGTTGTCTCCGCTGAGTTTGGCCAGCACGACTTCGCCTCGAAATTATCTTCACCAGCCACTAAATGAGATAAATGAGAAGCTTAGAATGGGAACCACTGCTGCCTTTTGTGATACCAATGAGATGGAATTGTTCTGCCATAGGAGAAGAATAAATAGGAATTATTATACATGATGTGTATGTCTGCCATCCTGAGAAAAAAAAATTAAGGGTGCCCTGGACCCTTTTGATATGGAGTAATGAGTGATTTTTTTCTCTCTTTTTTTTTCCTGGGCACACCCAAACTCCTGGAGGCTATCTCCTGTAAAAGAGGGAGGTGCAGGCAGCTTGTGGAATACATTAATTTTACTTTATTTTATATATTGTCTTGTCAGATACACTTAGAAGAGAAGGATGCAAAACATCGGCTGGAGCAGGCAGATAATTTATAGGTGGAACACCAATTTTTGCCATCTGGAAGGGATTTTGTCTTGGGTTTAAATGCTAATTTTGTGTCTTCTGGCCAGGTTTATACTCCACCCATAGAATACAGAATTCTGTCTGGGAATTTCCATGAATATTGCCCCTGTTCCCAGTATTCCAGATTGTCCACGGACTTAGAGCAGGGATGATGGAATTGGATGGATTTTGATGCAGACAATCCCAACTATTTTTAGCTTTCATATCAACATCTGTGCAAAGATTCACCTATCAGGAATGCTGGGTTGGACAACTCAGAGGTCCCAGTGCTCCCAGTGTGGATTTCCCAGTGCCACCATCACAGACCTATTTCTATCCACACGGGAGGAAGTTATAACATGGAGATTTCCTAAATGATGTGTCAAAAATAATGTTTTTTAATCTAGGATTAAGTGAGAATATGATGCCTGACCCTGTCTGGATGCCAATGTCCACCAAAGCTGCTCTGACACTCCTCTCCTGAGCTGGGCAGGGGAGAGAAATTGTAATAAATAATCAAGATAAGACCCTGGAGAGCTCACTGAGCAATTGTCCTCACAGGGAAGACAAAGAGATCCCAAAATCTCACCATTCAAACTCAACACAGAGAAAAACTGCAATAAGAACTGCACTTGTTGGTGGTTAAAATATTGCTGTGGCCTTTCTGTGGGGAAATCCTGTGGAGTTTTGATGACTGCTTTCCCCAGCGAGCTCCATCCAGGCAGTGTTTACCCTCTGTGAGCTCTGCCCTGGCTGCCATAGAGAGAAATCAAATGCTATGGAAAACAAAAGTGGCCTGAAGTGGAGCTGTAGCTAACTCCAGCTGTAACAACAGGGCTGTGGCTTTCCAAATTTTAATCTCCCAAAAGAATCTGTATCAAATTCTTCAGCCCAGGGGTCAAGAGGGATTTTAGTAATGGAATGGGACAACTCAGCCTTGTAAAGCCTTGTGGGCAAAGGCCTTCAGTGGAATAAGTGTCCATGATAAGTGCTCCCAAGCCAGGCAGGAATAAAAACAAATAACTGCGATTATTGAGTTATTTTACACTTTTCCCTCTTCAATCCCATCCCTCGTGGCGAGGATGACACGCTCTGCACAGGAGGCAGCTCAGTGGAGGAGGCAGCGGGCCCCACGCTCACATTTCTGATGTTTTTTGAGCAGGGCCCGTAGCCATGGCACAAAAGCTGCCTCAGGAATGCTCTCTGGGTTTTGTCATTCCGGTGGTATTTGGATACAAAAGTACAAAAGTGAGTTGGGAATACAGTCTGGGCAAGCTCAGGGCCTCAACACTTCTATTGCAAGTAACAAGCTGCAGTGCAGCCCTCGCTTGAGAAAACGGGCTGGGAATGCCCGGCAACAAAAAAAGCTGTGGAAAATAAACGGTGCCTCCAACCTCTCAGAAATCCTTGTTTATTCATCTCCAGGTCCTAGGAGAGCATCCAGAAGGACCTTCCAGCCCCAGCCCAGCACTGAAACTCATTCCCCCTGAGCCAAATGGAGCTGCTCACTGTTCATGAGCCCTTGGTGCTGATGGATGGATGTGTGAGAGAGCAGAGATGACCAACACCACTGCTGAGTTCAGACAAAAGCACTGAGAATTTTCCATTTCCCATATAAATTCCTCTCTCTGCAGTGCAGGGAAACCTGGGGTGCATTTCCTATAGCACAGCAGGTACAGGCAGGTGGAGAACAAGATAAATGCCAGTCTGAAAGGCAGGGCTGAGGGAGATGTGCTGGGAAATGCAGCCTTACCTTGGGCTCCCATCAGAGCAGGGGACTGACTTTGGTCCTCTGTGGGTCACTGATAATATTTCCTATATAGCAGGGGGAATCAGAGCTTCTGCAGCCAGGAAAAACCTCACTGCCCTTCTCATTTTCCCTAAATTCCCCAAGTCAGCCAGCTCTCCCATCACTCTGGCTCTCACAGGACAGAGCCACAATGTCCCTGCTGAAGTGGAGCAAACGTTTTTCCAAAGGGTCAGAGTTCAGGAGGAGCTTGTAAGCAGATTATGGGGCTGGCAGAAAGGCCAAAGGCACCCTAAGTCTTTACATTCCCAAAGTGCTGTGTTAAACTCTAGCCCAAGGATGTACTTAACCCCAAAGAGGACGGAGGTCAAGTGAACTTGCAGCATTTCAAACACAATCAGCCTGGAAAAGTAGCTGTTTATAAAGAAGTTTATTGCAGAGCCAAGCTAATGTTAGCATTCCCTCTCTACAAATAAGCCTGACCTATTGTTAGTCTTGTCAAAGAGCTGCCACGTTTGTTTTATAGCATCACACAGCTAGGCTTTATTTCAGTTTAGATTAAATCTCAGGGAACGTTTTGGCTCAGGGGCATTGAAAGGAGATGCAGGGGGAGTGTTTTTGCCATCTCTCTTGAGGTACTTAACCCAGACTTGCTGCTTATACTGTCGGGAGAGTGAAGGAGAGGATTGCAGAGGGCAGCTCAGAGCTCCTGGAATGGACCCTGAACTGATACCTGGGGAGTCCTTTTTCTTTCTTGGGCCAAAAAAATGAGGTGCAAACAGGCCAGGCTTGGCCCAGCCTCAGCAGCTCTCCTGCTTTTCTCAAACATCCTTCACCAGGCACCAGGACACCCAAGGGCTGTGCCAGGGGATGCAAGCAGCCCAGCTGAGGGTGCTGAGGGTGCTCAGCAGTTCCCACCTGCTTCTCCAAAGGACCAAATGTATTATTTGGCCAGAGAAACTTGGCCAAAATCACAGGATCATAAGGATTGGAAAAGATCTCCAAGATTATTCAGTACAAGCTGTGTCCCATTCCCAATCCAGAGCCCTGTGTGCCACCTCCAGCCCTTCCTGGGACACTCCAGGGACGGGCACTCCAAACCTCCCTGGGCACTTCCAATCCCTGAGCCCCCTTTCCATGGGGAAATTCCTGCTGCTGTCCAAGCTGAGCCTCCCCTGGCCCAGCCTGAGGCCGTTCCCTCTCCTCCTGTCCCTGTTCCCTGGGAGCACAGCCCGACCCCCCCGGCTGTCCCCTCCTGTCAGGGACTTGTGCAGAGCCACAAGGTCCCCCCTGAGCCTCCTTTTCTCCAGGCTGAGCCCCTTTCCCAGCTCCCTCAGCCTCTCCTGGGGCTCCAGACCCTTCCCAGCTCCATTCCCTTCCCTGGACATGCTCCAGCCAATGAGAATAACAACATTAAAATCACAAAATGCCTCCTTTAAAAGGCTGTGGCCACTACGAGAATCTCCCCCATGAAGACCATGCCCTGTACACATCATTATTTTTAATTACCATTTCTATAACATCCTAATTAATATTTCCATGATCATTGGAGTGACACTGGTAGAAGTTCTGAGCAACCACACTCAAGAACTGAGATCCCTTTTTGGGGGTGTCAGCAAGGAGGCACCAAATCTGCTTGGGGAGTGGAATATGTGAACTTTTCAGAGGCAGCTCAGCAATTTCTCGTATTACCAGAGCAAGAAATCAACCAAGATGTGGTGAAAAGCCAGGAATGAATGTCCACTCCTCTCAATGCTTTCCCAGCCTACACCTGGATGCACAAATTCCAATTACCCAGGTGGACATGGGACTTGCACAGGTATTTTATGGGAGAAACGAGTTTATTCTAGCCCCTTAAGTGTTCTCCCAGAGCCTGTTTGGCTTTGTTTTATGATAATAGTAATCTTAGGTGAAGCATTTCAAATCCTGAAGCTTAGAAGTCGTTCCTGTAAAGGCCAGAAGCGTGCTGTGGAATGAGTAAAGATTGCATATTTGGGGATTTTATAGCAGCCTCAGAAATGTCTCTGCTGTGTCAGGGAGGCTGAATATTCCTGAGCCAGGAGGCAATTAAAATATGGAATATGGATGTTTATTCTTATATGTAGACTTTGTTTCCAAAAAAAAAAAGAAGTTTAGGAAAGCTCTTTTTTTTGGTAAATATGTGAAAATAAATTAAGCAACCTTTTCTCCTGGTTGAACTCGATACTCTAATGGTGGTTTATGAGAAAGGGGACTCAAAACACATTTCAAATACAGCGAAAATTCTTTTCCTGGAACAAAAAACGCTTTCATTTTTTTTCCTAGGATACATCTTGCTTAAGAGCCCTGAGTGCTGAACAAGCCATTAAGAAATGCTGTCTCCAGTCCAGCTCTCTCAGCTCTTTCACACATAATTGCCTAATTGGAATAGGATCATTTATTAGCTTCTTTGCTTGAGGCTTCTGCAGCTCCAGCTCCTGCTCTTGGGCATCCTCCTTTGAATTGTAGCATTTACCTCAGCTAATTATAATGTGGTATCACTTGATAAAGCCAACTGAGATCATAATGGGAAGACACTGAAACATCTGCCAAGGTTGGAAAATTGGGTTTTTCTTTCTACTCCTGCCAAAGACAGGTTACCTGTAATTAGTTCTAATTTATAAATAAGTGCAGGCTGTACTTCTAAAAGGTACAATATCATGCCTTGCCCCCTTTTTAGAAACAAGTTGGGAATTACACATCTCAATCAAGTGTATTCCTTCTCTGTGTCAGGAATAATGGCTTTGCCTGAGAATTTAGGGAGGAGAAAAGGAGTTATACAAGCAAAATATTCATGGGATTCCTGTCCCAAGTGACAAAAAAACAATGGCACAAGTCCCCAGAATGGAAATCAAGGGAGTTCCAAAATTCTCAATATGGATTATTTTCGTTGCTCTCTGAATCCTGAATATTTATTATTCAGGCATTACAACTCGTCTTCAAACCCCTTTGAATTTTTTAAAAATAGTTGTTATTTTTTAATGTCAGCTGTAGCTCTCAAATAATCACAGGGCTCCAGGAGCCAGAGTTTTACAAACCCACGAGCATCCCAAGAGCTGGAAAACTCTGCTCAGATCTGCCTGAATTTACATCACATAATGGAATTTCTAGGTGGTTTTTTATCTGTTTGGGGGCTTGTTCTCAAGTGATTCCAGTATTCCAGCCCATTTTGGCACGGGCTGTGCTCCCCAATCAAGGGCAGGCAGAGCTGTGTGGGAGCACCAGGCTGGAACTCCAAAAGGGCTGCACGGGACAGTTGGGATGCACCAGGGAAAAAAAACAAACCAAAGCTGTCTGTGGAGTTTAGGAGTGGAATAACTTCAGATTTGACACCCTGCCTGAGCCAGACTTGATGACAGCAGCTTCCACCAACCCCTCCTGAATCCTTCCTGCCTGCAGTCAGCCCTTGCAATCAGCCTGTCCCGATATCAGCGCAGGAAGGGAAGAGGAGCAAAGCCACCTCACAGCCCTTGATGTCTGACATTCACCTGCTGCCCAAGTGGGTGCCGTGGAGCGGCTCTGCAGCCTCTGAGTGGGCACCACTTCTCATTTTGCAGACACCTCCCAGTCCTCCGAAGCTCTTCCCGTTTTCCTGTGGCACCTGATGCCCTTCCCGAGGTTCTGACCCCAGCAGGGTTTTCCTTGAGCTGAAGAGGCTGTGGGGGATGAAGTGCTGACTGCTGATCTCGGGTCTGTGCCATCCCCTGGGCTCTGTTTTTAGAAGGCTGTTGAAGATAAGCTGTTGGCAGGCTGCTCAGGAGGAAAAGGAACAAAAAAAAATAAGGATGCAAAGGAAGGTGGTGGATGTGCTGAGGAGAACGTTGAGCTCCACAGCAATGCAGAAAACTCTTTTCAGAATGGCTGCTCCCTTGGTGGGTTTGTTTTCTCCCTCTGAATGCCTGAAATTTTGCACTGACAATGGGAGAGAACCTGGTTGCAAAGAGTTTTAATGATCTTATTGTACATGGCAGCACTCATGCAGTCCAGATCTCAGCTTTTCCCCTTTGGACTTTGTAAAACCCATATTTTTTTTTTTTATCCCTCCTATTAGAAACTGAGCCAGAGAACAAACAAATAACTACATCAAGATAGTTGGCTCCTTAAATTTCTTGACTCACTCTGGAAATGGATTTTATGTGTGTATATGTGTGGTTTCTCCTCTCTTTCTTCCTTCTTTCTAACAGCCACCTTGTATTAAACGTTTCATCACAGACATTTGGTCATCCTTTAGAAGCCTTTTGGTGAATTCTTGCTGGTGCTGCAGTTTGTCCAAGCAGAAAGACCAGGGTGAGTAATGAGAAAATAAACTTTCCCCTGTGCTGTTCTTTCACTTCTCGGATTCTGCTGCTGTGGTTTGACCCAAGATTTTTTTTTCTGCTTCTGCACCCTTGCAGAAAATGGAGAGTGATTCTCAGGGGGAAAAAAAAAAGACAATTCCGTCTTCTTGGGTTTGCTTTTTTCTGAGATTGATGGTGGGTGCTCATCAGGAACCTGGGTTTGAGGCAGAAGTCTTTCTTCAGAATCCAATTAATGTGGGGTAAATTACAGACCAACTTTTACTCCTTTTGCCTGACTAACAGGGTTTGTTTTAAAAGCAAACCACCAAACTTCAGCTGAGCCATCACCAGCCCAGCCTGCCCCAGCATTTGATAAATCTTTACATTGGGCAGGCACTTTTACATCATTACTTGAGGCTGGCAGCAGGCACTGAGGCTCCAGTCCCACAGAACTCCACAGGGATCCTTCAGAGCAGTTTTCTCTGGAAAATTTCTACTCATATCAGCTCCAATATTGGTCTAATTGAGGTTATTTGAAGTGTGGGAGCCTGGTTGTTTGGGGTCTTTCAAATCCTTTCAGTGAGCACTGAAAATTTCATCTGGATGAGATCTGAGAAACCAGGAACAGGTTCAGCATTTATGAATTTCATCAGATTAAGCTCAAAAAAAAAAAAAAAAAAGGGTCAAGAGCCTCCAAGAAGACCATTGTGTTCTACAATGGGATTTAAAAGAACAGTGGAGTCCTGAACCAAAAATTGGCAGTAAGAGGTGAGCCTTCCCTTGCAGTACAAACAGGCTGAAAAACAAGCCACAAACTCAATATATTTTCAGTCATACTCAGGCAGGAACCTGAATGCTGCTTCACAAATATTCCAGCTTGGCTGGCTGCAAATCATTGAGTTACATTAATTCCTCCAGCTCTTCAGAAACTTCCACTTCAGTGAATCCTCCCCAAATCAAGAACACACCTTGATAAAATACCTGTTAATTGTGGATGTTAATTCAATATTCTCATGTTCAGCTCTGTATTACTGACAGTAAAGTGCAAAGCATTTATAATATTTTTTTGTCCAGAAGCAGCTGTGTTCGTTGGCTGGGGAGGTCTCTGTGTGTGTGACCATGGATGGGCTTTTTGGAAGGTTTGGTGCTCTCCAAAGGAAACTCCAAGGGATGGAGGGATGGGACAAGGGCAATGGCTTCCCACTGACAGAGGGCAGGGATAGATGGGATATTGGGAAGAAATTCCTCCCTGTGAGGATGGGGAGGCCCTGGAATAAGATTCCCAGAGAAGCTGTGGCTTCTCCATGCCTGGAAGTGTCCAAGGCCAGGCTGGACAGGGCTTGGAGCAGCCTGGGACCGGGGGGGGAAACTTTAAGGTCCTTTCCAACCCAAACCATTCCACAATTCCCTGATTCTATTCCACGACCCTTCCCTCATTCTCTTTCATCCTCTCCTCTCTCTTTTGGGTCTGTTCCCACCACAAACCCCTCAGGACAGCAGTCACCTCACGCAGCATTCCGTGCTGCACTCACCCGCGAATTCCCCCTGCTCCTCATCCCTCCCCAGAACCCCATGCTCACTCCAAAACACCCACAGAGGACCCAAAAAACCCTCCAGGATTTGCAGCTCAGCCTTGTCCATCCCTTTGGGAAAGGAAGAGCAGACAGCCCGCTGCCCCAGACCACGTCCCAGGCTGGGCACATCCAGCACTGCCGCGAGCGCGGCGGGAGCTCTGCCGGGATTAACCCAGCACCTTGTTTATTCCCTGGGTTAATTTCACACGCCCAGCACCAAGCTTGTGTTAATTATATGATTTACTGGGCTGTGTTTCTTTTCTTTTTTTTTTTTTTTCATTGCATCGTTAAAAAAAAAAATAAAAGGTCTTGAATAAGAACTCTTGTTCTGGTAAATTTTTTTTTTTGCTTGTTTGTGAACGGCCTGGAAATAGTTAACGGCAGGCACGTCCTCTGGGCCAAAAGGGACTGGAAGGCTCAGATTATTGCCTTATTTATTTTATTTTATTCCTAATTAAGGTTTTATGAGCTCTGAATATGTTTACAGGAGCACATGCTGGAAAGGGCACATGGACAAACAGAATTAAGAGCCATTGGCTGCTCCACAGCGTGCCCAGATTAAAATGTCACGGAGCTGTCTTGTGCCTTTGCTGTTGGAAGAAGCTGGACAAGCCCATTTACAGCAGGAACAAAAGCTCACCTGGATAGTTTTACTTTCTAACCCAAGCTCAAGTGTTTGGGAGGGAGGAAGAGCTGATCTGCTGGTGGGGAAATAAATCCACCAAGCAGCGTTTCCAGAGGGAGCTTTGGAGCTGGGGCAGTTTGTTCGCTCATCACAGGTCTTTGTGGATTCAGTAAAGTTAAATTATAAAAGTGTCAGGCATTTTGCACAGCAGCTCCTGAGTGTGGGCTGCTGGGATCAGAGGAAGGGGGAGAAGCCTGAACTCAGATCCCACCCAGATCTGTCCAGGGGAGCAGGGAGAGGCTCCAGCCTGACCCCGCTGGGGAACAGACCTGGGCTTGTCTCAGTGCCCTGAACTCATCCTGCTCCAGGCTCCAGACTGAAATCATCATTTCCTGGGAATAACCTGGCTTGGTTTTATCAGAGTCCACGGATAAAGCTGGGAAAACGTTCATGCTTTCAAACTCAGGATGAACTCAGGGCCTGGATCAGCCTTTTCCAATCTCTCTCACTCCGGGCTGCTGAGGAATTCCCACCTTTCCTCCGAGCCCACGATATTGCCCTCCTGCTTCTGCAGCAGCAAAATTGACTCCTTTTTAACAAATCACCTCTCTCTTTCCCCCCAAATTTGTCTGCTTCTTCCACTGGCAAATGCAAGAGCACTGGGTCCTATCAACCAATTGCCCACGGAGAGTTTTATTGCCCTTTTTTTTTAGCTGCCAAGGGAAAAACTAAGGCTGTTTATCAGAGAACTGCAAACACTCAGTGCTCCAAGAAATGTTAATATGATGCCCTTGGGATAAATATTGCTTCACTGTGTTTTTCAGCTGTCCATTACTTTCCTTTTGAGAAATAAAAGGAAATACATTACTAAGAAACAGAATGATTGTACGGCACGGTTAAAATCAGAAATAATCTGGCGGTGGGAGAAAAAAATCCCCACATTTTTCTCCCAAAATACATTTTTAATTGGGAACAGAGCAGCACAGAGATCTAGGTGCAGATAAGTTAAGTTTTCCTGCGCAACAGAAAGATTTCATTGTTGGCTAGCATATTTTAGTACTTTAATTATCAGGACAAAAAAAGTGCTTCATTACTCCTTGTACAAAAACAAAACCCTAAGTGAATTATTCATCCATAATATCTGAATTCCAGCTGGAGAAAGTTGTGAGAGGAGTTTCACTTGCACCTAGAACGATGCTGAAATCCGTGAGAGCTCCAAGCCCAAAATGCTTTGGTGTATCTGAGTAACTCAGGGATTATTTCTCAGCCCTTCAGACCTGTAGGTGTTTTCTGTCTCTCCATTCCCTTGTGAATCCCAGTTTTAGGGCCAGGCATTGCCCATGTTCCCCAAACATGAATACATTACTCCTGCTGGGTATTTATTATTTGCATGGATTTCCCTCCCTCCCTCCGAATTCTCACGGTTTCCCGAGTCAGCGCAGGAGGAAGGTGGGAATGCCCTCGTAAGGAAATTGTTGCTTCTCAGCGTTATTTTTACTGCTGAGGTACCTTTGCTGACTCAGAGGAGCCTCATAATTTTACCTTTTCCTCTCAACCACCATCCTTCCAGTCAGAGCTCTCCTGCAGAAGGAAATTAGAGGGGGGGAAAAAAGCACAAGCAGGAGGTGGAAATACAGGATGCTGATCAGCCATGAGGTTTGGCCACTCTGGAGATAAAGGAGAGCTGATTCCCATCTTTATCCAGAGGTTCCAGCTGTGGCAGCAGCTGCACACCCTGATAGCCCTTTTCCTTTCCACCCCACCACCAGCCCAACAAAACCATCCATCTACTGGCCAATATTCTGCTATTCCTGCTGTCTCGCCAAACAGCAAAACCTGCAGGGGATGGTGCATTTCCAGATTGATGCCTTAAGTTTGAGCTTTCATGTTTTTCAGATTCTGTGCTGCTTAGGTGCAGTTCTGAGCTCACATTCAGTGTTAGAGAGTTCTTTTCACAGAGCAGGGACACAAAACAAATCCTTTTCCTGCTGCACACCAAGGACAACTTTCAGTCCAAAAGCACAACCAAGGGAGGAACAAGAAGGATGAGATTTCGTAACCTGAAGCTGGAATTGGACAATTAAACCTCAATGTGCAAATGGACCAGAACATTTAAAAATGTAAAACCTCATGACTGGTTGGCCATTTTGTGTCCATTTTTTGTCCATTTTGTGACCATTTTGGGTGCATTTTGTGACCACTTTTTGTCCATTTTGTGACCATTTTGGGTCCACCTTGGCTGTAGCCCTGGCCAGGCTCTTGTCCTGCCCAAGGTGGATTCTAAAGCCCTTTCAATAAATCTCTGCTTTATTCTCCAGCTCTGTCCAGCCTCTGTTTCAGCTCAGCCTTCCCAAGGCATCAAGACAAGGAGAGCAAGGGGAAAGAAAAAAAAAAACCAACCCTTGGAGCTGGTTTCTGTCAAAGGGTGAACTCCAGTGTGTCATAAACAAACAGCCCAACACGTTCTCCTGTTTGTGTGGGGCCAGAGAATGTTTGTGAGGCTGAGTCCTGAGGGAGACACTCACAGTAATAATGTCCAGACTTCCCCTGCACCAGGTCCAGAACTGCAGGAGAAAAAGGATGGGCACAACGAGGCTTCTGAGAAAGGAATTGTGCAATAGGAAATTGCTGCTGTTCCATTTTGCACCATGTTGTGCAAATGTGCTGATGGGAGGTTTTATTTGCCTGCCTGGAGACAGTTCAGCAGATTTCTGAAGGTTTGGGTGCCTCCACAAAGGGTGAAGGAGGTGCTATAGCTGCCCCAAATTTATTTGGGTTTTTTTCCTTCCTCTTCTTCTCTTAAATTCTCATTTCCACAAAGAATAAGTCCAGTTTTTAATAGAAAAGCACTTTAATTACAAGCTTTTACCAAGTGGAAGTGAGTCCTCCTGCTTCTGTCTGGGGTTGTATTTTTGAAGCAATTTCTTATCTTATTGTTCTGCCTTATTTTTTTGGAGATATTGGGCCAATTATCCATGAATTCCATGCATCAATCCCTATGACAAATCACAAATCACTATCACAAATTCAAAATACAGACAAAGTGGCTTTCTCCTCTAAGAGATCTGAAGATCCAAGAGCTGCTCCAAAGATCTTTTTTCCCATTCCTGGAACTGGACCAAGCAGAGGCTCTGGAAGGCTCAGTTTGTCCATGATCAGCTCCTGAGGCTGCCCAAGGAAAATCATCCCTTTCCTTTAGATTTCTTTTAATTAAACAGATTTACCTGTGGTTTGTAACTGAGCCTGAAATCAGGAATTCAGTCTGGAGACAGCCTCTTTCTCCTGATTTCATGAGTCAGGATCTGCGCATCAAACTGCAGGGTAAAATTATCTGTGCAGACGCTCCCTCCAGAGTTTGAAACTCCAACAGAAAACATTTCAAGGAAATATTTGGAAATGAGGATTTCTCAGCTAATGGTGCTTAATTGGACCCCCTTTGATCAAGGATAATGATGCTTAAAAGACAGAGTATTTGGGTAGAGGGTTTTTAAGTGGAAATCATATTTAATGCTCCCACTGCTGCTTCTTAAGGGGAAAAACCCCACACAACAGGGACTTGGAGCTTTCCCACCCTTCTCAGAGGAGGAATTTTGCACTTTGCTATTTACTGACTTGCTTTGGTGCTCTCAGATGGAAACATTATCAGACTCATCACCCTGGGACAGATCAAAGGCAGCAGCTCAGGCTCCTCCCCGGGGTGAAGATAAAGAGCTGCACTTGACCTGTGCCTGGAGTGTGGGATGGGGTCAAAATGCAGGAAAATAATAATAATAATAA
>VWYP01013817.1:111557-165318 GCA_013400435.1 Pycnonotus jocosus | reverse complement strand
AAAGTCAGGACCCAAGTTATTGTCCTTAAAAAAAAAAAAAAAAAAAAAAAGCCTGTTTGGAAAGGTTTGCTTAAAACCCCAAGGTTCCACAGGGATTCTGAAGAAGCTGAGATCTGAGTCTCAGCTGCAGGACACATCTAAAGGAGATTATCTCGAAGGAAACTGATGCCCTTTTTGGGTTCCCTTTGGGAGAACCTCTTTGGAGCTGGCCAGGTGAAGTTTATAACTGTGAGTGTCCTCGTTTTAATTTAATATTTGGGCATTTTATCCAGATCCTGGGATGAAACATCACTGTAGAATAATGCAAAACAGTTAAACTAACAAGTGCAAAAGCCACTTAACTTTTATATGAGAAATAAGGAAATATTTCTCTCTTTTCTTTCTTTCTCTTCTTCTTTCCTTCTCTCTTTTTCTCCCTCTTTCTCTCTTTCTCTCTTTCTCTCTTTCTCTCTTTCTCTCTTTCTCTCTTTCTCTCTTTCTCTCTTTCTCTCTTTCTCTCTTTCTCTCTTTCTCTCTTTCTCTCTTTCTCTCTTTCTCTCTTTCTCTCTTTCTCTCTTTCTCTCTTTCTCTCTTTCTCTCTTTCTCTCTTTCTCTCTTTCTCTCTTTCTCTCTTTCTCTCTTTCTCTCTTTCTCTCTTTCTCTCTTTCTCTCTTTCTCTCTTTCTCTCTTTCTCTCTTTCTCTCTTTCTCTCTTTCTCTCTTTCTCTCTTTCTCTCTTTCTCTCTTTCCTTTCTTCCTCACAAACTCAACATTTGAGCCACAGCAATAAAAAAAAAAAAAAATCAGAGCAAAAGGCACCACAATGCATTGACAAATCTGGAAAGAAAAAAAAAAAATCACTTTCTAAGTCTCTGGGACAGCTTTCACTGTAAATAAAAATAAAATAAAAAAAAAGAGCAGAAATTAATGTTTGCGGTCAGTCCCAAGCAAGCACACTCTCGAAGGCAAAGCAATTGCATTTTTTTTACCTGAAATCTGTGACAGATAGCCGAGGCACTAATGTTTTTCTCTGTTAATAAGGTGGATATGGAACAGAGCTCCTTTAGAATATGTACGGTAAAGTGGAAATGCATGCTTTGGGGAGTGCTAGAAAGCAGGCCAAAGATATGTCAAGTCCAATTAATGTCAATAAGGAACATCTGTATTTAGGCACCCAAGTTACTTAATGCAAACATTTCATAATTATATACTCTAGCACACATGGAGCATTATGAGATGTGGTGTCCCAGTGTGAATAATATTCACATTTTTCAGATCAGTCAGCAGTCTTGGTCTGGCTTTGGCTCAGCTTGCAGTCTCCCTGTAAGAGCATTTCTTTATAATATTGAATTAAGTACAATCCACATTTTTTCTCTTATCTGTGAAATCTTGTGGTTGTGGCTTGACTGTTTTTATAAAATGAAAGATCCAAGTGCATGTAAAGCTGGGGGTTTGGGGGCTTCTTTTTTTTTTTCCTTTTTTTTTTCTTTTTTTTTTTTTATTCCTGAGACATCTGGGTTTTTTCTTATATGCCTAAAGTCTGGAAGGAAAAGTTCAAGTGGATGAAGGAGAGCATGAAAGGCTCCGTGTCTAAAAGGATTCTTCATCTCCTAGGCAAAATAAAAAAAAAAAAACAGCAAAGGAGCAGAACAACAGCAGGAACCTTTTCCTCCACCTGAATCACTGTGAAATAACACCTTAGCTCAGGCAGAGGGTGAAGAGATACCAGCATTTCCAGTCTGGGACTCTCCAAACTTCCTAAATACTTGTAAATCCCAAACCAGCCGGGCTGCAATTGTTTAAACAAATGGGGCAGACACTGTAACACCCACACGGGGCTCCCTGCACTCCAGGATGGGCTCCTGGAGCTGGGTCTGCTCAGATGGGGCTCTGCAGCTCTGATTTTGGGGATTTTAACCCCCAGTGGAGAGCAGCTGCTAAGAAAAGATGGAAAATTCATCTGGTGCTTAGTGGGAAACACATCCCAGGCAGCAGAGTGGTCTCCTCACTGGGAGGGGCTTCTGCCAGGAGCCCCCCAAGTCCCAGGGGACAGAAAATGGGGCAGATGCTGAGGTAGGGGCTGGTCCATGCCCCCTAAAACTGCCTTAGACAAGGGGCAGGGAAAAGCTGCTGAAGGTGTTGTGTTAAAGCCAGGCTTGCAGACACCTGGGCAGCCTCACCCAATCCAGCAAGGGGAGAAAAATCCACTCCAAGAAGAAACAGGTGTCAAAATGGGCTCAGAGAAAATGGAATATCAGCCACTGGGTGACACTTCTGCCCAAGGACCAGCCACCAACCCTCGTGTCTCCTTCACCCAAAAATCCTGGCAGCCCTTCCCTGCCCCAGCTGCCAAGAGCAGCTCTGCTCTGAGCCAAGCTCCCACACTGTTTTTAGCAAACTGCCACTGCCACCCCACCTATTTCAAGAAACATTCAAGCCTGAATACCCACTTCCCACTCTGGATCTGTTGTGTCTTGTCTGGGTGGTTTTTTTTGGTTTTTTTTCCCCCTCTTCCCCTGTGCCTTTGGAATACAATCACTCCAGGGCAGGCTCTACTCATCTCTGTGGCGCTT
Organism: Pycnonotus jocosus; assembly: GCA_013400435.1. Lineage (NCBI taxonomy): Eukaryota > Metazoa > Chordata > Aves > Passeriformes > Pycnonotidae > Pycnonotus > Pycnonotus jocosus. The sequence continues at coordinate 162,767 of VWYP01013817.1, read as the reverse complement.
GACCTGTTCTTCCTCGTGTATTCACTGTTCAGAGCTCCTCTGTGAACTTCAGTGAGATCGTGCCTTGCTCTTCTGTGATTAATAATGCTCCAATCAATCACCCTGGCTGGTGTCCAGGAGAGAGGAATGCACAGTCACCTAAAAATTCTGCCAAGTGCTTTAAAACATCTAAAAGAAGCCAGGTCCTCACAGGATCAGAAGTTCTGGATATTGGATTTTTTTTTACCTTTAACTCCAAGAACCAGTTTAGTCCTGGGAACTTTTCCAGTTTACACCTGGAAATTAAAAATTTGGAGCAGGGAGAATTATTCATTATTTAGGGTTGAAAGAAGGTCTGTGCAGCCCATGGTGCAGAGCTCAAGGTGAGGCCTTAATGCAAGTGCTGCTGCTTCAGTTTCTTGATGTAATTAACGTTGGTGGCAAATTTTTGCTAATTGAGAAGAATTCTGCATGATGCAAAGCAGAAAGAAAAGGAAGTCTGTGCTGTGAGGGAGGAAGAGGAGAGGGCACTCTCTCAGCCTGGCTGAGGGGGCAATGGAAGACCCAAACACCATCAGAAGGCAGCCAGGCAGAGCTTTTCCGACTCTTGCCCAAGGAATCTGTTCTAAAATCTTATTAATGATGAATGGGATTTCTGTATCTTCCTCCCACGCTCCTCTCTGAACCTACAAATAACAGGATTTGTGTGCCTGCCCTCCTCCACACCTCCAATAAAGGCTTTGGGAAGAAAACAAACTTCAACGTGCGCACGTTCTAATTATAAGCAGGAGGGAGGAGAGCTCCCATCCCAGCTGGCTGAGCTCCAGGGATCCCAGCACAGCCATGAAGAGGGAGGAAGTGGGCCTGGAGCCAGGAGAACATCAGAGATTTCTGACAAGTTTGAAGGGAAGAGTGATGGCAGGAAAGAAACTGCACATCCTTGAGTGCCTGCGAGTGGGAGTGAAGGACGATGGTGTGGACAGGCAGCTCTGGAGCCCCTGGGGCTGCTGAGGGAGATTTCCAGCTTGACCTGGGTGAGATTCACCCCAGGGCAGGGGAAGGGAGGAGAAGGGGTGAGGATGATGCCTTGGGAAAGCTGATCTGAAACAGAGACTGGACAGAGCTGGAGAATAAAGTAGAAATTTATTGAAAGTCATTTTAGGACACACCTTGGGCAGGGTAAGAGCTTGACCAGGGCTGCACCCAAGGTGGACCCAAAATGGTCACAAAATGGACACAAAATGGTCACAAAATGGGTGACCAGGCACAAATTTTCACACTTTTATAAGTTTTGGATATTGGGGTTGAATTGTCCAATTCCAGCTCCAGGCTGTCAGGTCCCATCCTTCTTGTTCCTTTCTTCATTCCACCCTTGGTTGTGCTTTGGGGCTGAAAGTTGTCCTTGGTGTGCAGCAGGAAAAGGATTTGTTTTGTGTCCGTGCTGTGTGCAGAGCTGAGTGAGCCTGACTGTGAGCTCAGAGCTGCACCCCTGGGCACCACAGAATCTGAAAAACATAAAAGATAAAACTTAAGGGCATCCAAGAGAGCATCCCCCAAAGCAGAGATCCCATGGGATGGTCCCTGCCCAAGCCTGGACAGAGAGGATCCCTTTTTCCTCAGCCATCTCAAGGGGAGCCCATCCAATGCCAGCACTTGGGGCAGAGTGGGTGCCCCATTCCCACTGATTTCCTCATTAAACACCAGGGCAGAGCCACCTGGGCTGTCCTGGCCATCTCAGCACCTCAGGCACAGCTCCATCAGGACTGGTTTTCCCATCTGATAGCAACGGGGAGGGTGACTGGGAGTTCACTGCAGTGCTTTGAGATCCTCACTGCAAACAAATCACCTGGACCAAAAAAAAACCCAACAGCAAACAGCCACAACCCTGCCTGTGTCCAGCTCTCTCTGCTCAGATGGAACTTGTCTTGCTCACTTCCTATAAAACTGTTTTAAGCTTTCTACCAATGTGTTTTTTAATATCAGTGTTGTTATTTTTTTATTTCTTTTTGGTAGCTATTAAAATACCCAAATAGCTTTTAAAAGTTTCTCTGGGGACTTGCCCTTCCAACTCATTTATCTTAATTCTGAAGATGGAGACAAACTTCTTATTTATGTTTCAAAGATGACATGACATCAAAGAGTTTGAATATTAAATGCCTTAATTACAGATGAAGGCTGATAAAAACGAGATCACCTCTGGAGTTTTATTAAACAGGAATTACAACTACATTCACAGAGATTTAGGACTACACCAACCTAACCCCAAGTAGCAAAAGATTATTTTTGGAGAGGGAGAATAACATTTTTCTCGCTTGTATAACCCCAGTGTACAACTGCAAATTGCTGCCTACAAAACCAACACCCTGAAATTATCCATCACACACTGACCATGTTGCTTTTCTTGCTGGCCTCTGAGTGGGTTTGTGAGTTTAAGAAGATTTTTGCTGCAACCAGAATGTCACAGGCAGAATTCAGAGATGTATTTCCCCAGGGGTCCCATTTCCTTGGGCAGGTTAAAAAAAAATGAGGTTTTATCTGCTTTTCTCTGACCCTTATTTTACCCTCACTCAGTGCCTGCCCTGAGTGCTTGGAGTTTGACAGAATTTTAACTGCTGGAATTGCAGGGGGACACCAGAGGAAAAGCTGGTGCCAGCTCCTAGGACTGCAAAATCTGATTTTCAGCGGAGGGAACAACATGAGGGAACTCATCACAAAACCTCAGCGATTTTCCTTGGTTGTGGAGGAGTCCTTAAATCAGCTGGGGAGTCGTTCCTCACTCAGGACAAAACTTTCTGTCAGGAGAGGACTGAGGGGAATCATGTTTGTGGTGGAGGTTTGGGGTGTTTTAAGCCCCAGATGATGAGCACCCATGAGTAATTAGCAGAGTGTGCCAATATTCACATCACACTGGATTCATCATTTAGGGATTTGAGTTGTCCAGTCCTGAGCAGGGTATGAAGCCGAGCACGTTAAAGGAGTCTCCTCAGGGCAGCCAGTCTGGGCGTTTAAGAGCCTTTGATTATGTGCAAATCACTCTTTTACAGCAAAAGTACTTAGAAAAGCTCCCGGAGTAATTTCCACTCAGAATCTAGAGATTTCCAAGGATCCCGTCCAAAACACTGCAGGATCAAGCTTTGTACCTGCCCTTCCTGGTGCAAGGTGAGGTTTAATTGTACCCCTTTTAACTTAATGAAGCTTTGGCAGAGAAGGGTTGTGAACAGCCTCATTTCCCAGCGAGTTCAGCCCCAACACGTGCACAGCTCACAGGCACAGAAACCCAGGACAACTGGAACCTTAAAAACTGCTGGAGATCACAAAGGACCTTTCACAAAGACCTCACAAAGGTGGAAGGTCTTGGACCTCAAAAAAAATGGAAGTCAGCTTTGCTGTTTTCTGATGTTTTGGGGTTGTTCTTTTATAGCTGGTGACACAAGAACTGAGCTCTGAGCTGCTCTGATGGGGAAACTCACAAAATGCTGGAGGCCAGGGAAGGGAATGGAGCTGGGGAAGGGTCTGGAGCAGCTGAGGGAGCTGGGAAAGGGGCTCAGCCTGGAGAAAAGGAGGCTCGGGGGGACCTTGTGGCTCTGCACAAGTCCCTGACAGGAGGGGACAGCCAGGTGGGCTGGCAGACTACAGGGAACAACCTCAGGTTGTGCCAGGGCTGGTTTAGATTGGATTTCACCAACAATTCCTCCATGGGAATGGTTGTGAAGCTCTGGAATGGGCTGCCCAGGGAAGTGGTGGAGTTGCCATCCCTGCAGGGATAAAAGCTGGGCAGCTTTGGCACCCAGAGAATTCAGTGGTGGGGTTGGCACTGCTGGCTTAGAAGTTGGACTTGATGGTCTCAAGGGGTTTTTTTTTCCAACCTAAATGATTCCATAACTCTGTGATTCTGGGAAAGGTTTTAAAGCACAGAACCCCAGATTGCAGAGGCTGTAACAGATGGCTTGAACAGCCCAATTGCCATCAGCACTTTAAGATTTCAAAATCCTCGTTTTGTTTTCCCTGCTTTTGGCCCAGGTCAGAAGCTGAAGTTTCACTGCCCTTTCCTGATGTGAAATTCCTGAGTGTGAAAGTCCCTGCTCTGTGAGCACTGTCCCTAAAAAAGCCAAACCACTGAGGAGGTTTTTTCCTGTACCTGCTCTCTTATCCTGCACTTTGCACAGTAGCAAGAGCATTTCAGCAAGGAGCCTGGATGTAAGGCTCAGTTTGAACTTGCTGGTGACTAATTGTAACCACATTTGATGATAACAATTACTTTCAGCACATATTAGCCCATATTTATGAGCTTAACGAGTTGCTATCCATTCCTTCTATTTTAAGGTAGCTATGAAGTCACCTTTCATCCTTTCATTGATATTATTATTTTTTTTCTTCAAAACCCACAGATGTTTGGTTTCATCATGACTGAATCCCCAAGTGGGCAGCTCTGGGAACGCTGGGTGAGTTATCCCAAAAACAACATCCAGAGATGACAACCACCAGGGTGTTTTCCTTCTGGGAAGAACCCAGCTTTCCAGTGGAAATAGATGTATTTCTGATGGGGTTTTTTTCTCCTTACAGAGCAGCACATTTGGGTAGGGCTGGATGGTGCAAAACCATTTAAATCTGCCTGGGCAAAGCCATGAAAACACCTTGGGATCTTCCTTCCAAAAACCAAGCCAAGCCTGGCTGGCTCAGCAGCAGTCCTGATCCTTTTCTTTCTCTTTTTGCCATGAGGTTTCTTGTCCTGCACGTTCAAAAATCGCTTTATCCCTCGGTGGTGAAGGAGATGAGGATGGGGGCACCACAGGGAGTGGTGCCAGCTCCTTGTGCCCTGTGCCTGCAGCTGTGGCACCTCCAGGGACAGGCAGTGGCAGATCCCAGGAATGTCCATCCCCACTGGCCCTGGCACATCCCCCTCACCCAGCCTGTGCTGCCCTGAACGGCTCCAGCCCGAGTAATCCCGTTCCAATCGCGATTTGCATAATTGCCTCCTGCTCTCAGATCTCCTGCAGTTCCTTTTAGGTGAAGCCTTGTTGTCTCCTTATCCGAGGTGGTTGCTTAATGCTGCAACAACTTGCTGGAAAACGGCAACATCTTCTACCCCCACCCCTCCCCGAGCCAGCTGCACTTCCAAGGGTGGGGACACGTGTGCCAGTACACCTGAAAATGAAGGTGTTTTGGAAAGAAAGGCTTGCTATCAACACGCACGGCAATAAATCAGGGCCAGCATCTCCTCCCCACTGCTCCCAGAGGTGCCAATGTTCCTTAGGGAGCTCTGGTTCTGTTGTTTTGGTAATTGGGGGCTGTGACAGCCTGGATTTCAGTCCAGGCTCTGGAGTGAGCAGCAGGAGCACAGGGAGCTTTGATTTTGTGTTAAATACCTGAGCGAGAGGCAGGGATGGCTGCCCGGGGTGTGATCACTGCCACAAGGTCAGAGCTGAGCAGGGAGCAGGAAAAGAGGAGGAGTGGAGCTGATCCAGCACCTTCGGTGCCCAAACTTCACCTGGCACCCATAAAATTCCACAGGGGATCCATTTCAGGGCAATTCTGACCACAGCTCAGGGGTCTCCATGAACCCAGCAGGTTCCTCAATGACAGGGATGGAATCATCTCCCTGCCTGCCAAGCTGGCATCACATGGAACTGATTTTCAGCTGGCAAGAGTTGAGTTGAGCCTGGACAGAAACACTCCCTTGAAGGGTGGAATGTCACCACTCTGTGCTGGCATTTGCCAAGCAAACACTCCAAGGTGTAGCAGAGACAAGGTGCTGCCCTGGCTGCAGGGAATTGCTCTGAACCTTTCACAGAATCACAGAATTTCTGGGTTGGAAGAGACCTTCAAGCTCATCGAGCCCAACCTATTTTCTAACACCTCAACTGGCTGCCTGGCTTGGTCCTGTCCCTTGAGAGGTTTGCAACCAGGCAGGAGCTTCACCTTTCCCAGCTGATGACCAAACCTGCTCTGAGAGCAGCATATTCGGTGTGTTGGCCTGGGAAAACTCACAGGAGCCAAATCCATGAAAATAAAAAAATTAAAATAATGAAATATAAAGGTGTTCCTTTATAGAAAACAGCAAACACACAAAAAGATGCCTGTGAGGATAAAACAATCATTTATGTGGAGGTTTTCTGCCGGTGCTTGGTTCTCATCTTGTGCTCCACCTGGTTGTGCTGTTGACCACGAAGCCCCAGCCTGTCAGGTTATCTGGAAAACAGGAAATTGCTCGTGACTAATTCCATCTCCGTGTGCTGTGAGTCAGAAATCTTAGCGACAAGGAAAAAAAAGAATGGGAGGGGGAAAAAAGAGTAGACAAAAGAGAAAAAAAAAAAAAAAAAGGAGTTTCCTGGGCCAGAGAAAGGAGAAAGGGGAAGTGATTTTCCCCTTTCGAGCCTTGTGTGAGGCTGCTCAGTGTCAGACAGGTGTCCCATGGCTGGCACAAGAAGCCACCAATGACATTCTGAGCTGTAGGATTGCTTCTGGTTCAGCTAATTTGACTAATTAATACATAAATAGCACCTCAACGTGTTGATTTCATCTTTCTTCAAAGCGTGCTTCTGGAGCAGGAGGGTTTGTGCCAGGCTTTATTTACCCAAGATCTCTCCAGGGGGCAAAAAAGGAGGAAAAAAAATAAATAAAGAAGAAACAAGTTCTCTTTCAAGTCCTGCTTGCTCAAGTTTTGATTCAGATTTAGGTTTGCCTTCTCCAGCTTTGCAATTCTCTTTTTTTAATTTTTCTCTTTTTTTCACAAGAATTGTTACAACAGCAAAGCTTTCTATTTTCCATGAGGGGAGACTCATCAGTTCCCTTTTTGTGGTCTCCCACTCTGGTTTTTCACCCATCTATCTGAATTATGAGACAAACTCTGTAACATTTTTGAGGGAGAGACACAGAGCCCTTAACTGTGTGAACTGGGAAAATCGTGTGCTGGATCATCAAGGGCAAACCCCCTGTTCTGCAATATAATCACCCAATATCTCAGCTGCCACTTGGCACTGCTGAAATCCCCTCCTCAACCAGATTTTCATCCTTTTTTTTGTAGTTCTGTCACCTGCTGGATCTCCCAAGGGGGATGCAAAAGCTGTTTATGTGACATTTCCGTGCTGCTGCAATCTCCAGACTGAGGAGGGGTTCCCTCCCCAGGTCTCCCAGGTTCCTGTCACAGCTCTGCCAAGGATGTGGTGTGACTTAAATCAAATCAATTCACTTTTTAGTACCTCAGCAGTGCAGGGCATACATTTCCTGGGCAGAGGGAGTTGAAGGCTCCTTCTGCAGCTTTGTAAAGTGCTCTAAAATACCGAGGCAGAGGCAGCAGAGAAATGCAAAGAGCTCTGAGGGGTTTTTTGTGATTTCAGAGGCAGCAAGTCACTCTCTAGAGTGCAATGAGACATTTGACATTTGGGCTGGGAGCAGAGCTGTGCTGGCAGGGTCTTTATTCTCCAAATGGATGCAGAACACAAAACCCTCATGTGGATTATCCCAGAACAACGGGATCCATCCCTTCCCTTTGGGACAGCACCACTGCTCCCTAAATGCAGAATTCTCTGCCATGGTCTCAGTCCCTGACTCATCTCCCTCTGCAGGAGCCTTTTGGGGTATCAGCAAATGAAACATCACAAAATTTGACACCCCCAAACAGAGGAGGAAGCACTCAGGCCATGCTCTGGCTCTGCATCCTGCTCATCCTGCAGCACTGCAAGGCACTGAGCAAGGGCACAGGGAGGGACTGCAAACCCTGAGCAGCACCAGGACTGGAATTGAAGACCATTTCCTGCCTGAGCAGCACCAGGACTGGAATTGAAGCCCATTCCCCTGATTCCAGGAGCCCTTTCAGCAGGCACAAATCCATGCTTGCATGTGGCTGTCTTGAGAGCAACCAGAATTGCTGCACACACAAGAACTTGGGACTTGGAAGAGTTAATTACTCTTGTGCTTGCACCAATGAAGTGCTTGGGGTTTAATTGAGTCCAACAGGTCCATATTCCATAACTCCTGAAATTAATTTGGATTTTTATTTGACAGAGGCTTTGCCTGCTGGGTGATTTTTGGAGTGATAAGGTCAGTGCTGCTCAGGTGCTTAGGGTGTTGTTGAGTAAAGAGCTACAACTCTGTCACTGCCTTGGGAGGCAAAACTGGCTGCAGGCCACAGAAAAAGGGGTTTGAAATCCTCCCTGCTGCTGGAGAGTGAATCAAATGCCTCATGTGTGTGGGCACCAGAATTAATGATTGTTAATATTAATGGAGATTAGGGTAAGGATGTAGTTCCTGACCATGGCACCCATCCCCATGGATCTGTTCTTATCCCTGGAGAGCTGAGCTGACACTTTTCCTGAGGGGGTTCCATCAGCAGGCCATGGCCAGAGCTACCCCCAGCTCCTCCCAGGAGTGGGTGAAGGAATGGGACAGCTCAGGAAAGGTCATTTCTTATCCTCTGGTGATCCTGGGCCAGTGTCCCACATGAGTCCCCATTTTCTCTTTGCCTTGGTGAGCCCTGGGTGCAATCCCACAGCTCCTGATCTACTCCAGCTCCCTTCTGGCATGGAGGGAATGCCAGGAGAAGACCAGAGCTCACCAGGGAATGCCAGGAGAAGATCAGAACTCACCTTCCCACCACCAGGGAATGCCAGGAGACCAGAGCTCACCTTCCCACCACACAGGGGGTGACTGATGCTCACAGAGAGAGCTGGACTGATCTGGTGCTCCTGGAATCTCACTGCACCATCAAAGCAGAAGTGAGAGGCCTGACCCACCTCCCCCACTATAAGTCATCATGAGCCCGTTGAAATCAATTAAGTTAAATATATGAAATTAAGATGAGGCCTGAAGTCGGGAATCTGAGCTGCTTAGAGCTAAACCACTCCAAGGCTTTCCCATAGAGGAGATTTTCCAGCCCCAGAAATCCGTAGGTTTCTTATCATTGCTGTCAGGGAACGACTCAGGCTCACAGAATAAATCTTGAAAAAGTTCCTGCTTATCACAGAGCTCTCTGCACTGCTCCTGTGGTGGGTGAAAGGCCTGAGATTGAACATCCTCAGGGCAAAAAAAAAAAAAGCAGCTCCTTTATGGAAAAACATCATTAAGAGCAGGAAAATCTATTTTAAGGGATCTACTTCATCCACTTCACAGCGCTGTAAGAAATAAATACTTAATTATTGTAGATGGGACGATTTGCAAGTTTTATTTTGCCACTTGTGCTTGTTTACCTTTAGGAGCTTGATGAGGACGTGCCTCACACAAGGCAGGGTGGGAGATGCTCCAGGGTGGGAGATGCTCCAGACTTGAAACCCAAGTCCCTCTGGAGCCAGTGGGAGCTTTGCCACTGGAAGTCAACAGTTTTAGGAAGCCAAGCAGAAAACCCCAAATCTAAATGGCTCAACATATTCAGCTCTGTCAGTATGTTCAGCACTGGGGCTGGTTGGAAAATGCTTTATTGTGCCATGGAAATTTATAATGAGGGAGGAGGTGGGAGAGGAGAGGTTTGTTGTTGCCAGCCCAGCCCTTGGTGGAAAGGTTTTCTCCAGCTTTCCTCCATGGTGGAGGGACAGGGCAGACCCAGGGACCTGGCAGAGTCAGTCCCACAGAAATTCAGTTCCACAGAGTGAGACTTTTCAGAAATTCCCTCAAATTACATTCCAGCATTCACTCTCCACAAGTTTAACTGATGGGCAGGCTGGTACATCCATCCCAATGGCCCTGCTCAATTTAGAAATGTGGGAAGAATGTTCCTTTTCTGGGCAAATAAAAACATGAGGGGGTGTCCTGGGTTTAAAGGGCAATGGGAAGCTTGAGATGGGCTGGGGAAGGCAGAGGAAACTCCAAGCAAAGGGAGGAGAAAGGAAAAAAGAACATTCAGGAACAGAGTCATGGTTAGACACTGAGAAAAAAGCAGAAAGATAAAAACCAAGTAATGGTGGGGCAGCACGTGGGGAGCTCAGGAAATAAAGCAAGAGACACAGAATCCTAAAATGGGCGTTCTGGAGGGGACAGAAAAATGCATGCAGGGTTTTAATGTACAGCAAAAATACTTTCTGCATGCAAGCAACTGTTTTCATTAGAGAAACTGCCAGAGCCTTGGCCAGGAAGAGAAAAGGGAGGAAGAGCATAAAGACAGTTGAAAACAGCAAAAAAACCCCAAAAAACCCAACCCCAGCAGTGAGGGAAGAGGAGGAAGCTCAGGAGATGAGGTGTTTAGCAGGGATGAATGCAAACAAGCACACACAGGGGATACTCTGGGATCGAGTGGAAAATACTCCACATGCCTTCCTCCCCAAATCCCACATATTCCTGGAGCAAGCTGATCGCCACCAAACCCCACCAGCTGCAGTTTTTACAAAGCTCTCTCTCCACATTGCTCAGGGTGGGACCTGCTTCCTATTCCCCTCACTTTGAGCTGGCTGAGCCGAGGGAGAATGGGAAAAGCAGAGTTTCCTTTTGGCCCCGTTTTCCTTGAAGCCTGGGAGCTGAATTCCACTCCTGACTTTGAATCATTGAGACTTGCTGCTGGAGCACAGTCAAGTCACATCCCTCAACCTCCCTGTGATTCAAGAAGCCTGGCTTTTAAGGGAAAAAAAAAAAAAAAAGGCAGAAAGAGCCCATAAAGGCAAACTCTGGATCCAAGATGAGTTGCTGTGGATTAACAGATTAAAAGTGTGGAAATCTGCGAAGATAAAATTCACTGAAGGAGGAACGAGGGGCAGCACCTCCAGTCAGATGGAGCCTTGTCCCTTTCCCTGGGCTTTTGGGGATGTTTCCACTGCCTCATGCAGGGCTCTGGTCCCAAAGCAGGCTGTGGTAATGGTGTGTGAAGATGTGTGAATGCAGCGGGCTGCCAGCCTGGAACCAGCTAATTACCCAAATGAGGCTGGTGCCTGATGGCAGAGCGGGGAGAAGCTTCTCCCACCTTGGGAATTCTCTGCATAACAGAGGAAACAAACCCTGTCGGTTTTACGAGCTCATAATTAAGCGATGTAAATGGGATCCCAATGGTTCATTACAGCCAGGTTGGTTGGTGCAGCTGGAAGGATCCTGACCTGCCAGGGGACTGGGAGCAGGATGTGTCACTGCACGACAGGGACAGTGTTGTCACCCTGCTGGTGACAAGCCCTGCAAGGCTTCCCTAATTGCTGTTTGCAACACTTGGAGCGCCGTGGATGGAAGGTGTTGGAGGGGGAATCACTGAATCCTGAATCACTGTTAGGCACACGTCACTTTTTTGTGGATTTTTGGGAAGATTTTGTCATGCTGGGCACAGGATGGCACTTCCCTGGCACCTCCAGGTTGTCCTTCAGCTCAGATCCTCACAGTGCCTATCAAGCCACCCTTCCACCCCTCCTCTCTCGAGGGACAGAGGATCCCTGTGCTTTTGTCTGTGCCTTTATTTAATGAAGCAATTATGCCTGCTAACGACATTCTTCGAGAAACATCCTATCTAAAGTTTCCCACCATTCTCGCACTGGTAGCTTTCCCCCTTCCCTCCTCCTTCGCCTTATTAATTTATGAAGCAGCTAATTATGATCCCTGCAGGCTAAATAACTGTGCAGTTAGAGATGCACTAGATGAGTGGGTATGGCAAGGCAGCGCAGAGCATTTTTCTCTTCGCCTATTACATGTATTGTTTTAGGTAATTAACATCCACTTTGTAGTGGCAACACAGACGCCTTGCTGTCTGTACAGCTTCTTGGCTCAGCTCCTTGCAAATACTCCCTGGTACACTCCTTGCAAAACCATGTGAAGTGTTATATAATGCTCTAGGTTGAAAGGCAATTGTGCACATCCAGGTTGTTAAACGGATCTGGATGTGTGTGCAAAGCCAACGTTTCAGGCCTCAGCTTAGGAGCGCTTCAAGTGACTGAAAACAACTCATTTCTCCCTTCCTTCTTTGCCTGTGCCTCCAGAAGTTTCCAGTTTATCCTTAGGAATACCTAGGAAAATGCTGATGGTTCAGGTCAGTCCTCAGCATTTTGGGTATTGTCTGTGTGCTCGGCACTGGACAGTCAAAACCCCAAAGATTGTCCTCATCTGACAGACATTCCCCTGAAAAACCAACCAACACAGAAACTGGAGATTTAGCTCAGTGTTCCTGCTCCTGCTGCTTCCCAACCCTGGTTCAGTGTGTTTGTGGGAAAGCTTTGGGAAAGGAGAGTGGAGGGATTAGCAGGGAGGGAAGGGAAAGCCGTGCAGCCTACGTGGGGCAAGGTCAAAAATGTGCTAAGCTGGGAAGGGCTTTGAATGCCAGACAAGGTCGGGGCAAAGCCAGCCCTGGAAGCCTTAAGATGTCCAACTTTCCTGTTGCCAAGGAACACTCAGGTACGTTGGGATAAACAGTGTTTGAGGCAGGAAAAATTTATGGAGGACTGCTGAATGAGATTGTTGTGATTATGGATGGGGTCTGCGTGCCTCTTGCACTCGCAGGCTTTTCACAGTCCAGTGTCTGAGAAAATTGGTACTCTCTGAGCTGAGTGAATGCCCAGAAGTGCAACCAAAGGCCGGGGTGAAGGAAGGGTCTCCTGCTGCTTTGTGCTGGTACAAACCCCTGGGTTTTGCTCTGCAGGGAGAGCAGCTCCCCTTGGCTCCAGTTCCCCTTTGTGAGGGTGGCATGAGAAGAAGGGCAGAGACCAGAACCCAGGCCCAGAATTATTTTAATGAAAGCAGCAAAGCTGGTCATTTTTGCCTTCCCTCTGCCTCCCAATCAGTGGTGTGTGTGTCAGCCTGGCTGCTGGTGGAGGATCAGATAGGGCTGGCTGAGTGTGGGCTGGTGCTTTGCAAGTTTAATTTCACAACTCTGCTCCCAGCTCCGGAGCTGCTGACCTGCAGGGCCAGCCTGTTCCAGGGTGGGGTGGCCACGGGGCCAGCTGGACCCTTGGGGTGGAGGGACAGACCCCAAGGAGTCAGGGCAGGATGTCAGCCCCACTCCCTGGGACTTCCCTACCTGGGACTCCCCTGATCCCTCCAGGTTCTCTCAACACCTTCCTCCCCACCTTGTCACCCGTGCATGAACCCTGTGTTTGGCTTCAGATGGGGGAAAAAAAAAAAGCTCATCAGCATTTTGTGGGTATCATCTGCTGCTCATCCCCGTGAGATAGAGATCCATCCCCTCCCAAGAGATCTGGAGTTATTAATTGCTGCTGTAAATCAGCAGAGTGTGCTGTGAGCCAGCCGTGACAAATCCCGTGGGGAAGCAGCCATGCAAACAAGATGGCTGATAAACACACAGGAAGCTCTAGGAAATGGAAAAAGAGGAATTTTTAAAATTTTTTTTTAAAAAACCCCAGTATTTAATGGGCATTTCCAAACTGAAGATTTATAACCTTTCTTTCTTTCTTTTTTTTTTCGGTGTCAATTGTGAATGTACAGCTTGATGAGTTTGACCAAAAGCAGTGGAAGGAGCAGTGGAAAATCTGAATAACATGATAGATATTATCTGAATATTATGCTAGGTATTAAATATTACCACCACAGGTAAAGGTAGGCAAAGACTGGGAAAGGCAGAATATGAGGACAATTCAATATTTTTCAAGACAAGCTCCATCAGACTGGGCAAGGTGGGATAAAAGATCTCCACACAGAGAATCAGAAATGGGCTGTGCTGGGGTCCAAGGGAGAATGGAGACACAAACCAAGGAAGATGTCATCCAAATCATGAATATTGGGGAAAGAGCAGAGCTGGAGGGGGTTTTTTGGCTGAATTAGACCCACGGGAGGTGCTGGATGTGGCTCCAGGACACAGACACACTCCTGCAGTGCAGTGGGAGGAATCCAGTGGAGGAACCAAAGCAGCTGCAGTCTGCACCAAGGGTTGCTCAAGCCAATGCTATTATTAGGCACTCTCATTCACAAGCCTCAAATTCACTAACAAATTATCCTTTAAAAAAAAAAATATATCCTCTCCATCTGTTTTCCAGCTTTTATACAAAAATTCTAATTTAAGACATTAACTAAAATGGAAAAAAGATTTTCCTTTCATTAACTTTGAGTGTATCCAATTTACGTTTCATATGTTTCCATTATTTTATTTTTTTTTCTCTTCCTGAAGGGTTTGTTTTCTGAAGGACAATGGAAACACCACACTTTTTTTTTTCCCTTTTTTTTTTCTGAAAGCATTTCTGAGACTTTAGAAGGTGCATCTACATTTTATGAACCTATCAATGGCTCTGGGCACCTTCCAAATCCCCTGGGGCAGGCAAATGTTAAGGAATTGAAGCTCCCAAGCAGAGGTACCATCATGATCCAGGACTATCCAGACCTAAATTACGTTTCTTAGGGCTGACACCTGCCAGTAAATACAGAAAGGGATGCACCACTTGTGTGTTTATTTCTAGAGAGAAATGTTTGGGGTTTTTTTTTCTTCTCAGAAGCAGCTGGTGGTTCAGAATGGACATTTTGCAGCTCTCATAAACACACTTTGTCCTGCACATGAAAGTGCCTTTCTGCACTTTTGATGTTCTGAGAGCTCTTGGTTTGGCAGGAGGCAGCTCTGGCTGGTGATACCCCTGAGCCACAATCAGCTGGAGCAAATCCTGGGGAATAATCCACAAAATCTGCTACTGGGCGCTGCTGGGGATGGACAACCAGGGGGAAAAAAAACCCCTCCAATTCCACCTGGTGCAGCTGCGCTGGTGTTACTGAGGCACACAACACCCTGAATAAACCACTGCCAGAAGCATCAGGGGATTATGAGGAGCTGGTGGAGTTTACAGAAGGCACTGACAGCTCTGCAAGTCATGCAGCCGTGCCAGGGCCATGCCAAGAAAAGCATTTTTGCAAAGGATCCAGCGTTCCCTCCGCTCCGCAGCTCGCAGATTAGAATTAATGCTTTGTAGTGGTATGTAAAAAAAAAAGCTCAGTGTCTCTGGTCTGGAAGGCTAAAAATAGGCTGGCAGTAAGAAAAGGGACAATAGTTGCCAAATTAAATCAATATAATTTTTTAATCAGCACGCAGAATAAACGATGCCATTTTAGGCGGCGCTATTAAAAAAAAAAAAAATGTCCCGCAAACTTTTCTAAGGAAACAAACACAATTCCCTTGGCTGGGTTGCTCCCCGTAGGTTCAGAAATTTTATTTTATTTACTAATGTAAATCCATTCCCTTTCCATACCCAGGCAGCCAGTCCAACATACATATTGATATAAGGACGGCCAAGCTGCCATTAATATTAAAACCTCCTCTCTGCAATGGGTAATGATGATTTATGCAAAAAAGCTCACTTTGTGGGAAAATGGAGTTTTGTGGGTTTGCATTTCATGCGTTTGTCCTCTCCACATTATGAATTCCTGCTGTTTGCTCGAGCTCAGTCATTCCTGCAGGGATGTGAGGAGATTCTCCTGAGGGCCAAACCTCCTGCTGTTGTCATCGCCCCATTAACTCCAGGATGTCCTGAAGTCAACAGGACTCCACAGCTTTAAACACAGAGTTCTTCTGAAAGTATAAAATGAAAATAAAACGGCAAACCTTCTTTTTGAAGCCTCTTGGGCTGTTTCTCCCGTTTTTTGAGGGTGGTTTCCCCAGAGACGAGGCTCTTGTGCTCACAGACCTGACACAAATGTCAGTGTATCATTTTATGGAAAGCTGCAGGGATGCCAGTTTGAGATCATTTTTTTTTTTGTAAAATTAACATCAATCCAGCACAGAAACTGCACTGTCTGAGAGTTTGTCAAGAGTTTATTGCTGGGATCATTTACAGTAAAGGAGCAGGGCTGTGGTCATGCTGCTCATATTCAGATTGAATAATTCTTCCCAGTTCTTACATCCTGCCTCTCCAAGACACCCCTGAAACCCTCCTGGGTGTTTTGGAGCTTTCTTCCCTGAGTTTTCTTCCCCAGGATGATCAAGGGGATATTTTCAAGGCACAGGAGGAGCTGCCACACAATTTATTGCACACATTTTACTCAGTTGCAAAGGCTGAACTTCCTCCTGGCTGTGCTGCAGTTACCCTGAGTTTACAGAAAACTGTGTGAATTTGTGTTTCCAGAGCTGTAACCTCAGAGTTCCCAGAATCTCAGAAAATCCTGAGCTGGAAGAGACCCACAAGGATGATCCAAGTCCAGCTCCTGGCCCCCAAAATCCTCCCTGTGCCTGTGGTGTGATTCACACCAAATCCTACACAAAGCTCAAGAACTGCTCAAAACCTCGAGGAATTCTCAAATTTGCAAGAATTCTGCCAAACTCAGGCTGAATTTCTGGGTTGCAGGAGCATTTCTCAGCTTGGTGAAACCCAAGGGGCGCTGTGGGGGCTCGTGGTGGAAAATGCAGGAAAATGTAGCATCAGGAGGTGATTTCCTCATCCCCACTCACACACAGACAACTCCTGGTAAACTGCAGCACAAACCCTCCTCCCAGTTTACACAAAGCTGGACAAAACAGCTTTTTATCTAAGCTCTGCGGGCCACGTATATGAAACGAAGTTGCCAAACACAAATTAATGTGTAATTATTTTTCTTGCCTGAATCACTTTCTTTCATGTGTCATAACACGCAGAGTAAATAGCACCACACCTTTTTTTTGACTTTAATTGTGGTAATCTGATCTCTCAGCCACAAGAAAGCCTCCTCTAATGCCTTCTTTAGAATGGACTTTCAAGGCAAAGCAAGAGCAGTAACTGTAATAATCACCTCTTCTTTTCTTCTGCTGTCAAGATGCAGGGGGGTTGTTAAATTAATCAAGGACCAGGACCACACGGCAAAAAAAAAAAAAAATAATATAAATGCCCTAAAAGACAAACAGAGGTAAATGTTTGACAGGTAATTTAAGGTGATGGTGGGATTATTTTATTTTTTTTCTTCTGATTTGCCTGGTGACTAATTATTTATGGGGTAAACATGAGGCTGTCTGGCTTTATGGTAATATCATAATGGGAACCATGCTGTGTTGTTTATCTGCTGGGATTGGCTCAGAGTTTTGAGGAGCAGAACTTTACAGTGGCAGGTGTCAACTCAGTTTGATCATCGAGGATCTCCTGTGCCCAGAGGATCATTAAGATAAATAGAATTTCATTAGCTGGGTTTGGCCCATGTTTTGTATTGAGCCCTTGGAAAAGAAGGGACACAGGGATTTACTTCAGAGCAGAAAACCTCTTTTGCTATTTAGAAGAACAACTCCTTTTCTCCTAATTTTTTATCACCTTCATTCCCTGACCTGCCACAGCTTCGGAACAAAAACCTACACCCAAAACTGATCCTATGACAAAATTAAGTGGAGAACACCAAAAAGGCTTGGCCCTCCAGCTGCTTTCATGCTGTGATGCCCACTGAGGTGAAAGAAAATCTCCTCAGAGGCCTTGGGGACAGCTGGGTGAGTTCCAAGCCTGAGCTGCTTGACCAGATCTTGGGGAAGGTGAGCAGCAACTGCAGAGTTGGAGCAGCCTTGAGCCAGCAAAATGGAGAACAGAATTCAAATTCCTAAATTCCTGGAACAGAATTCAAACCTAAGGGTGAAGAACCTTACTGGCCTCCTCTGGCCACTAAAATCACTGTCTTTAATTCCACTAAAATCACTGCCTTTATTTCCACTAAAATTGCCTTTAATTCCACTAAAATCACTGACTTTTGCTGTGGTGGAAAAAGATAGGAAAGGGCAATTTAAGGTTGAGTCTACCTCAAATCTTACCACCTGAAGCCAAGCAAAGCAGCCCCGTGGTTCCTCCCCGTGCTGGTGGGAAAGGAGAAATTTTCCACCCTGTCTGGGCTCCCCACAGGCATAAACACTGCTCCTCAGCCCTCTGGAAAGGGCATTCCCCATTCCCTGTGACCCATAACCCGGTAATTCCTAGGGTAACTTCAAGTTTGAGCCCCATCAATGCTCCCCCAGCGTCTCCCAAAGGGCTGAGCTGTCAAACCCCACGAGGCAGAAATTCCAGGAGGTCTCAGAGGGTTTGGATTCCAGATCACTGTGAGACCCTGAGGGTTTTCTCTGCAGCAAAGAGAGCTCTGGGTGAGGCTCTCACACCATCCCTGCATCTCTCAGGTCTCCTGCTCTCCCTGTAGCTCCCTGCTGGAGCTCAGCTGCCCAAGGGCCTTGTTGGCCTCCTGTTTAGGTAAGATCCAACTCCATCCCTGCTGCCTTTGCTGGGTTTGGTGCTGGCTGAGCCCTGCAAGTCGTCACCCGCTGATTTCAGCGAGCCTCCTGATTTCTGCTGCCCAAATCCAAGGAGCTCCTTGCAGCTCCTTATCCCTCCTGTACACACCTCTCCTGCCCAGCAGAAGGGAAGGACCAGCAGGTGGTTGTTCAATTTGCTAGGAAGAGTTCTGGGAAACCATTCCCTTCCCCAGCTCACGCCGAGCTGTGTACACTGATCCACCCTACAATACACTTGGGGGGAAACCTATTGAGCTGGTGAAGTGTCAGTTCATCTATCTTTAGATCATTTCTGTACTAACAACATCACTGGTTGAAGTCACAGAGATCTTAGAAACAGCTTATCAAAGTCTTTGATGTCAGATTTACCCAACTTATCAAGCGGCTTAACCAAACATCCTCATCGCCCGATGCCAAAACATCCTCCTCACCCAGTCTAAACACATTCTGCTCACACAAATTAAAGCCTGACAAGGCCTTACTCCCTCATTACACAGCTGACAAAACCCCCTCCTTCTGTGTCAGGGGCACGGTGTCAGATGTAGCACCCTGCTCCTGTCTCTGCTGAAGGTGCCCCTGTTAAAGGTTCCACTTGTCCAGCTCCCCAAAAGATCACACACAGTCAATAATCCCAGCGTTGTCTACATTTTCTGTGCCTCCATGACAGCTAAGATGAAAAAAAAAATAAAAAATAGAGGGGAACAAAAGAAATTATTCAGTTGTTCCAAGTAATGATCCTTATATTTGCAGAGAATTTGTTTGGTGGTTTGATTATCCCCAGGCTTCAAACATGGGATGGAGGATGAGTCTGTGCTGAGGGCAGAATCACTTCTGGGATGGCCAGATCAAAGTGGTTGTTCCTATTGACCTCAAAAACTTGCTCAGCGTTGCAGGAGGCAGCTGACAGAATGGAAGGGGTGATACTGGAAGTCTCCAGATGGAGCTCCTGCAGCACCAAACCCCAGCACCGCGGCTGGAGCCTCTCTCTCCTTTCGGGGTGAACCATCCACCCACAGACGGGCACCCAGCATGGGCTGGTTTATAATAAGAGCCTCTTTCATCTAAACTAATCAAAGCCATCAGTTTACAGGAATCAGTGTCTGGATTTGTGCCTCCACCCTCTGCGTGAGAGCGAGGTGTTGTGGATGCAAACAGGACGGAAGCGCCGCGTAAACCTCGGAGCAAACAAAAAAAGCTGCGAGGAGCACGAGAGGAGCTGTGAACTCCAAGCACCCAGAGGGCAGGGCAGGTGGAACTCTGGCAGGGAAGATTTGTGCAGCTCCTTCTGCAGATTGAGAAGAGTTAAGCTGTTGAGCAAAAAGGATTTGACTCCTTGGAGCTGCATTCAAGCTGCGAAATATTTTCAAAGTTTGTCTCATCTCCTCCCAGCCTGGTGCAGGGGTGAGAGCTCAGCCCCACAACAGGCACAATGTTCTCCTTCTTTCTAAGTTTTTTAATATTTAGAACCTTCCCACCCTCCAGGAGGGACACCAGAGAGGGTGGCAGTGGTGTAAGAAGCAGATGGAACATCACTTAAAGGTAATTCCAGTATTGGACAACCAACTTTTCTGACTGGAGGAGGAGAACAAAGACAAATGTGTTGTTTCAGGTCCATCTCTAGCAATAATTGTGGCAGCAAGAATAAAAACAAATATGCAGCAAAGCGAAATAAAGAATAAAAATGTATATAGAGTACTTCCATATTAAAAATATTCCTTCTAAAGGGAGTGCACTCACACACTGGTGGCCTTCTGCATTACAGAGCTGGGCTTTTTAATTTTAAATGAAATATGTATAAAATATAGGGAATATGTATAATACATTAAAAAATATTTACAAAACATGTAATCATCTCCAGCCCATTCAGGTGATTGAGATGCACATATTTCCCATAAATTATTCCAAGCTGCTGCAAAGTTTGCCTTAAGTCATAATCTCAGCAATGAAACAATTACTTCACAGGTTTGTATCTGTGAGCAAGTGGTTAAATATTGCAGGACTTTGTTAGTTAAAAAAAATCTGTGAAACAATGAATTTTTAATTTTGATAAATTTTAAGTACTTTACCATTCAAATGCCCAAATTAAGTGATGTCCTTTATTATTGGGACAGGTGCCTTGTAAGCTGCAGATGTGAGACCAGGTGTTTATAAATGATACAGATATAAACAAATATATTGCACTGAAAGCTCATTTATTATGAATTAAAATAGCAGCTTTAATCCTCAAATTTTATTCCCTGCTGGGTAAATAGTTGTGGGCCAATGCCAAGGATGACAACAGAACACAATGAAGGAAAGCAAACCAATTATTGCGTTATTTTGTTTGTATTCCTCAGTAGTCAAAAGATTTAAAAATACCAGGAACCTTTCAGTGATTTAGAGTGATGTCTCCTGACAGATTTTCCTGTGCTCTCTGCCTTCCTCTGCTTGGCATTCCCAGCCAGGCAGCCTGGGTGACTCCTGCAGCTCCTGGGACTGCTGGAGAGGGACAGATCTGGCTCTTCCCTGCCCCAGGTTCCTCCCAAGGCTTCCCCAAAGACAGGACAAGAAAGGACAAGATGCAGGGGATATTTTATTAGGTAGAGGGGATTTTCTCAGATCACTAATGAGGAGTTAGATGTTCCCCCTTTCTCAGATGAGAAATATCAAGGGAAAGAAAATTGTCCCCACCCTTTACCAACTGCCTCCCTCACTTCCTGGGAACCTGAAATGATTTTCCAGAAGTTCTCCTCACGGCTGCCAAATCTCATTTCTTGGGTAAGTATTTACTGCAAGCTCAAGACAGGCTCCTACCAGAAGGGTTTTTTTCCACCCCACCCTTCCACCCTGCATGTTCATAACAAGGCAGTTATTCATGGCCTGAGCACAGGATGAGATGGAAACTCCTGGAGCTGGAGATGGGATTCAGACAGGATTCAGACAGGCTGGGCAATGTGGCAGCCTCGGAAGGAAGTTGGCCAAGAGCTGAGGACAGAAACATCTCGCAGGAGTTGTTCTGCTGCCTCTTGTTCTGGTGGCTTATTTTTAGCCTGGTGTGGGACAGGAGGCATCCTGTTGTCCCAGTTCCCTCCAGGGATGGAGGGTGAGCTCTGCAGGGCACAGCTCTGCCTGAGAAGCTGGACCTGAGAGCTCTGACTTGAACCAAACCCTTAATGTGCCTCTCTTGTGGGTGAATAGATCCCATTTCTCCAGGTCCAAAAGGATCAGGGGGAATGCTGGACAGCAGTGAAGCTCTACCAGTCCTGCCATCCAAGGTGGTCTGGGTTGAGTCAGTTTGAGCACTTTTCTTTCAAACTGTTTGAGAAGAGCAAAGAGCATAAAACTTCATCTTTGGATCAAGTTCTGTACAGGCATATGAACCTCCAAGCTGCACACAATTTTGGAAATCAGAAAACGCCAAGATCTTCAAAAAAATAACTCCTGGCAAACATCAGTGTTTACACACACACGAGAGAATAAAGATCTCTCTGCAACACAACAGTGCCAGAGGAAGAACGCCGGAGGTGAGGAACTGCTCAGAGCCCTGGTCCCAGAGGGCTGAAAGCCACACGTGGGATCCATTTCCACGTTCCCTCCCTCCTCTAATCCTTGTCTTTGTCACCTTGTGCTTGTTTTTACCGTAAGAGCACAAGCCTGATTTTGTCTTTGATCTTGGCTGCCGCTTCAAGGTGCTGTAAAGGCACAATAATTATGTCATCAGCAGCCTCTTGCCCCATGTGTGCTTGGGGATATCGTGTACCAACAGTAGCATTCCTCCCTCCACGTGAAGAGATCAGGCTGGAGATTGTCTGCTTCTCATTAATGCACCGAGCTCCTGTGAGACCTTCAGTCCTGGAACTGCCTCTCCTGTCTGTGTCCCACCTTTCTCAGCCAGACAGGGTTCCTGGCTCAGGTGTTAAAGGAATACTGGCAGATGTTTCTTCTATTTTCTCCCAATTATCATGAGGAGCCAGAGGGCCAGACCAAGCTGAAAGCTGTTTCCTACACAAAGTGTGAGATCCCGTACAAGACAACGGTGAGGAAGGTCTGATGCTGAAGGGCATGAAAGAGAACCCTTTAGAAACCAAAATAAGTTCTTAAATAAGAGCACTGAGCAAAGATTGGCAGCAGGAATCCCAGCAGGTCTGCAAATCCCTTTCCTGAGCGGTGAAATTCCGGCTGGGATTCCCATAACAGCGTTAACCTCAGCAGGTACAAGGAATGTGGCTACACCCATCTGCCCATTTTCCCTCCCTGCCTCTCACAGCCATACCCTTGATCCACTTCTTCCATTTTGTCACCTTTATCATCCCCTTGTCTCGCTTTTCTCATCATGTTCTCATTCAATAGACTCATGCCCAGAGCTCTGTGCTTCAATCTAGGACAGACAACAGCTGAGTGACCAAAAAAGTCTCAGTGGGCAACAAAATCCTTGGTCTCACACTCTTTGTTTTTGCAGGATGTACATGTTTGATTGGTTATAGGCTAGCTTCAAATCTGAGTTACAATTTCCATAGTTAACCCATCGTTCCTTTTTGGGACAGAGCAGGAGCCAAGGTTTTTTCCTATTTCCTACAAGACAGGACAGGGAGGAAATGGCTTCACAGTGACAGGGAGCAGGTTTAGATTGGATATTAGGAAGAAATTCTTCCCTGTGAGGGTGGGGAAGTGGAAGTGTCCAAGGCCAGGTTGGACCTGGGATAGTGGAAGGTGTCCCTGTTCCTGGTGGGACAGTGGAGATGATCTTTAAGGTCCCTTCCAACCGTGATTGACTCCATGATTTTTTGTTCCCCCAAGTTACATTTCACTCCCGTTCTGACTTCAGCATCGTTGCCTCAGTCAATGGAACCCTTGACAGCAATGTCTGCCACGGCCACCACCAAAGAAATCTCTCTTAAATAGAGAATTATCACTGAATTTAGGTGTTAGGACAAATACAAGCATCAGAGAGTCTTCCTGATCCCCACCCTCCACCTCTGCTGGTAGAAGGAACCAGTTAAAAATCCATCCCCGTCAGCACTGCTGAGATGTTGTGGGAAAAGGCCAGGAAACCCCACAAACCCAATTCCTTTTCTTAACACCCCATAAAATCATCACTCTCTTAAATTAGAGTGATCAGTTTGTTAATCAGTGGATCAAAACAGGCTCAGTGTCACAGTGAGCTTTGAAGGTCACTAAGAGCATCAGCAGGGCTGTAAAAAATCCACAGAAATTAAAATCCTTCCCCAGCACTGACAGTGCTGTGTTAAAGGCAATGTTCAGCCATGTACCTGTGCCTATAGGTAAAGGGTCAGGCTGATCCCTGCTGGGCAGCAGGAATCCCATCAGGAAGTGGATTTGGGATTATCCAACACTGTGGGTCCACCCTGAAGCAGACACAACTTACAGGCAACGCTGCATTCAGAGCCCAGCTCCTTTGTCATCAGCATTTCATCAGAATCCCACACTTTAAACTCAGCCCTGCTTTGGCATCAATGGAGATTCTCAAGTCCTGTTGTGGTCCATGAGAAAAATAGCAGAAAAAAAAAATCAATTTTTCATTTTGTTTCCACTCTCTGGTCTCACTTTTAAAGAGGAGCAGGACATTTCATTGACACTTTCCCATTTTTATGCCATCCCTGAGTATCTGCTCTTAGGAACAGGCCACTGAGCCAGGCAGAGCCAGAGACCTGACCTTTTTTTATTCCATCACCTCCTCGCTGACCCGGTTTGGGACGAGTGCATCTCTTAGCAAGGAAGCCGACATCAGCACCTGCAGAGAGGTTCCAAGAAGTCTAAGAAAAGGTAGGTGTGTTAATTTATTTTTGATGCTTTTGGGTGGAGCCCTCCCACTCATGGCAGGCTGCCACTGCATCACAAGCACAAGTTATCCTCTTGCTTCAGAGCCTCCTTCCCTCTCCCCCAGGTTTGGCTGGATGTGATTCCCACTGCGGATGTCTTTGAAAATGTTCAAGCTGTCGTTGGAGATGGAAAAGGAGATGCACAGCGTGTGACCTCTTTGTGAAGGATCCGTCTCTCTGCTCCAACGTGGGCTCAGATCTTGTTATTATTCTCCGTGGTGGTGCGATTTTGTTTCTTTTTTTGGAAATCATCCCTACAGACTCGTTGTGATTAAATGTCTGATGTTTAAAGCTTCCATGAGCCTTTTAAGTCCTGTTTTGCAGTTTGGGCTTTAGGCCTGGGAGGTCTGCAGTTCAAATCTCAGCACATTCCTCACTGCTGTTTTTAATTATGATTTGATATGGACATTATTGCTGCAGGGATCTCTCTCACACTTCAGAACACACAGTTTACCAAAAGTCAGGAGACGCCAATCAAACTGGATCCCAGTTCAAAAGAACAAGGCCTGTAGCGGCCTCATTTTGTGCCCAGAGAAGCATTTGGTTGATGTTTAGAAGTGACATACCTAAGGGAGGGAGGAAACATGAAAAGACCAAGGGGCAACCTAAAACCAAAAGGCTCCTGTGGGGTGAGATATGCCCAGTCCTGGATCACCTGGGGAAGGAGCTCTGGACACTCAATATCTGCCCCCCTTTGTCACAAAACTATAATGTAATAGTGCCCCTTCCTTTCTGCCAGGCCTGCAGAGTGCAGCTGGGGGAATGAGGGCAGGGAAAACAGGCTGACTTGTTGTGAAATGAATCAGCTCAGTGATGAGGAGAGCTCATCCTGCCTTTATATCCTCAGCTCTGAAATCCATTGGGCAGAGATCAGGGCGTCTGAGCATTGTCTCTCCCTGCAGCTGATAAAGGAAACAGAGGAGCAGTGACCATCCCCAATCTCCTGGCTGCTCACACCAAGCCCTAACCCTGACTGCTCATGAAACTCTGTCATTTTCCTAAATATCCATCCCAGCTCTCCCTGTCTTTAATTCCTGACACTGAAACAGCAAATAAAAAAAGGTGTCTGGTTTTACACCATCTTTTCTGCTTAGCTTTGGGTTTCTTGGGAGTGGGTCTGAGCCATCCCAGCTGAGGAGGAAAGTCCTTCTCAGCAGAGCACGCTGTCGGGATGCTGATGACTTTGGCTGCAAGGCAGCTTTGATCAGGACCTCTGCACTGGGTAAGTATAACCACAGACACTTTAGTAAAACTGCTTTTTATTACGTAAACTATACCCACGGCTGCCCTGAATTAAAACAATTTTCAGATGGGAGTCTCTTTCTATGAAGGGACCATTTCATTCCTCTTTGCTGCTTTTCTGGTTTCCTGCATTAAAAAAAAAGGGGGAGCCTTGAAAATTGCTTGAAATATTGCATATTCATTTAAAGATCTGCCACTGGGTCATATTTTGCATCAATCAAACTGCTAAACTTTTATTTGTCAAGCTTTGATTGAATCTTGTAGTTAAAAAATAAAAAGAAAGGGGAGAAACATGACCAAAACTGTATTTTATAATAGTCTGTGTTGGAATACAGAGTAATGATAAGGAGTGGGTTTGGAAGATGAAAGAATGAGATTGGAACCTGTGTCTAACAGCAATGAATTTAAAAGGAAGTCCTCAGGGTCAGCAGACAAAGGGGGCACTGAAAGGCCAGTGGAACTAGAAAAATGTCATTTTTCTCAGTGCTAAGATTCTAGCCAGGCACTGGGACAAAGATTTTGGAATCATTATACAAGTCCTGTGTAAATAGCTGGATATCCAGGTTCTGGGATCATTCACTTGGGATTTAAACATGACATTTGCATTCAGTTATCTTCCCCTCTCTACTCTACTATGGGTGTGTCAGGTATCAGAAAAATCAGACACTGCCAGGGACATCATAACATCGATCTGGGCTCTCTCTTTAGGAGGAGCATTTAAAAAATGTTTGGAGCTTCCAGGTCCAGGAGATGGTTTCCATACCTTGGTCCCCAAGCTGAGCCTTCTCACTGAGGATGCTGGGGGATTGTGGCACTCAAATTATGACAAAATTTTCCTGGTTTTCCCTTGAGGATGGAAAGGTAAGGCTTGGGATCCCAGCTTCTTGAAGTTCCTGCAATGCCTGTGTAATCAAATCCTTTATGATATTGCTTGTTGAGGAAGGCACAGAGACAGGTTTTAAGTGCATTTCTATTTTATGGCACATCCCTCCACTGCTGTGTGATGCACAACTGAGTTACCACTCTAATCCAGAAATAAAGGAGCTGGAAGTGCTCAGGATTGTAATCTGCATAAACCGTGGTGACTTTGTTTTACAGGGAGTCCTCTGGGAACGTACAAAAAGACAAAGAATTTGCAAATGCTGATAACGGTGACAGATCAGGGAGTAAAACCTTCACGTGGCTGAGGCAAACCTGGACACCTTGGACACAAACAGGTTTTCTTACCTGCATTCTTCAGGAATTTTAGCAGTGACAGGCCATCATCTTAAACAGTGTTCACATGTGAGCTATAACACAGGCAGAGCCTTAGTTTGAAGTTTTGAATTCAGAACTGTAGCCCAAGAGCCTGGAAAGGGCTCATTGCAGAGTCACAAAACCTCATTAGAGTCACAAAGGCTCATTAGATCATTGTCCTGCTCTGTCTGGAGCTGAAGCACGGACAGGTGGGCACACCTTGTCCCGGGGAGTCTCTGGGATGAGCTCATCTGCCATACACACAGATTTTGCTTTTTCTCTGGATTCTCCTCCCTCCTCTCCCAAACTCTCCATTGCAGATGTGCCAGCCTTGGCAGGAAAGAATTTTACTACTCCTTCCCACCACCAAAACAGCAAGACTGGAACAAAAGAGAGTTTTCTGACTTCAGTTAATTCCTTCTTCTCCTCTGGTTTCCCATCCTCACACACACTGAGTTATTATTAAGATTAAAACACTATCAAGGTATCTGCACTCAGAATCAAAAGAATACTGTCATACACCGCCAGTTTGCCAGCACCATGTGCCAGACTTTCCAGGCTTCCAGCCTCAGATATCATCATATCAGCAGAGAGGAAATCTCAGACGTTGGAGAAGCGTTGTACTCCCAGGAATTCACGCAGCCTTGTTTCCCAGCCAGCTTTCTGTTTCTATAAACACTGAAGGAGTTGCACCCAGCTCCTGAAGCCAGCAGCAGGCTGGGCATGTGATGACTTCCCAAAGCCACATGGTTGCAGTTATATTTCCATACAGGCTCTTGAATATTCCCAACAGCTCCAGCCTAAGCACGGGGGTTTGTGGTATCGCTAACCCAGACCGTGCTTCTTGCCATTCCTTCTGTAACTGAAGCTTCTTAGGGATTTTTTTTAGGGTCATTTATTTGTTTTTAAGGAAAATGTAATTTGCAGGTTAAGAAAGAGTGTGCAGGGAGGGTCAGGTCTCCTGGGTGCATCCTTCTGAGTTCGGTTACCAGCATCGGTGTGACAGGAATTGCACTTAATGACTGGATATGGAGCCCTTTGAGATCTCGCATGAAGCAGCTTATTGAGATGCAAAATATTCTTTTGAAGAAGAGTATTTCCTCATACTTCTGGGCATGAGTAAGAAAAAACATGCGAGTAGATGATGTAACTCCGGGCCTGCACTGCTGGCTCTGAACGCTCCTCTCGGAGCTGAGTTAGTAAAACTTTATGCTCCTATTCTGGCCATGCTTGAGGGAAAGAGCAGCCCAAAAATGCTGTGTGCTGTTGCACTATTGGTGCAGCATTCGTGGCTGGAGTTTGGAAAGGATGAGGCAGACAGGTCTGGGGTCAGCATGCAAGAATTCTCTTTATTCAAATTTCTGACTCCATTTATATCCACTGTACATAAGTGGCCAATTATTGGCCAAAGGTTTGTCTCCTCATGATTTGGATTGGTGACCATCCCCATCACGCAAATGCTTCTCCCATAGCAAAAGAATGCAAACATTTTCTTAATTACATGAAAAAGTATGGGAACTCAGCTCAGAGTTCTAAAACATCAGGAGGCTGGTCTAAAATATCAGAATGCAAGTTTAAGGCATGCAAAAGTGGGGTGACAGTGTGCAGCCATCCCTCGTGTGCTGCAGCTTTCTGTCCCATCCAGCACTCAGGGATGGCCTTTAAATCATCATTTCTACCAGTCAGCCTTTGCTCCTCATTAATTAGCCTGTAAATCCCTCCAAAATCCCTCGGGGCAGAGTGTCTGTGGCAGCACAGCACCTTTGCACAAGACGAGTCAATCTTTTCCAAGGCACTGGATGCTGAGATGGAGGAATGGGAGCCTGGAAGGGGCTGGGTTCAGGTGCTCCCAGTGCCCTGACAGAGGGAGGCACAGCGAGGTGTCAGTGCTGCCATTGCCACCAACACAGAGCAAATCATCATTGCTGCAGAGCAACCTGCTGAAATCCCCATTTTATCTGCCCAGAACCCATCTAAACCCCTCTTTCCCCTCTGCTCCCCCTGGCACCATCCTGGCAGCAGCCCCCATGCCCTGACCCTCATCCAGACCCTGTTCAGCCCATGCAGGTCTGGCTTTCACCATCTCCCAGTGCTTTTTTCCAGTCATAAAAGCTGCTGTGAGTTCCTAGAAAACTGAAGAAGTGTGATCCTTTCCTGCAGATGTCTGAAAAAACCAATTTACAAGTCTGCTGTGGCTTCCATCCAGTGTCCCAGTGCTAGCACAGCTCTGGTGCACGAGTTAATGCTGCTGAGAAAAAAAAAAAAATGTATTTCTGAGGGATAAACTATTAGAGGCCTGGGGAAATATTCATTTTGGAGTGAAAGAAACCCAAACAACTAAAGCATGAAATGAAGCAAAAGAGCACAGCTGATTTTTATAACTTCATTTATGTGTTCTGTGCGTATCCTAAAGAAAAGGTTTCCTGGAATTGTGGGGCATATCCACAATTTCTTTGACTCTGAGCTGTCACGCTGGCCTGCCCACAGCAGGCATGTGTTTTCCATACATGAGCCCTTTTTATGATTAAATGCATTGAGCATGTGTGAGAGTGTGGCACCGTACAGCAGCTGAAATTCCAATTATTGAGTGGCTGCTAGCTGGGAATTCACTTTCACCCAATGTGTTTGAGGTGAGGACAGGAGGAAAAGGAGATGACAGGCAGGCAGAGGGTTATTTTTTTCATTTTATTTTGCTTTCAAGCTTGGTGTTGCACAGGAGAAAGTGTAAAAATTCAGGCTGGGAAGACAGACAGGACCTGGCTGAGGGCGTGGGTGTGTTTGGGTCAGAGCAGGAACGGTGTGGCAATGCTCTGAGGAGGAGCACAGCAAAACTATGTGGAGCCAGACAGCAGCTAAAGAGGAAGAAAATGCAACAGGAACTGGAAGAATTGCTATTTTTAAAATTCTTTCTCCCCAGGTCATTTCTTGACCGACACAATTTTTCCACATTCACCTTGGTTAAAGCATTATAATACCATTCGTGCTTGGGAAAATGTGTCTATTTGTAATTAAATGCAATGTAGCCAGGCTGTATTGTGCTGTGTCTCAGAATTCTTTGGTGACAGGAAATCTCCAATTCAGCTCAATGAAAATGTTGCCTGAGAAAGAAGTAATTAAAGCCTGGGTAAGGCTCTGGTACACTGAGACAGCTCCTTTTTTTTTTTTTTTTTTTTTTAACATTTTTCCCACAAGCTCCTTTGCACCTTTACCACAAAAGCTGGGATTAACCTGCAGCCAGAGCGAGGCAGGATTTTTCTGAGCCCTCCCACCACCACAGAAAAATAAAAAGCCAGAGCAGCCCACCAGTGCCAGGGTTCACCTCTGTGTGATTTTATAAATAGGGGCGAGAGGGAAAGAATTACACTTTGCCCCCAGGTTCAGACTGCTTGGTAAGAATCTCAGACACTTTAAGTAGGCGCCACAAATTGTGTAAGCCCTGACCTGCTGGCTCGCTGCCTAGTTCACATGACAGAGATATCTGATGGTTTTGGCAAGGCAGATTGAGGTGGAAAGGTGCCTAGAAACCAGCAGAAACAGGGCAGCCATCCCAAGGGACTGGAAGGGAAACAGATCTCTGAGGTGCAGCTTGCATCTGGGGAGAAAGAAAGGAGTGAGTGGGATTTTTTTGTTCTAATAAATCTGCTTGATTCCTTTCCTACCACACAGATAGGAAGCAGGAGGAGTGTATTTATATTTTGAAGGCAAAGGCGTCCATTCAATCCTCAGGAAAGCTTTTAAATGAGTGTAACAACACCGAGCATCTGCTTGGCCCAAAGCAAAGCCACTCCACTTCTACTGGAGCTCCTTTCCTTGTGCAGCATCCCAAAGCTGCAGGATTTGGGGGTGTGAGAAACAGAATAACACAGGTACAACCCTTGCTGCTCTGGGGTGCCTTTTCCATCAGGGCATTTCCTCAAGCTGTGGCAGCAGTGAGGTGGAGGCAGGCAGCTGCCAGATGTGACGCTGCCTCGGGGCACAATGTGAGATGAAGTCAGGAAAATCAGATGTTGGATGCAGGAAAGCATCACTCATAAAATCGCTGCTCCCAAGAATTCCCCCCCACACACCCACACCTTTTGCTGAAGTGCCTCTCTGCCCTGACAGTCCAATAGTTCCAAAAGTGAGCCTCAAAAAAGATTTGCTTATCTACATTTGAGCACTGCTAAGAAGACAGCAGGAACCACGAAGTGCTTTTTTATCTTCTGCCACTACAATTCCACCACTCTCACACCCGAGGACAGTGCAGCAAAGAATAGATCAGTGAAGGAGGAAACCACTGAAATCCAGAAAAAGTGAAGGGTGAAAAGAAGAGGGGGAAAAAAAAGCCACTAAAACCTTCCTCAAACTCTTTCTTTCAGCTCTCACATGTTCTCAACCTCTTTCCACAGATTCTTTCTTCACCAGGTTCCCTACCAGGCAATTGATTGGGCCTTTAACAGCCATTAGCAAATGAAAGACAGCGAGGTAATTAGGAATCGGCATGTCAGAGAGGGAGAATTATTTGCTGAGTGATTTATTGATGATTAACTTTGTGCTCTGATGTTCTTGCGCACACCGAGCTCGCCTTACTCACGACCGGTTCGTAACCAGGCGGTTCAAAAAACAGCTTTTTTTTCCTAATTGTGTTCACAAAAAACACTTCCTACAGCCGAGCAGCATCGGGAGATTTGCCCCATGCTCCTCTGACTCCTCTCCCACAATGGTGCCATTTTTAAAGCCTCTTCCCCCACCGCCAGATTCCTTTGATTTGCGGGTAAAATTTGTAAAATGGTCCCGTCAGAAAATTGAGTCCTTGAAGAGTCTTAGAGAATCTCTAACGAAAAAATATTCACCAAAGGGCTGTTGGTGTTTGTACTGCCGTGGTGCCTGAGGCCCCAGCTGAGATCAAGGCCCCGGTGGTGGCCAGTGTACAACAAGATAATGAGAGACAGGTTTCCCTCACTGCCCTGCCACGACCAAAAAAATCGGGAAATAGACTGAGAAAAGGTGGCTGAAGAAAGAGATCTCAGGAAAGAACCCCCCCCTTCTCCTGTTTCTCAGCCGGATCATCGCCAGGATCGTTAAATGTGCACCCAAAATATCACGGTCAGGGATTGCTCAGGATGGAGCTTCACTTGGTGATGCTGGCACAGGTGCAGAGCTCCTAAGTCACATCTTGCCTGTCCAAAACTTGAGTTTGGGAACGAAAACCCTCTCTCAGCAGTAGGTTAGTGAAGAAAGAAGAGCCTAAGTGAGCAAGTTTGGCGCTGTAAAGCAAAATACTCGATCAGATGTTGCAAGAGAGGGCACGAGGCAGGAGCAGAAGGGATCCATCCTCCCTGGAAGGAGCAGGAGCTCACAGAGCTCACATCACCCATCAGACATCATTACTGGCTCCTTCCACTTCTCAGGTTTGATTTAGAAAATCGTTGGTGGACACTGATAATTCACCAGCCTGAGCTCTTGAACAGGAATCCACAAACGGCGCAATTGATTCTGCCCGATTCTGCCACAACGGGACTGGCTCAGGGTT
Source organism: Pycnonotus jocosus (assembly GCA_013400435.1). Taxonomy (NCBI): domain Eukaryota; kingdom Metazoa; phylum Chordata; class Aves; order Passeriformes; family Pycnonotidae; genus Pycnonotus; species Pycnonotus jocosus. The sequence goes on along the minus strand of VWYP01013817.1, from coordinate 130,927 downwards.
TATCTGGAAGGATTGGGATGTGCAATTGGCAAAATGTCAATTCTTTGTTATTGCTTTTCACAAGCCAAAAGAGCTGTGTTAAATTGGGGTTAAGGCTGACCTTACAGAACAGCAATTTAGGGTAATAGCAATCGCCTTAAAAACACTGTAGCACTAAAGCAAATCTGTTCAAATCCAAGAGGTCAAAATTAAGGTTAAAATTACAGGGAAAGAAAACATGGATTAATGGTATGAAATTCCATGCAAACATTCCTGGCTCTGCCAACTTCAGGAGAAATTCTCATGTGAAGTAGCTGCTTTTTTAAGTCACCATCAAATGTCATTGTAATTTTCCCTCAAGAGAACATTTGCTGTCACTAAAAAAAAAAAATCTCATTCTATCAGGATAATCAGAGAAGACTCAAAGAACTTTCCATGTTTAATCAGAGTAAATCAAGCAAGATTTATTTAGGCAGAGGATATGATTGTTCCTTATAAACATCACGGTTTACAGACAGGGAAGGGCATTAAATCACGATGGAACACAAGAAAAATGGGAATGAATTATCTGAGCAAGGAGGATCCTTGCTGGCAGGCCACTGACATCCTGAAATGAGTTTATATTTTGAAATATTTAAGTGATATTCTGAATTATTTGGGAAGGCAAAGCTACAAATTTCACTATTAAGGTAGAGATTGATAAATTAATTCCATTTAATTAAATTAAGGGGTTTCCTGGGACAGTCTTGAGCTGAGGTTAAAGACCTCTGAGATCTTTCTCCTTGTCCATGATAGAGCTGATGCCAACAGCTGGTTCACAGGAGAGGGGAGCAAGAATTCATCTCTGTTAAAAGCTGCCAAGGCTTCGTAGCTATTTGAATCAGATTAAAAAAAAAAATGGGCATTCAACTGTGTACAAATTAATACTTCATCATGACTGAGATCAATAGGAAACGGCAGCCAGTCTGAGAAGTGGAATTTGTGGGGCATTCCCGAGGGAATTCTCTGTATTTGCTGTTTTGGCAGCTTCTACCAACTTTCAGTTACTAAGAAAAACATGGGAAAAAATGACCATTAGGGCCATAAAAAGAATTCAAATATAGCCCTTGTGTGAGATTTCTGTGAATTTTAATTTAATGGGGAATGTCTGCAATGTTTTAGTAAATGTTGTTGGACAAGGGAAGTCAGATGTGGAAGGCGAGATTTATTGAAGAATCTATTCCTTCTTTATTTTAAGTTCCACAAGATTAACTGCTTCCCTTGTAAGTTTTTGGAAAGTTAATTCTCCCATCAAAAAGTAATTGCTGCATTTAGAGGGAGAAAGGTTTCAGAAGCACAAGGAAATGAATGAACCTGTGCTCACATCCAAGTTCAATCTTTTCATAGTGAAAAGCATTTTCATAGCAGGGATTTTTAAGTGCTCCTGGTATTTGTGAAAGGAGAGAGGCCCTGACCTTCCCACGTGACTTTTTAAGTCTCAAAAATAATGATTTGCCTTCAGATTTGCTGTTTTCAAGGAGGATTCCTTTCCCTTGTTTTCACAGCAAGTCCTGTAAGGGGAAGTCAGACAGAAGAAACTTCACAAAAATCTGGTGAAGGGAAAAGAGTCCAGTGAGTGAGTGTTGGCTGTTCTGAACCCATCCAGGATTTAGGGAGGTTTCCAGGTTCTTCTGAAATTCCTCTGGACATCACAGCCCTCCTGCTACAACTCACGAGAAATCAACTCATCCCCTTTTAGCATCAAGGCAGACACAGGAGAGGGTTTTTTCTCTGCAAACTTTGCTACAAATAATTACCTTTTATTTCCCCTTAAAGGCTTAAGAAACATCCTGAAGGATCTCTGTGATGGGAGCAAATTTAGTAGGAGAAGTTGAGATATTTCCACTTCCTTTGATTCCCTGATTTTTGGGGCACAAACATCTCTGCCTCTGTGTTGTTCTACACTGGATGAAACAGAGGAAATCACTGGGTGCTGTGAAATATTCCCATCTTTGGGCCAATGAGTTGTCCCATATTTGGCAAGGGAGGACTGAATCCTAGCTTCAAATTTTCCTTTTTAGAACCCAAACCATCCCATGACTCCATGATTTTATAAATTTGTTCACTACTTAGAATAGCTCAGGTGAGATTTCATTTAACTTCCCTGGACGGGATGGATTTCCCTAAACTGCAGCACCATTATTTCCACCCCTGCCATTTTCTCTTAGGTCAGGCAGCTCTTATCAGGATTGTGGAATTGAAAAAATCCCCATCAGTTTCTCCTATTTCTTTCTGCTCCTATGATTTTAAAAAAAAAAAAATAAACAATAAAACTCTTTTATTACAAAGTGCCTCTCAAAGGCCTTGGCTTGTTACTCTACAATTAGTGATTTTGTGTTAGCACCCCAGGCCCAGAGCCAAATCATCAAAACGAAGGAGAGAGGATGAAATGTAGACACTTTTTGTGATATCATCTGAGGTAAACAAAGAGCCAAAGCAAAGGCACCAACACAAAGCTGCCAGGATTAATTATTGGGTGGGATGTGAGGCACAGAGCGAACAAAGAATGGGAAAAAGCAGCCAGTGTTCCATGGCTGCACTCCATAGGTGTCCACAGGACGTTTCTCCCTAAATTCTGGCACGTTCAGCTTCCAGGGGTTACTCAGTTGTAAAGCTCTGTCACCCTTTAATCTTGGATATTGAATATCTTTTATCATAAAGGAAACCTGAACCCTCGTGGTGCTGGAATATTTGTTAACCGAAAAGTGCTCTAAACATGAAGAAAAAAATTTCATTTTTTTTAAGAATGGGGACTTAAATTATAACAAAAGTGAAACCTCACACTGACATTTATTTATTAACAGGGATTTTTTTCCTGGTCATCCACTTTCTCAATATTTGTTGGGTGTCGGTACCTTCCAGCCTTCCACCTTTCTGTAAAATATATCTGAATTTAATTCATGTGTTCAACAATTAATAGAAATGCAGGGATAAACACGCATAGGAAGAGAAGCTATGAACATCCTTCCCTAGAAAGCAATGTATACAAATAGCATTAAATGAGATGTGGGGTTTGGTATAGAAAACATTGGAAAAATATGTGAAATAGGATTTTTTTTTAAATTTATTTTAAGGAAATGTATGTGCAAAAGGGTTGAAATTGGATGTGTGATACTGTTGGATGGGATAAATCACATTTACACATTGCAAAAGGGATCCTGTGTCAGGAGTTCTCAAACATTGCCACTTGAGGAAATAGATTTTCTCATAGATAATCCTTCCTTGCTTTTGATTATAAAATATCTCATGTGTATCTAGAGTAATTTGCTTGCATGGGATCCAAGTACGAGCAGGAAACAATTCCGACTATTTTACATTGTCTATTAATTAAAGCAGAAAGAAATTAGGAGGGGTCACAAAAATGTCATCCCTTTGAACCAACCTCAAGATGCAGAGGAGCAGCCCATGAAGGGCAGTAAAAGCTGTGAGACACAGAATAAAACACCTGAGGTCAATGACTGTGAGGTGCAAATGAGGCCCAGGACACGCCTTGTGCTGAGTGAACGGTTTGTTTATTAATAAACAGAGGCTGGCATGTGCAAAACAATGTTTTTTCCATCCTCATCCTGAGTCAAGTAAGCAGCGTTTTAGCCGGGGTTTAATTGAGCCTTTTGTAGGCAGCAGCTCCGTTGGAGAAATTTGGATTTGAAGGAACTCTCTTGAAGAGCTGGAATTTTCCAGCGCTGCGACTTTGCTTCAGGGGGTCTTGGCTTTTATTGAATTGGTCCTTGGATAGGAGCAAAATAAAACACGGCCTTGGCAGGGAGAGGGGATAACGTAAGAGGAAAAGACAATGGTGCAGGAGTCCGTGGCAAAAAATCAAAGGCAGGAGTTGTTACACTCATCAGATTGAAAAGCAGCGAGGAAAAAAAGCAGTAGCAGCAGGACATAGCTGTGGAAACAGAGCCATTGTTTTTGTGCCCTGTCAGACTCAGCACCTCTCACTGGCACTTGGATATCAAAGTTCTTGTCCTGACAACTCATTTACCCCCAGCGCCGTAAGAAATGGATATTGGCACATTCCTGACATTACCTGATTCATTAACTAAAAAAACACCGCTAATTGCAGGGACAGAGGAGCGAAGCGGGGCTGTGGAATATTTCTTCTGCTGGCTGCTAGCAGTGCTGAGCCCTGAGAGGGGAGGCTGCTCTGCAGACAGAACAGTTTGCCTGACGGAGCATCACATTAATGAGGCAAACTCTGACTTTTGCACAGTGGAGAGATCAAGACATAAATATCAGGGCGTAACCCAGCAGAGGAAAATCCTCTAAAGACTTGTTGAAAGATGTGGTATCAAATGAATTGCTTGCTTCTTAGAGACTGCTTTGATATTTATTGGTTCAAATTGCTCCACTGACTCACTCTTGCATAAGCTTTCATGCCCCATTTTAATCTTGACATTTCGGGAAGCCAGGCTGAGGCAGGGTAATGACCGGGTTTACAAAGGATCAAAATGAAAAAGAAGAAGCTGGGCTGTAATAATTATAGCCTGTGCAAAGAAAAAAAACCAAAAAAAAATATATATACATTGAGAAAACAGAGTGAGAAACCATTATCCAATAATGAACGGGGCAATAATGCCAAGATGTTTAGAAAATAGAGCCCTGACTTGGGGAAATCAGGCAGTGCTGGATTTGTATTTTAAGGTACACAAATAGTGTCAGTGTCTGTCTGGGAGTGTCATCTTCTGCACACAATCTCCTCAAGTCACACAGATGAAATCCTGGGGATTTATCTGGGAAATAAACTTCCCTTGCTCCCTGAATTTGGGGGAAATGGGACAGCAAGGGAATAGGGAAGGCACTAAAAGGGGTGAAATCCACCTTAACCCTTCCAAAACATGTTCCAGCACTGCAGTTTCTATTTCTCCCCTATTGGAACATGTAAAATGAGATTTATTGTTCTATACAAGGCCTAACTGTGAGCAGGGAACTTCACCCAGTGCACTCTGTCCAACGGCACCAGTGGAGAATGGGATAAAATATGGGATAAATGTCAGACACTTAGGGAAAAACCTGCCTTATCAACTCTTGGAAGGGCCATTTCTTGGGGTAAAACAGGGCAGAGTCAACTTTCACATTTCTGGGTGACCTCTGGGCTGTTGTATCTTGTCCTATCCCCACTGGCAGATGGATAATGGTGACAGTTTGATCCCCACTGGAACAGAGAGCATCCAGCGTTTTTAAGACTCCAGGACTGGAAACATTCCTGCAGTAAACCCTTCTAATAAGGGAAAATACCAGCGTGCTTCAACTATTAGTAAACAAATGATTCAAAGCAGCCACTGAGGCCCACAAGGCCGGCGATGATTCGGTGCCTCAGGAATTCATGCCAGTTTTAATTCTCACCTGAACAATACCTGGAGCTGCAGGATGCGCTGGAGCAGCCTGCAGCTCCCTCTGTGTCCCTGCTCAGTCTCATTGTCTGGACATGCAGCTCAGAGCTGAACCAGTGAGAATGGAATCAGAAATAGCTGTGGTTAACCCAGTCATTCAGAGAAAGACCTGTGCTCTGCATTCTGAGCCAATGTGCCCTCCTGGAGCTCTTGGTGCTCCTTTATTTTCCAGTTGCCCATGAGATCTCAGCTTCCTTTAATCACATCACAGCTTCAGACCAGCAGCCCTCCAGGGCAGGGATTTCTCTGTGTTTCCTGATGTATATAAACTGCCCAATATTGTCCAAATATGATTGTAGGCAGTTCTCAGAAAAGCCCGAGGAGCCTGATGCACTGGAAGGAAAAGGAGGAAGCCCCATGTATTAAACAATGCACAATCCATTCTAACAAACTGCATTTCAGATAAAATGTCATTGTAGATGTGTAGTTTATAAGCACAACACAACCTGGGTTAAGAAATTGTGGTGGAGGTGTTTCAGAGAGTGCCATTCAAAGCTGGTTTTCCTTCTGTATTATTGTAATTCTAGGAGGTTGTGTTGAAAGCTGGAGTAAAAGGATGTTGTTGTGATGGTGTGATTTGAGTTTTCCTGTACATTTTGGGCCAGATAAAAATTTCACCTGGCTCATAAAAAAGGTAAAATCGTGCTCTTAGTCTTGCCAGGGAAACCTGGGAGTCAGTCTGTTGATGCCAGGTCTATTCTGCACAAACACAGAAATAACTTGGAGCAGAACAAATCCAGCATAGTCGAGTTGTTTATTGTTTCTCAGTATCTTGGAGTGTAAAATCTGTCAACTTATCTCAAAAAAAAAAAACCTGAGGTAGAAAGACAATGACCTTTCAAGACTTGACTTTCCAGTCTAAAGTTTGTCTAAAATGCTTTTCTTGAAATAAATTAAGTAGCGACCGACTTCCCAGATAAAGAACTCCTGTACCTGTTGTATCAGGGAAATGAGTATTTCAGCCTTCATATTTGGAGTATTCATCCCTAAGAACAGAGAGGAATTTGGAGTGATTATCTGACCTTTGATATCCAGAGCAAAGCAAAATCCAGCAAGGTGTGAAAATAAATGGAGGTTTTAATGGTGTTTTAATGCTTTTTAATGGTGTTCCATTCCACCTTTTAGCAGAAATTGAGTACCAGGTTCTCCCAACTGTTGTTTTGCTGGGAATAACTACTTTAAATGTGAATGGGATGGAAAGGCACAAAACTACTGATTCCATACTAAATCTGGTTTTTTCTTTCTTTGGGTATCCCTAATTTTACATCAAGGCCAAATGTATCCTGAACTTGGGTCAGACAGATGTAAAAGAAGGAAAACTCTGGAGGTGCCAGTTCATAAATCAAAGTGTGGGGATCTGATCCCCAAACCCAGAGCCACAAATGCTCCCTCATTATTGATTCCCCCTCCACTTGGAATGAACCCTCCCTGGAAGCGCTTTGAGCGTTAAATACCGTTGATCAACATTTAATATAGATCAGCCTTGATAGAGATCTAGGCTGGGCTTAATTTCTTTTAGCCCGAATACTCCCACCTCCCTGAAAACATGTGATTAAACTGTTCTGATTTCTGTTTTAGATGAAGAACTCTGTCTCCAGCGAAAACAAAAGGAGGTTCTGTCGCAAGACAAATTGAATCAAATTCTCGGGGAGTTTTGCAGCTCAATTAAGCTGTGGGATAGGTCCCTATCTTAGGTGCAAATCTCTCTGTGCATTACAGGACCACAGACAGGGATGTGGCAAAAGGTAAAACCGGGAGTTATGTCTTTAAGGGCTCGTTGGAGACACTTGTAATCTCGTTTTATTGGTGGTGCCCTCCCCAGCATAATGAACTTTGATGAAATAGCTGTGGCGCCTGTGAAGCTGAGCAGGCTTTGCCAGGGAAAGACCTCCCATGAACAAAATCGCCCAGGCAACAACCCCACACTGCAGCCAAGCCAGAAACTCTGGCAAAGTCACCTCTTCCCATCCCTCAACTCCTGCAATTCTCCTTTTCAAGCCTTGCAAATTAAAAAAAAAAAAAAAAAAATGAAAAGATTAAAAGATTGCCCACTTATGTCTGTGGCTGAGGGATAGAGCTTAAAAACAAAAAATAATGAATTTTGTGAGAATTCACTGCATGGTTGAAAATGGCTTCAAGTTCAGCAGCCAGAAAAGTTTACAGGGACCATGAGGCTCTGCCACTGAGTAAGCTCACTGTCCAAGGAAATGAATCTCTGTGGAAGACTTTAAATAGCAATATTTTTAATTCAGCAAAGTTTCCACCCCCTGCCAGACTTGGAGAGATGGGAATAGGAATCTGTAAATTCATCATTGTTGCTTTTTTAAGGAGTTGGATCCGGGGAGCACAACCATTTAATAATGGATATAATTAAATTCTCTGCTAGTTAGTTTGACTCAGGAGCCAATTGGCACCATAGTGTCACCTCATTTACATAAAACATGTAGTAATTCTGATTCAGAGAACTGTGATTTCACAGAGCTGGAACTGCAGATGAACCAAGGGTAAAAGAGATCAGGTTTAGGAACATCTCTGATAACTTGTCTTGGGTTGGGAGTTTAGATATTCAAACTCTGATATTTTATAACAAAACTCCAGTGCAAGTCAGCTCCAAGCACAATCATTTTCAGTATAACAAATTACTTTAGACATTTCAATTTCCAGATGATCAAATGAAGATACCTTCAACTGACCTGATTTTGATGGATGATAAATAAACCATTTTCTGAAAATCAGACTCTCCTTGTGGTGGAAAACTTGTGGGATCAGGTAACAATGAGATTTCTGCTGTCTTGGCAATGAACTATCCTAGGAACTGCATTTTCAGTGAATATGAAGTGACTTTTGAAAACTTGACTGAAAGTTGATCCAGATGTTTAATCTGACCATCAGCAAGCTGGTTCATCTCTACATATAAATAAATTCTCATTTTGGTTGAAAGTGAAAATGCAGCACTTCTTTCTTTGTCTTGGGTTTTTCCAGCAAACGTTAAATTACTTTAGGTCAGTGACACCAAGGAAAGATTTTTGGGATTGCTTTTTGTTGGGAATTTTCATTTTAAAACAGGCTTCATGTTTTAATAGGCTCCTTCTCAGCAACACTTGAGGGAGTAACTTCTACAAGGAGACAAATATAAATTGAAGTCAAATCACAGCCAGGTCTGCTGGGAACATTCAGAGCTTCAGCCTCCATTAGGGCTCCTCAGGCCATGAAAAAAGAGTTGAGTGGAAATCCCGGCTTAAAACACCTTTTATTCTTCTCTGCCTTCAGACACTCATCCCTTTGCCCTGCAGCTTCCTCAGTTATGTCTCCCAAGAAACTGAAAATGTTTGACTGGAATAAATAAAAAGGACATTTTTAAATAGTTTTGAAGTAATTCAAGTGAAGTCCCTGGTCTGATTCCATGACCAAGTCCTGAAATACCTGCTCTGGCACAGTGAGGAAGGTGATACCCACGGGATGGGAAAGAGGAATGGGATGGAAGAGGAAGGATTAGGAGTTAATGCCCAAACTGTTCCTGATACTGAACTCTGCAGGGTCCTGCTGCTGTCCAACAGTTCATCCCAAACATGGCCAGAAATATCCCAAGTTTTGGAGGGTTTAGGTCTTCCCGAGGCTGTGCAATCTTGCATTCATCCACAAACGGGAGATTTAGTCCCTAAAAATATTTGGAAGCGCTTCAAGAGCTCAAACCGTCCTTTCCCCACTCAACAGAAGGATCAGCTGTGTCCATGGAGCTGCTTCCACCCACCTGGACACAGGATTGTGTGCAGGGATGGGGGATGCAGGGTCTGGGCTGTTCCCAAAGATCCCAAGGAGACACAGATCATTCACCCTGGAGCTGGGAGCACTCACTGCCCTGACTGTGTGGCCACAGAGCCTGAGATCGTGCCCTCTCCACAAGAAGTTCCTGATTGCTCATGAAAGCTTCGGGATGTTTGTGGCGAGGGATTGGTGACTTCGTTTCTCATTGTCTGCGTGTCAGTGGGGTCGGTTTCCTAATTGTCCTGAGGCAAATTAAATTCCAGCTCTGCCACCCCAAAGGAACTGCAAACACGGGGCGAGCAGCTATTGTGTGGCTCTCACCCATCTCCGAAGGAACAGCTCCCTGTCTCTTTTACCTGCAGAAACTAAAAGTACGTGGTGCCCTTTTCATCTGGAAACAAAAGAGAACAAAGGCAAACAAATGGAGGCCAAATTATCTCACCTTGAGATCTGAGTTTTCTCCCTATTGAACTTCTGGTACCTCCTTAATGAGCCCGGGTTGTTGCTCGCTAGTGAGCGAGAACAAAGCAAAGTGACTCATGCTGCCTCGTTATTGTTACATAATCTATACAAGTCATTTATTTTTATGGTTAATTACTGGATTAGTTAAGTATATTGGAAATGTAAAGAGATGTAGAGTTAGGAGAGATTCGGTGTCTGTTAATCCGTGCAGGATGTCTGTATAAAGAACAGAGGGAAACCTGTGTAAAGAACAGAGGGAAATCGGTGTAAGGAACAGAGGGAAATCTGTGTAAAGAACAGAGGGAAATCGGTGTAAGGAACAGAGGGAAATCTGTGTAAAGAACAGAGGGAAATCGGTGTAAGGAACAGAGGGAAATCTGTGTAAAGAACAGATTGCTTTTCAGGGCTGATCGCTTGAATTTACACCTCTGTGTTCAGCTTTAGCCTCAGCAAGTGCTCAGGTTGGGCAGAGCGGGGTTTTTTTACCTTTTTCTACCTTTTTCTACCTCTCTGAATCATTCCTGCTGAGGAAACCTAGAGTCAAGATCCTTACACGAGCACAGAGGGCCCCCCAAATCACTGTCTGTATTCATCACCACAGAGCTGGCAGAGGATGTGCTGCAAATCTTCCCAACTCAGCTGCTAGAGGTCGGCTTGTGTTATTTTTTTTATTAAAATGCAGCAACAAGAACTCCTCAGAAGTGGCTGGGTGCACCTCACTAGGCAGCAGACACCCAGGCACGCGTTTGAAGTCGCAAACATCACGAAGCGACCTAAATCGGGGTTACCTGCTGAGGCATCGGTTTAATATGGAATTACTGCTCTGTTTTTATTGTAATGACCAATTAAGGATCAGCACCTCAGAAACCTCAGGTGGCTGATTTACAGGGAGCAGGCACGGCCCTTGCCCGGCTGCCCTGTTGGAAAGGCCAGCGCCGGCCGTGTCGTGCCAGGGTCACCCGTCACCATGGCGCTGCCAGGGCTCCGCTGTGTTTGGCTGCCCAGCACTGATCCCCCCTCGGTGCCAGGGATGAATTGTGAGCAGGGGAGTTGCTAGGAGCCTGGGGAAACACGAGTGCTGCCTGCTTTCCACACAGCTCCGCTGCAAAGCCACGCCGAGCACCCAGCGCTCCTCGAACGACGTGTGCTGCGTGGGGCAGGGACTCACAGTGTGTTCTTTTGGGTCTCTTTAAAACAAATTTTTATTTAACCTCTGCTTTGACCCAGCACCTGAGTGTGCTGCCCAGCTATGCTCCATTTCAGTTTATTTAACCAGCATGTTTGCTTACTCAGTGACCACTGGAGGGGAACTACCGCCCTTATTAATTCCACAATGGGTATTTGTTGCTTCTTGTTTTCTGACATTTTCTTGATGACCATAATTGCAGAGTTCTTGTTTTCAGATAATAAATGCACGTGTCTATTTGCTCAGGCATTATGTAATTGATGCCCAGCTATTAATTAAAGATCTAGACTCAATGTCTCTGAAGCTGCCTCCGGATATTTGTCCTTATTGTGTCATACCTTGGATGCACAAACAGGGAAACCACGGGCGGCTTTGCATGGGCGCTGCTCCTTCCCTTTAATAAAGGAGCCCAAACTCAGGAGTTTGCAAAGAAGGATTATACAGAGCGAGGAATATTTTTCTGATGGGATTTTGATTCTCCCTTCTTTCCCTGGGCTGCCAGCGTTTTCCTGAAGAAGCTGACGTGCAAACATAATGAGCTGTTTGCTCTGCACTGCTCTCCACAGGCCCTGCACACTAAAAGGAGTTTATTTTGCCTTTATTGCTGTTGCTGTTAATAGCAGGGCAGGCTATAGCTGGCGCTGGGAGCAGGAGGAAGATTTCATGGGTGAAAAGAAAAATCAGAGATTGCAAATTCACTGCAGGGAGAAGAGGGATTGGTTGCTCTCGTTCCCCAGAGCCCATTTGGGAAAATATGTTATGTGATCCTGTGAACAAATTGTTACTTTTCCAGACAAGTCTGTTTTCTGTGTAAACACTTTTACTGTAGCAATGTACAAGAACAACACTTTCAATCCAAAAACTCAACATAAAAATAGACACCCCAGAACATTTGGAACTTGTTAAACTCCAGAAGGGGAAAAAAAGGAAAGAGAGGCTGCAAAGAAAAAAAAAAAAAAGGTTTCCGCTTCTAAATGTTCTGATTTTTTATATTTTTAAGGGTCTAAAACTCTTGCCAGAGAGCTCTGAAGCTGTTCAAAGCAGCTGAGTCCCCACATATAGCAAAGGTACAACTCAGAGAGGCAGAAATTGTTTTGAGTCCACTTAGTAAGAAGTCATTACCTCTGAAGAGCAAAGTTAATGAGCTTGGGAAGGCGGGATTGGGCTCCTACACCTTTCACAGAGTTCCTGTTCCCCTCAGGAAAATCCCTGAGCTCCTTTGTGACTCAGTTTCCTCGCTGCCAAATGAGAAAATACCTCCTGACCAGGCGGGGAGGGATGGAGCTGCAGAAGTGCAGGGGTTTAGCACCAGCAGGTGCAACTCCTGCTCCTCCCTGCCCGGAGAAACCTTCAGCTGAGGTGGGCTCCTCTCAGAAATTCTGCTTTGGTTTGGTGGAAAAGAAGGGATTTTGTTGTGTCACGATGGAAAATCTGCCAGAGATTTTGCTTTGAGACCTTTCAGGATTGTATCAGTGCAGTTGAATGTCTCATTTCTCAGCTGTACCACGGTCAGGGCAGTGTTGATCTTATCACAGCCAAGCCCTTGAACTTTTTAATCCTTGTGCACACCATTGGGCACTCCAAATGCTGCTAAAAACTTTTAAAATACTGTTTCACTTGAAAAGAAAACGTGATTTCTTCCTGTCCTCAACAAAAGGACCGTCACTAACCCCCAAAAGAGACCAAAGGTTTCATTCTCATCCCTCTGAGCAGTCACAGCCCCCCAAAGACAGAGGCATTATCTGAACACAAATTAAAATCGCCAACTTGATTTTACACCTGGGAGTGCTGTCAGCAGCTCACGGTGAACACATGTTAAAACAAGGAATTAACATTTCTGCCTTGATCCTGAGCTGGAAACACTGGGTGGTTTTTTGATTTTTTTTTTTTTCTTTCTGCCATTCCCTAAACAAATTAAATCTTTTGCTTCTGGAGCTCTTAGAGTCGTCATCTCTTTCAGTATTTGAGTGAGGAGCTGCAGCCCAAAGCTGTTTAGCTTTGGAGAGGCTGCTGCAGCCTCCTGTTTCCATACACAGAAGATACACACAGCTCCTGATCCAGCATCACAAAATTCTGCCTTAATTTCACCCTGCATAATGAAATGAACCCCATGAGAACACTGCCATAATCTCTTGGCTCCACGGGCTTGGCTGCCCCAGGCTCAGCTTCTGAAGGTTTCAGAACTTTTATCCCAGTTCAGATAATATTGCCAAAACTCAGGCTGTCGTCTCTATAAAATAATTGCCTGCCCGAGTCTTTACAGTCTCTACACTGGTTTAATAATGAGTAATTAGTTGAATAAGTCCAATTAATGCCTTTGTACAGATCTGAGATTGGAGCAGGATTGTAGGTCAAGTTTAATTTTAAAATACATTAGAATTTCTATCAGTCTGAACACACCCAGGGCAATGCTATTATGGGCTTTCCCATGAATACATATGAATCATGGTTTGGACTCAGAGCCCAGATCTAGCAGTGCATGTTTAAATCACTAAAGCCTATCAAGAACTGGAATATTCTCTGCAAATGGAGCTTTTTTGGTTCTTTTGTTTTGTTTTGTTTTGTTTTGTTTTAATTTCTCAAAAAACCCTTCTCTAGAGCCAGTGTCTCCTATGAAAGAGAAAATTACTGCACAGTCCTGCAAGTGGAACAGAGAAACCCTGAGTGGGACTTTTGTATCAAAGTCCTCAAACTCCTGAGCAGCAAAACCCCCCAGAGATCCACACCTGACCAAGGCTGGGCTTTGCAGAAGCTGCTGAGATTCATGAATTTTAATTTCAATTTTAATTTTAATGGGTGACTCTGCTGCTGCAGGGCTCTTGTCTCAGGCTGTGGCAGTGCAGGGAGATTCTCTGTGAGCATTTTTCTCTCTGAAAAGCAACATTTGCCTTTGAGATTAACGGGCCGGGCCAGGAAAACTTCAGAGCCCTCTGGACAAAAATGTTGTCGAGCCATTAGAGGCACAAAAGGACGAGCAGTGTTTTGCAAGGCAGCTCATTTGCTGAGCGTCATTAAAAGCTCCTGCACCTCCCTGGTGTGTTGTTCTCATTATTAAAAGATAGACAATATTACACTAATTGGAGGTGAGTGTTTTAAGTGCTGTTTTTACCTTCTATCACTCCTCTGGGTGATCAGAGCTATCTGTTCTCATCCCTCCGTGACAAATTCCCTCCAAAGTGGCTTTTGTATGAATGATTAAATTAATTACTGCCTATCCTGGACCACTAGCAGCTGGATTCTGATATTCAAGTTAAGTTTTGAGTTGTTTCTTTTTTATTTCATTGACATTCTTCACTGAGCTGAAGGGACAACCCCAGTGAGGTTATTGCTCACCGTGTCAGATTCCCATTCTGAGCATTTTGGGTTAATAATAAAAGGAATTAAAATTATAAATCACATTTCTTGCTATGGAAATTCGAAAAATAATAATAACTAATAATAAATAGTGATAACAACAAATAATAATAGCTGTTATTTGAATGCAGGTCACTCAGAGCAGCTGATGGACTCAAGCAACCAAAAATGTCAATTTTCTGACTCAGGCCCTGCCATCCTCACAGCAGTGACATCCAGGTCTTGCTGACATTTTTTGTCAGCACTTTTCTTGCTGCTTTAAAGGTTGTTCCCTGCAAAATTTAGCGACTGTCCCTCAATTCTTCTGCTGGACAAGGAGAAATGCAGTTTAGGCGAGGTGAACTGACAACCTCAGTGGGTTATTATTGTTTATGACGTGCAATTTAAAAGCCAAATTTTCCAGCAATTTATGGACCTAATTATGCACCTAATTTGCACAGTTATTTTAGACTGATGTATAATACTGGCTAACTGCAAGTTCAGCTGGGCTAACACAGGGCTGGAAGAGCCCCAAATGTTCCCTGGTGTGTTTTTCCAGGGGATGATGCCACATTTAACATAATCTCTTCTAAACTACACTGAGCAGCAAGTCAACCCTGCTAATAGCTTCACACCAGCTAAAGCCACATCATTTTTCAAGGTGAGAACATCCATTATTCTCCAGGGAAGAACTCTCCCCTGAGTTTAGTAGTTTAGCAGTAATGGGGCACCGGGCAGACAAAAAAAAAAAAATAAAATTACCAGCGTTGAGCAACTGAGCTGCTCCTTTTGAAGTGCAGGTCACAGGAGCAGCACAGCTGGGGAATTGGCACTTGGGTTTTCCAGGTGACACGGGATTCATGTGTTTAATGCACAATGTAAGTGTCCACTGGCTCATCAGGAGGGATTTGGGCACGTTCTTTCAGAGCCCACAGCCTCTGAAGGGTGCAAAAGGCTCTTGGACAGGCTTGGAAATCCATCCTTGTCACACAGAGCAGAGGGAAAAAGGAGTTTTGCAATTCCTGCTGTCACCCTGCCCAAAGCCAGACCAGTCATGGGGACACAAAACTGATGTTATTGAGGGATTTTCAGGAAGCTGCTTCAATATCTCAAGGTGAAAGCTCCTGAGAGTTTGGCTTTGCCCAGTGCCACACTGGGGAGTTGAAAGCTGGAGGTCTCACAGGGGAGAGGTCTCTGTTGCTGTATAAGCCCCAAATCCCCTGATGGCAATATGAAAATAGAAATAAAAAAACCAGAAAGAAATAGAAAAGAGCACTTCTAGCACTGTAATGACTCATCTTGGTGGTTACTAAGTGCTTCCACAGCTCAGCTGAGCTGAATAATTCATAAAAGGGGCTAAGCTGAGGAGGATCCATCTGAAACTGTGATTCCAGAGATTTATGGGGAGCCCATGTGGCTGTAAATCACTGACAGGGTTCTTGCCTGGCTGCATCATGTAACAGAATGATCACATCCCATGGCAAGATGGAAATGACTCATTTAATTCCATGGTAAGAGAAATCCTGGATGAAATTGAAGTTTTAGGAGCTCGAGCCACTTGTATGCATTCACTTTGGCTTCTTTGGTCTTTAAAATCCCTGAAATAGCTTTGAAATGAGGTTATTTATTAAAAATATAAAACCAAACTAAGTTAAATTCAGAGAGTAATACAAAATAGACATGAAAATATCTGATCTGAATCTGAACATTTCACCAATATAATTCAAATAACAAATGAACAGCACAGCACAAAACAACATCAGTCATGATTATGGCAGTTAAAACTATTTTCTCCAAGCTTGCCCATCTTCAAAGATATTTAAAAGCTGCTTCTCCTCCAGTGTGTATTAGTGTCAATCAAAAATAACTCTGCTCAGGTCAATGGATTTACACAATTGCAAAATTAGTATAAGTGAGAGGACAATCAGAGCTTTTGTACACTACAAAAAATCTCTCTTAATAGCAACAGCAAGAGAGAAGAAGGAGGTGGGAGGTTCCTTTCCAGGACAGGCTGGGTGGATAAACAAGAAAAACCTGCTGAGCTTGTAAGTGAGGATTTGGAGGAGGAGCTGCAGCGTTAATTTAACCATTAATTCACTCCTTTAAAATTTCCCCTTTCCTGTCTTTTCCTTCAGCTGACACACTCAGCAGCAGCTGGGCTGTGGGTGTAAAATCAGAGTGCAGGGATGGGGTCTCCAGCACCCAGGGTCTGTAAGAAATGTGGAAGTTCAGAGTTCCATCCTGCAGTGAGAGCAGTGCCTTTGGGGTTGGGGATGTGTGACAAAGGGGGTCCCTCCAGCTTGGGGGGTCTGCCCAGCCCTGGGCTCCCTTCTGCAGCTCCCACCCCACCCCTGGGCAGCTGGGAGGGTGGGTGGGTGCACCCATGGGGTGGCTCCAGGGAAAGGTGCCCTCAGGAGGCAAATTCCCAACAGCAGAGCCCTGCCACAGGATCAGCCCTTCACGTGCAGGGACTGTCCTGTCACAGGACATCACTGACCACACAAGGGGACATCAGGATTTCACTGGCCAAACCAGCTGGGACCCTCTGGCTCCTTCTCTGGTTCTCAGGACATGGAAAACCACGGCCAAAAGGGGCAGAGAAGACACAGCACTGAAATCCTTCCTGTTGTGTGACTCCACAGAGGTGCCAGAAGTGGATTTGTTCAATTCTTGTGGCAGATCTGATTCCCAGGTCACAGGAGGCATTAAAATTGTCACTAAACATCTTCTGTGGAAGCCTTGATGGAGTCAAAGACAAGAATAAATAGAGATGTGTGGAGAAAATGCTCCTTTTTCTTGCAGAGGGACTTCCCTGGCTGCAGAAGGTCCATGTTTGGAGTTCAGAAATGGTTCCCTTCCCTACAAAACAGAGATTGCCCCTACATCGATAGATATTTAAACCTTGCCAGCCAGAGAGGAAAACCCACTTATCCAGGACCAAATATAACTTCCTTAAAACTGCTGGGGCTTTGCCAGCAGCTCAAGCCACAAATAATTTACCCAGAGAATACGAAGTCAACAAGCTCTGGAACTGTGGGAACTGCAACTGTTGAATAAACCATTTGTGAATCTCATTTAACTAAGGACAATTATAACATCCCAAAGCCACAGAGGGATCAGAATGTTCCAGATAAACACAGGTCAGGCTCTCAAGGCTTCGCTGAGGGCCACCTTCCTCTGTCACTTTGGGCCAGGGAAGTAGAAGAAGCACTGGAGGAGTTTATTCTCTGTTTTGGTCTCTGCCTCAGAGTTATTTAGTGGAGCAGAGAGCAGCTCTGTAGGATGTAAAATCTCCTTTTGAGCTAATGGGAGCAGCAGGAGCTCTCCCCTGGCCCTGGCACAGAGGATGCAGCCCCGTGTCCGGGCAGTCCTGCCCCAGGAGTCTCTGTCTGTGCTGGCCAGGGCTGCCCTGGAGACACATTTCTTCTCTCCGTGGCTGTGCAGAGCCTCCACGTGCTCCCTCCCAGCTGATCCTGCTTGGATATTTGGCTTCAGGGAAAGGCCAGGGCTGCAGGAGACATAAAACCCACCAGGGCCATGGCCCTGCCCTGCTCCCAGCAGGATTCCCCCTTCCCAAGGCTCCTGTCCCATCCCTGGCTCGCTGTCAGTGCAAACAGAGCGAGTCATGTCGTGATTTTGGGTCACCACCCACCTGAAAAACCTTTCTGAGTTTTTTCCTGAAAATAGGAGCTGGTTGGGTTTTCACTTTTCCCATCCAGGAGAAAAATCAAAAAGCAGAAAATACGAAGCTCTGAGGTTTATTTCCATTTTTATTCCAGTTTCACTCCCTCCAAGGCTTCCCTGGGGACTCTGTCACAGTCCAGTGGGGTATTTCACCCTCTGCTCTTGCTGACAAACAACAAGAGGTAAATTTGGACACGTCACCTCAGCTCTAAGAGGGTTCCTCATTTCATTTCTCAGCCTCCTGAGGCTCCAGGAGGGAATCCCACCTCCAGACAGCTCATAAAGTCATTTGTGACACAGGATGTCCCAGTTACCATACAGGAATGTTGAAAGCATTTTATTTTCTCCCCTTTGATTTTTACTGGTTGAGCTCCCAGTGCTCTGTGAGTAATTATACCATTTGCTTTATGCCTTGCTTTTCTAATGACTAATACCAAAATATATGTACAAGCAAATGGAAGCGTATTACTGAGTGATTAACAACGGACAATTAGGATTAATTAAGGCAATTATTTTAATAAATAAGAATTAGTAAAATATATCCATAAACAAAGCCGTGGCACATATTTAGCAGGGCTGATGCAGGCTAAAGAAACAGAATTGTGACAACTTTGGGAGCAGAGGCAAGGAGGAGACAGAGATGATTAAAGAGAAATAGTTGTGTACATAAAAAATGTAATTAGGCAGAAGACAGAATGTGCATGTCCAGAGTGCTCTATCCCTGGCCAGGGTGTTTAATTCGATCTGTTCCCAGTAAAAATGGGATTTACACACAGCCATCCCTGTGTAACCATGGCCTTAAACTTCCAGCTCTTTCACAGCCGTGCCAAGGGGTCACCAAGGCATAAAACTGCCCTAAGAAACAACAGGAAAATCATTCTCTCCCATCCCTTTTTAGGATCTCAGTCCTGCTCATGGCACCAACAGGATGAGCTCTCCTGGAGATTCTGAGCTAGGAGTGAAATTCTGAGTGGTCTAAACAAGAGAATGCTCTGACAACGCTGGAAGCAAAGAAAATTCAATATTTCTTCTAAGATTTCTACCTATTGATGACATTCTTTAATTCTCGATTTTTTTAACTGATTTGGGGTGAGTTGAAGTCTGTCTGTTGAAGTGTTTGATGCTGCCCCAGATTGCTCAGCCTCCAGCACCTCTGGGAAGGACAAAGCCTGGCGTGGCCACGCTGGAGGATGATCCTGCTCCTGTGGCACCACGAGTGAGAGTTTTCCCTGGGGCTAATCTGCCCAATTAATGGATATGGTTTATTACTGGGCACTGTTAACCTTTGTCACAATCAGATCAACAGAGAGAAACCAGCAGAGCTGTAAAATGAAAGCAAACCTCGAGGTTTGATGTCCTAGACCAGTGCCAGTAGCACTTTTCCCTACAAAACAAAGATTTTGAGTAGATTGGAGTGCTTAAATTCCAATCAAACACCAGCAAATGGCTGCTAGAGGGTTTAATAACCAGAATGTTAAAAAAACAGTGCTGGCTCAGCTCTGGGGGGGTTTTTTGATTTTTTTTTT
>VWYP01013817.1:85541-111541 GCA_013400435.1 Pycnonotus jocosus | reverse complement strand
TTTTTTTTTTTTTTTTTTAGGTGGGTTTTTGGGGTTTTTTTTGGTGGGGTTTTTTGGGGTTTTTTTTTTGGAAGAACTTCCAGTCCCAGCAGAGCCTCTGGGCCAATAAATCAAACTGCATTTCTGTGGGTGCTGAAGGTCAGCACAGTGCCAGGAGCACACTCACAGCTGAGAAACCAAAGCCCCCCAGCAGAGACATTCTCAAGTCCATGATTATTCTGTTTGTGTGCTTTGTCTGCTCTTTTTGGCCCTGATTAAACAACAGGTTGAGGATTTTCCTCAGCTGGTGCCTCAGTTTGGTATCATGCAGCTGAGATTTTGGTGGGTATCAAGATTTCTCTGGTCTGTTATCAAGAGTTGTGAAGGGGAAAAAGTTAAGAAAGAGACCAGGAAAGTGCATCCCATTGCTGGAGGCCTCCAAATATTTCACTAACTGGAAAAAAATCACAATTTGAAGGGTAAATAATGTGTTATTTTAAAGGTTAAAAGAAAACAAATCTGCTTCAGGTCATTCTCAGGGAACAAACAAACAAAAAAAAGGCACAAAATCTTTTTTTTTTTTCTTTAGCACGGAAGAACATCAAAATGATATTTACCTCCCTCTGGGGAGAGATGGAATTGAAAGCACTTTAATTCATAAATATCTGGGTTGTTTCTTTTCTGGAAGCTGCCTGAGAAGCCAGAGAGGATGGGGAGCTCCCAGTTTAAAACCACGCTGGCAAATCCAGGTAGTGCAGCTCCCCTCCAGCTCCCAGCCATGGTTATTCCCAGGGAAATATCTTTTCCTGCCTCTGGCCCACAGCCCTTCCAGCCTGCTTTTGAGCGTGTCCTGGCCGCTTAATTGAGCCATCATTTTATCACATGGCTTTTGTAACCCCTCTTGCCTCACTCTCATCAATAAATCACAATTTCCCTCTGCCACGTGCAGGTTTGGAGGGGTTTTGGAGGTTTGAAGGGAAGAAGGGGAGCTGAAGGTTTGCTGTTTGGGGTCAGTGCAGAATATTTCACCGTGTAAGCAAACACAGGCAGAGTTTTCTGTTCAGGTTTTCAGGCAGAGCAGTCCAACAGGCAATTTCCTGTGCTAAGCAGTGTTATAATTAGGATTGCCACTGGAATGAAACACTCTGTGCCCATATTATGGTGTTACACCATGTTAGCATTTAATTGTCACCCCTGAAGGACTTCCACACCCCCACACTTGGAGAGGGGAGCCTCTCACACGCTGCTTTTCACAGCCTGGCTTTGAATTCCCTCTAGTACTCCTCAATAAATATCCCCATTCACGTGGGTATCAGTGGAAGACCAGGGATAGTGGATAAATCCTCACGAAATCTCGTGGTTATTTGTTATTTGTTATTGGTTATTTGTTATTTGTTAATTGTTATTTGTTTGTTATTTGTTATTTGTTACCNTGTTATTTATTTGTTATTTATTTGTTATTTATTTGTTATTTATTTGTTATTTGTTATTTGTACAAAGGCACACACATTTATCAGCATCTTGGCTCCAGCAAAGCACAGAGCCAAGAGAAAATTTGGATTTGGTGAAAACGTTTGGATTTGGTGATCAAGGGAAACTTCTCCAATCCAGTTGTGCCAGCCCAGGAATCCTCCTGAGTTCTGTTCATACAGGTAAATCAGCTGAAGCTGTCCACAGACACACACCAGCTTTAGGGGATCACAATTTGTGTTTCCACCCTGGCAAAAAACAACATTTCTGCCACCAGCAGCAGCATCAATCCATTTATCAAAGCAGTTTATCAATCCAGCTTTCCATGCAAGGCCTTTTAGGCTTGCAGGGCAACCAGGGGATGCCGAAAAGAATAAAATTAAGGCTAAAATTAAGAATAAACCGCGAGCTGGCTGCTGTGTGAGGAGCTGTTTGCGTGTGGACCGTGGCAGGAGCCCCCCCAGTTCATCAGGAGCCGACGGAAGTGCTGCAGCCCCAAATTCCTGTCATTTCATCTGCAGAGGAGCCTCTGGCGTGTAACCAGATCTCTGCCCCTGCTTTAGGGCTCCCTGATCTTTGCCTTCAGACTCCTGGCCAGGATTAATTTACATAGGGCTGGAAACAAGCGTGGCACTGGCCCCGTCGGCTTGAGTTACACGCAAGGAACACCAATAAACTTCCTGGTGGGGCTAATAAAGGAAATTGGGGAGGAAGGAACAGTCTATCAATTATCAATAGGGGGAAAATTGCAGGGATCCAGCGAATTCAAGTGTGCAAAACAAGCAGTTGAAAGTTGGGGTTCAAAAGGGGGCTCAGAGCTCCCTCTCATTTTGAGCAAAATTTCATTTATAGATTGGCAGCAGAGGAGAAAAATAAGCCCAGAGACAGGGAGGGTAATGGCAGGAGACAGCAGATTTTGGAAAGAAAGGAAAAGAGGATGATTTATCCCTAGCTGGGAGAGGTGGAGATGTGCCACTTCTCATAAGATGTGAAAGGGAAAAAAAAGCCCAGCTTTTGGGGGGGGTGGATTTTCTTGAACCATTTGTTTACATCATTGTTTTAATGCCACTCCTCTTTTGCTCTAATCACCAATAAATGAAAATTCAAAGGTAATTTTCACTGGAAAATTAAGTCCAATGAGAACACTACCTCCATATTCAGCGCTGAATCTGACCCAGGGAAAAAACTGGGACAACATGGAAGAAGACAGAACCCTGCTCTGGTGGGGATTTTTCCTCATCACCACTCTCCAGTTAATGAGGGGGTTTTTACCGGTGACCAAATCTGCTCCATTTCCAAGGATCCCATCCTACATCTCAAACATGTTCATACTTTCTGCCTTGGATCTAAGTTTTCTTCCAAACTGGATTTGTTATCTTTTCTGCAACCTATTTCTGCTTGTTTCCTTATAATAATACTAATAATGATAATAGTAGTAGTAGTAGTAATAATAATAATAATAATAAATGCACAAATTGCTTTTCTTTTCACATTCAGATTTCACACCAACCCACGAGAGAGATGAAGACCAAGATCCAGGAGAGCAAAACCAAATATTTGGTCTTGTAGCACGCTTGCATGAGGTCTTGGATCAGAGAAAAACCGGGCCAGAAAGTCCAAAAATGGGACAAAACCTAAGCCAAGCCTAACTCTGAACACTCTGCTAAGTCTCTTTTTGGCACATGGGCTGTGCAGAGCGATTTCCTTGGCCAACGAGCTCCTTCCAATTTGTGCTTTCCAGTAGTCGGAGTCAGGATTGGGAAAGTTGTTTATTATTCAACCATCTCTTCCAAAGCAGGGCAAACACTGTTTATAAGAAGCTTCAAAAGCCTCTGTCACAGCTATCGAGGCTCTACACTCTGTGCCTTTGCCAAGTCAAATTAGGTTATTTTCCTTGATATTAAGTTTGACAAGCACAAAACCAGAATCCCAACCGGGCGTGCCTCCCGCCACCCGCTCCGTTTTTGAGGGCAAAAATTCCTACAGCAGCCCCATCCTCCACTCTCATGTTTCTGTCTGTGTTTATCTCGTCTGGAAATTCCCCTCGCTGTGTCCCAGGCATCTTCCAATGTTCAGATTCTCCAAGGATGTGACCAGCTTTGTTTTGGCAAACCGGTCTCGCCGCACGGGGATGTCGGATGTCACTGTGGGCTTTGGTTTCTATTCACCTCCAGGGATGATCAATTTGTTATCATGCTAATTTGCAGGTCCGCTGAGAGTATCAGACTTGTGGGCTCCTCCATCCTGTAAAAATACCCTCCTGTTACATCATTTCCTGGCGAGGGCTGTGCCAGGTCAAGTTGTGTATGAACGGCCGTAGATAATGAGGCAAAATATTAATAACATGTTGCATTTTTAGAAAGCAGGACAAAGTCTCTGAGGACAGAGGGAACATGGAAGATTTCACTCCTTACTGCCTATCCAGGAAGAGCTTCCACTATTCTGCTCTGACCATGTTAAAAATGGAATCAGGCCTTTGAGACCCACAATGGTCCAAAATCCATGGAAATATTTAATCAAATCATACTTGCACTTTACTGAATAAAGCTGTAAATGTTGGCCTAAATATTCCCAAAAAGTCACTGCCATGGATTTTCCCCATCATTTCAGGAGACCAGCCCCAGCACAGCTCCATCACTGTCTGGTTCACCACTCTTATTTCAGTGTGGCCACCAAAACTGAAGCACAATTTAAATATATTCTTCAACACACTGAAATATGAATCTGTGTTATCATGGAAACATGAAATAATTGAACCACAGAACAGAGTTGAAAAGGACCTTAGAGATCACCTGGATCCAGTCCCCCTGCCCTGAATCATTCCATGAAAAGAGAATATTCCTCCCTTCTCTGACAATCCTTTGAGCTCCAGGAGGAGCTGCTGGCGATGGGGAAAGGAGCTCCAAAGGGGCTGGTGGAGCTGTGTGGGAGCTGTTCTGAGCTCTCCATGCCCTTTCCTGCCTGCAGCCCAGCAGAGCCATTCCCACAAGGCTGGGATGGAGCAGCCTGAGGGATCCATGGCTTTTCCAAGCCATCAGAGGCTCAGGGATGTCTCTCTGCACTCTGGCTCAGTGCTGATGGAGGACACCCCAAAAAAGGTGATCCCACCCCAAAAAGGTGATCCCACTCCCGCATCCCGGGCACCAGGCTGGCACTGAGTGTCTGTACCACACCACAAAGCCCCAAATAAAAGCTCTTTCCTTGTCACACAGGAGGAAATGGAGGAGAAACACTGCAGGAGAAAACTTGCGCCAAGTAGGAGCCCGCAGTTTGCTAAGGAAACAGTGGGTCAGGGGGTGTAAATTGAACTGTCACGCTCATGTACGATTGAAGTCACATAAAAAGTCTGGGAATGCCACTTTATTGACTCCTCAGTAAAGGCAGGGTGCCCTCCAGGAGGGGCTCTTGTCTCCCACCCTGGGGATAATGTCACTGCTTTGAGATCCATAAACAGGCTCTGCACGGGAAGAGGGGAATATTTCAGCAAAGCAAGAATCCACCACGAGGAATATTCACAAGCTATAAATCCAGCTGTTAATTTCAGGTTATCAAATCCAATCACTGCCTCTCAGCTCTCAAGCAACATCTCATCATCATCATCATCATCACACCAGTAATCACTGCAGAATGAGCTCAGAGTGAAGCTGAATTTCCTTGAGTGCTTTGTGTTCCTTTCCTTCACTGAACATTGAATCCCAGCCTCAATTAACAAGATATCTCTTGCTTAGGCAGGAAAGGGGGCAGGAGGGGGAGAGGTCGTCAAGAAATACATGCACAGCTTTCAGGAAGCAGGAATGTGTTTGTAATTTGCAACAGGAGGGGAAATAAAAGGCTGAAAAGAAAGATTGATTCCAGTTTTCAGACTATTAAATCAATGTCAACTTATCAAATCCTTGTATTTCCTGGAAGGAGAACAAAGGTAACATAAATGAATACGTTTCCAGATTTGTGATCTGTTTACAGTTATATTGTGCACTTATTAGCAGTGTGTCTATTCAACCACAATTAGAAAGACTACCCCTTTTTTCTTTGAGTTTCATGTGTAAATTTGTACTCAGAGGAGCGATAAACAAAAATCAATCTCTACAGGAGCTGTTCAGACAAGCACCCTTCAGACTTTACTACCGACAGCTGTGCTGAAATGCTTCCCCAACCACAGGACAGCAGCTGCCAGCTGTTCTAACCCTGCACACAGAGCTCCTGCTCTGCCTTGCAGCCCTGTCCCACAGCTCCAGCTCCCAGGCATCAGCTCTGAGCCTTTTTGGGGTGTTTTCTATAGAGATGCTTTGTGAGGGTGCAATTCTGTCATCTTCAGGTGGAGCCACTGCCCATCCTCAGCTCCCTGCAAGGGACAAAACCCCATCCCATTGTCAGGATAGTCCCATATCCCAAACCTGCAGAGCAATAAAAAAGCCTTTCACAGCACAAAACATCCACAGTTTGGGTTTCAACACGTTCTGAGTCTGATCTTTTTTGGCTTTTTTCCTCCATCAGTCTTGTTTTCTAATTTTGTGCTAATCAGCTTTTATTGTCTCAAGCGACAGGATCTTTATGCATCCTTGGGGATAATGATCTATTGTGCTCTCGAGCTGTCATTTTGATGAGAGATCGACTGGGTTGAACAAACAGGTCAATCCTAACATAAAGATTATCATTGAAAATCAGCTGTCAGAGGCCCTGCTTAATTTATTCTGACCTCATATCACAGAAAGCAACACGAATCCTTCTGGAAATACCAGGACAGCTCTGGCTCAGCGCCAGCACTGACAAAGATATTTTGATCAATGGCTGGGCAGGTTCCTTTTTACAATGAAATTAGGCGTGGTGTGTCCTCAGCAGAGCCCAACAAATCATTGCATGCTGCTTGCTCCTCTCAATCCTCCCTCTGAGGAGCAGCACCCAGCAGATGGGCTTCAGAGGCAGCAGGGCTGGGCACAGAGTTGGGTTTCACACCAAAACCTTCCTTGCTCCTTTTCCCACGGCTCTCTGCTCCTCGTGTTCTGCTTTCCCCTGTGATGTTTGACAACGAGGTCTCATAAAACACAACAGTGAGGTGGAATTACCACATCTCTCAAACTCTGCATTTTGAAACCATCTCTCACTTTCCAGAAGCTCATAATCTGTAGGAAAATTGATGCATTTTCCTTGGGGTTTTTTTGCAGAACTAACATGATTTTCCTGATTTTCTTAGTTGTTTACTAAAAGAAGAGATCAGTGAGAGAGGTACAAATTTCCTGAAACATTCTGACCAACCTGATGTCTCCATTCCTCACAGGACACCATAAAAACCAGCCAGCAGGTGAAGGCAACACCATTAAAAGTGAAAAATTTTTCCAGGAGAACTCCATTTGGACAATTTAAAGATGGGTTTGTTGTTTTGGTTTTGTTGGGGTTTTTTTTTTTTCCTTAGGTGGCAAGAACATCAGATTTTAAAAGGAAGACCTGGGAATCAAATCAGAGAGTGAGCAGATGTAAAATGCCGTGTCTGGGTGCAGCCATCAGCCTCCAAATGTCTGGGGAGGATGAATATTTCCATGGAATGACCTTTTGGTGAGAGATTTCTCTGGCACTGCCTCTGCTCCTGGGTTTCTCCTGCTTTCCTCTGAAGCAGCCTGAGTTGCCATGATAAGGAGGGGTTGGATTTTCCATGTGCTGGTGTTGTTTCCATGGAATCGTGGAGCACCTGCCCTGTGAGACACCAGAGGAAGGGGAGTTGGGAGGACACATGTTGCTCTGCTTTTGCATGTTTTAAACTTGCATTCTGATATTTTTGCTAAGTCTTCTGATGTCTATAGAACTCAGAAAGTGTTCTTATACTTTTTTTTTTAAGTAAACAAGAGGATGTTTGCATTCTTCTGCTCCAGGAGGAGCATTTGAGTGATGGGGATGTTCTACAACCCGATTGAGGGGGTGATCACCTCTCTGGCCAATAATTGGCCACTTATGTACAGTGTGTATAAATGGAGTCAGAAATTTGAAATAGAGAACACTTTCATGCCTGACCTCACTCTGTCCTACCAGGTCCTTGTGCTCCTCCAACATATGGTGATGACAGTGCCACAGACACGTNGACCCAATTGAGGGGGTGATCACCTCTCTGGCCAATAATTGGCCACTTATGTACAGTGTGTATAAATGGAGTCAGAAATTTGAAATAGAGAACACTTTCATGCCTGACCTCACCCTGTCCTACCAGGTCCTTTTGTGCTCCTCCAACCTATGGTGATGACAGTGCCACGGACACGTCCCTCAGCCTGCTGATAAGGGGGTTTCTCATGGGGTGATGATTCAGGATGCTCAAGGATTGCCCTGGATGTGGAGCGGTGCCTGCCCAGGTGCCTCCCTCCACACCTGGAGATTTGGGAAGAGACAATTCCAGCGTGGGATTGGTGCCTGTGGCTCCTCCATCCTGTGCTTCTCCAAGAAGGTTCTGAGGAGTCACCAGGCCCACAGGTGATGTCTCTGCTTTTTTTATCCTTTACAGCTGGAACTGCTGGGCTTTTACTGCTACAGAAGCTCCCCATGGCTTGGAGGCTGCAGCAAACTTTGAGTGTCTGGGAATTAAACCAAACCAGGCAGCAGGGTTATGGATCCTGGTACCTGTGGCTTGTCCTTGGTCCATCCCACCAAACAGGAGATGTCCCAGCTCCAGCAGCCCCTTCTCCCTGCTGTCTCCATCCCTGGTGTTTGCACAGAGGAAAGCAAAGCCCGGCACTGTGAGAAGCCAAGGCAGCCCGTGGGGGTGGAGGGGGAAGGGAAATGAAAGAATATTTCAAATAAACAAATACACATCCCAGGGAAAAAAACCTCTTCCCAAGAATGTGTAGAGAACTGCCTGCAATCAGTTAATCAGCATAATTGTTTCTAATTAGGTTGCAGAGGCACCTCACAGACAGAGGATGGGGTCTGGGGAGCACAGAGAGGAAAAACCTTGCAGTGGTGTATTAATGACAATCATAACTCTCTGCACAGCCAGGGAGGCTTCTGCCCTAATTAGAACCATTCTTGCTGAAATGGGAGGCGACATGATTTGTGAAAAAGACACCCTCAGCATGTAATTTTCTATGTAACAAATCTAGAAAGATGGATGCTCTTTGATCTCGATTCTCCTGTTATTGCTGTTCACACTGGGAAGGGCTCTTTAAT
Organism: Pycnonotus jocosus; assembly: GCA_013400435.1. NCBI lineage: Eukaryota > Metazoa > Chordata > Aves > Passeriformes > Pycnonotidae > Pycnonotus > Pycnonotus jocosus. Next base: position 102,946 of record VWYP01013817.1, on the reverse strand, counting down.
GAAACAATCTCGAGGTAATTTACCGCCTTTGAAGTCCTGAAATGTGCTGCCAACAAAATTTCTGGTTTAGTGGAAGCTGCTGCAGCACTCACTCAGGGTTGCTTAATGGAGCACCAAAACTGGAACATCAAGACATCAAAGGTGAAGGTGCCATGTGATTAATAAACGGAGCTATTCATTTGTTTCTGCCTCAGAGGCAATCTGACAATTTATTGTCACCGGCTAATTTGCACTTTGTGAGTACTTGCTCTTGCTGGTCATGCTGCCTATAGAACAAGATAAGTGATGTTTACAAGGGGAGGGGAGGAGAACAGACCCTTTTTAAACCGGGGGAAGAGGAGGGAAAGGAAAGGTGTTTTCCAGAATGACGGTGGAAGCAGCCCAGACTGTGGAATTTTATGGAGGGGAAGCTGGGCTGATGTGGGGGGACTCGTTCCTGCCTCATTCCCTGCCCTCCCCCTGCTGCCTTTGACCGTCTCCTTGTTTACACGCAGTTGCCAGGAAGCAAATCCCAATTAAAAGTGGATTACAAGGCAATGAAACAGCATTGTTATGAGGGAAGAGTTACACCAATCCATTTCTTTTTAATTTGATGGCGAATCCAGGGGGTTGAGGGATACTGGGAGAGGGAAGGTGGGTCTTGAAAATCTCTGCTGGTGTCAGTGGTGGCAATAAAGTCTGGTTTTTTGAGGAGAGGCCTTTCCTCTTGGAAGTGTCCAGGTAGGATCTCCACCCCAAGAGAAATGGGAAAGGGAAAAAAAGAAAAAAAAAGAAAAAAAAAAGAAAAAAAAAAAAAAAAAGGANTGTCTAAGAATTCCCGGAATGTAATGGGGATGTGGAGCCTGATAATGCTGCCTGCAACAAGGAGGAGTTTGGGGGAATCCAGAACATGAAGAGCAGCGAGAAACAGAGCCCCTACCTCCCAGATTGGATCTGCAGATGAATTCTCCCTCCCTGATCCTGAAAAATCCCCTTTCCCTGTCAGAGGAGGGCAGCTGGATGCTGATGTCCCTCCCTGGAGGACAGGGGAGCAAGGGGCATCCTCTGGAGGATGCTCAGCCTCCTTCTCTGGCCTNAAAAAAAAAAAAAAGGAAAAGGTGTTTTCCCAGAAAAAGTAAAATCTTCATTCAGATAATGAATCTGATCACCTTTGTGACCAAGCGAAAACAAAATATGTGTCTAAGAATTCCCGGAATGTAATGGGGATGTGGAGCCTGATAATGCTGCCTGCAACAAGGAGGAGTTTGGGGGAATCCAGAACATGAAGAGCAGCGAGAAACAGAGCCCCTACCTCCCAGATTGGATCTGCAGATGAATTCTCCCTCCCTGATCCTGAAAAATCCCCTTTCCCTGTCAGAGGAGGGCAGCTGGATGCTTGGTTCCCTCCCTGGAGGACAGAGGAGCAAGGGGCATCGGATATGGGAGCAAAACCTCGAGTACAGGAGGGGTCAGACACGAGGAATGTGGTTTGATGGGTGTAAATGGGTAAATCAATTCTATTAAGACACCTTCATAAAATTTATATCCAACTTCATGTTTCCAGCCTTCTCCCAAGAATCGGGAATGGGCAGCTCCAATTGCAATCAAAACTTTTGATGTTTTCAAACTCAAGACAGAAATCTTGGGTCAGAAGAGCCCAGGCTGTGACTAAAGGGCGAGTCTGGTCATGTTGGGTTTTTCTCACTTGGGTTTTTTTCGTGGTGGAGTTTGTTTGGGTTTTTTTAATGTTTCTCAAGGATTTGATCCTCTCCTGTGCCACAAGCTCAGATTTCCCAACCCTTTCGTGGCAGCTTGTCCAGGGAGAGACCACGAGGTGTTTGGAGGGCTGCACAGTGCTGTGTCCACAGGGATATTTCCTGAGGCCAGAAATCCCCCACAGCCCTCGAACACAAACCAGAACCCTCCAAAACTTCCACCTTGGGCTGCCCCAGCAGCCAGGGATGTCCTGCCACACCCAGCACAGAGCAGCCAGCCAAACTGGTTCCACTGGTGGGGCGAGGTGGTCTCGAATTCCCAGCAGGAATTAATGTGCCAAACCAGCCCGGGGTGAGCTCTCCCTCCGTGTGCCAGGCTGGGATGTCACAACCACCACCAGGCTCTGTGTGGGCACAGCAAATATTTATAGGCAACCTTTTCATGAACTGGCTGCAAACTGGGTTCACTGGGAGATGTAGGCAGGGCCTTTGGGGCTATTTTTGGGCCTCGCAATGAGGCTGGAGATGGGAGCCTCTGTGCCAGCTCGCTGCCTCCCAGTGCTGGGGAGAAGGGAGAACTTCAGAGCTGTGTAAAAACTCGGGAGCAGTAATTAAAAAATCAACAGGAGAACTGCTATCAAACCTCTGGAAAGGATTGTTTCACGAGCTGTTGAAGTTGGAGGCTGTGATTTGGCTCTTTGTGAACCCCTGAAACCGCTGAAATCTAAATTTTGTTGCGCAAAGAATCCAAATGAACAGCATGAACAGAGTGGTTGTATTTTTCTCCTTTCTTCTTCTTTTTTTTTTTTTTAATTTAAAGAAAGGGAAAAGAAGTCTCATCTCTTTGCTCTATGGGGGTTAACATGCAGCATCCTGGCTCCTGTCACTAAGAAGCACGATAAGACTTCAAAGAGTACAGTGCAGGGCAGATACAGGCAGGCAGCAAGAACTGGGGCTAATAAGAAGCTTGTAAAAAAACCAACAACAACAACAAAAAAAAAACCCCACAAAACAACCCCCCCAAACAGCAAAGAAACCTTAATGAGATCTTACATGATACAATCATTGTCCATCTTAAATAACCTCTTTTTATTAGCGGCTTTAAGGGACCCCAGACGGCAGCAAAATATTATCTGAGGTCCATAGCCATGGGCATGGAGCAAGGAAAGTGAATTCGAAGACCTCGCTACATCTGGAGTTTATCAGCTCTTTTCCTGGCTAGTATTACAGTAAACAATTATCTGTAGATCAGGAGACAGCAGGGACTTTAAAGACCCAAATTACAGAGAAAGGGAGAGAGAGAGAGAGAAAAGGAGAACACAAGAGATAAAAAGGAGCCTGTGCATCTTATCGTGCTAATGAAATCAACCTGACAATCACGGCAGGCTGCGGGGGTATTACAGTGTCTGGCATGGAATGAGCGCTCCCAGCACAGGCTCCTGTGGCAGGCAGCAAAATAGACACGAAAGAGAAGAAAAATGGACCGCTAGGGCGAGGGAGAGTGATTTATGGGCAGCGCTGGGATGGCTGGGCAGCTTTAAACCATCCCCGAGTGCTGCGCTGTCCGGAGAACAACAATATTCAAATGTTGCCATTAGCATTTCAAGGGGCTTGGGAGGGTCCTGCAGCTCGGCGAGCCAAAGGAATGCGATTAAATGAGGAAATAAGGAGTGCCCGCAGCCTTTACCTGCTGTGAGAGCATCACCTGTTACAAGGGCTGCGATAATCCCGCTTTTTCCAGAGAAATTTTGCATAATTCCCACTGTTTCCAGCCTTTCTCTACCGGGGTGCAAACAGCAGCTCTTCCAGCAAAGGTTTGGTCCCAAAAGGCTGTTTTCCGAAATTCTGGGAGGTAAAATCACCGTGTTCCTCGGTGGAACAGCTGCAGTCAGAAATGTAGAGGTGAGCTCTGTTTTTATAAGGGATGAATCCATTGCTACTTTGGAAAGTTCCTTTTTTCTCCCCCTTTATCCTTTCTGTGTCTTTCAAATGGAGACAACCAAGCCAAATACTTCTCCAGCTGGAAAAAGGTAAAGGGAAAGTGGCCTTTGGAGCTGGGAGGGAAATACTGGAATATTTTTGCTCAGCAATCCTTCTGGGGCACTGAAGTTGTCCAGTTCTACATTGCACAAAGAGGTTGTGAGCCTCAAAAGACATTGACAGGAGATCCTCACGTTCATGGTCAAATCTCCAGCAGAACAGGGCTCCCCATGGCTCATCCTGCTCTGAGACAGAGCTCCAACCCCTAAAAATGCACCTGGGGAAAGTCTTTCCACCTTGAAACATCCTGATAGAAACTGTTCTCTGTGACCCATCACAGGATTGAGGCAGGCACTGTGGTCCTGGGCACAGAATAGAATTAGAACTTCAAGTGTTTGTGACAAAAAAAAAATCTGCTTTTTTTCTATTTGACAGCAAAATCGGTTCCTTGTCTGCGTGAGCAGAGTTGTGAGAAATCTCACATGAAACATTGAAAATGGGAATTAAAGTCAGAAGTGAAGCTCTGAGGTTTGCCTGAGATGGAGTCAAAAATCAACAAAATGGGAAGGGTCTGATGAACAGGGGCAGGGGCCACAGCTTTTTGGTACAGGTACCAAGGCACTGCAGCAACGTTCCTGAGGAATAAATTCTGTAATCCTTTAATTGGCAGCTACAGATTTATACCTGTGAGACCAAATGCAGTTTATGAAAAATCAAGTCAAAGCAGGAAAAGCAGAGGCATTAACGCCTTGTTTGTGTGGAGAATCCAGGAAGGAATCCTCCCCAGGTCCCCTTTTCCTCCCTGCAGGAGGCAGAGCAATCCAGCACCAATTATGAGGCAAATGTTCATTCTGAATCTGAGTTATTTTGTCCTCTCATCTCTGTTTCTGGGGGAGGTGGGTCCTGATGCCCTTGGCAGGACAGCCCAGGCTGATTTCTCCCCACAATGACTCTCCACATCAACACTGAGGGCAGGGCAGTGCCCAGAGGGCTCCCTTGGGGCTGGGACAATTTCCTGAAGATGCTCAAGCCTGCTTGGCCCATCCTGCTGATGAATCCCAGGCCAGCTGGGCTGCTCTGAGCAGCTCTGCCTGTGCTCTCCCGTTGATCTCCAGCCTGCAGATGTAGTTCTGGATTTGTTTGTGTCATGGGGAGATGGCATCTTGATCTCTCTAATAGGTTTTCAAAGGGTAACATTTTGTTTGAAGGGAAAGAGGAAGGAAAAAAAAACGAGTGACAACACTAAATTAGGGTTACTCAAGATGTTTGTATTTGCCCTTCAGATTGGCAGCAAGATGTGTTTCAGCTCCTATTCCTTCCAATAAAATCTTATTTTTTTAAGTATGGCTATTGTTAGAACCTACTGTTTAAAAATAAATAAGAATACATTAAGGCTTCTTAAAGAACCCACATTATCTAAAGGGTGAGATTATGTAGATTATGTCATTTAGACCTCTGTCTAACCTGTGTAGGTCAAAATAATTTAAAACACACTAGAGGAAGAATTTCTCTTTTGCTGAGGGTCACAAATCTGGATGAAGAGTGATGAAATTCAGAATTCCTCTGCATCCTACATGGGAGAAAAAGGGAAAGCAAGGGGGGACATGGCAGTGACACAGGAGAGGAGAAAGTAGGTGGGATGGGGAATCCTGGAACATATTTGCTTTGGAGCAGGTTTGGTTTGCCAGGGCTGGCCCCAGCTGCTTGGTCAAACGTGCTGGACCAGCTCCTCTCTCTCTGTGAATCACAGAGTCTAAACTCACCCATTCCATTGGGACTGTGTCTATTTATAGCCAGGGAGGGCTTCATCCAAGACAGGTGTGCCGTGAAGTTCATTTTCCAGGCTCGTTTTTTGAATGTTGAATTTGATAGAAATCATAAATGCTGATAAATGCAGGTAAACAAGGCTTGTTTTGCCCTCTGTGGCAGCTACAAATCCTTTTGCACATTAAACAGCACTTGGTGGAGTTGTTTTCCTCAGCCAGTCAGGTCACTGGAAGCAGAACTCCTGTTGCAAATATTCTCTCTTTCCCCTCTCTCTCTTTATTTTTTCCTGTCAGTGCAGTTTTTTTGATTTCCCAGGCAGATACATTATCTGGTGAATGTCACATCTTCCTCCTGACACGGTGCCTCTCTGAGGAGAAGCATCACCCTGGGGTGGGGTGAAGGGACTGTGCTTCCCCAGTGATCAGACCTAAATAAAACAGCCTAAAAATACCTTTATGGTGCCCTCTCCAAAGTGCACAGGTTAGATGAGGGATGAGGGATTTTCTTTCCTTGTCAGCTCTTCAGCTGAGGAACAAAAGGGGAAGAAGGTGGGCAGGGCCAGGCTGGCAAATCCAGCAACAAAGGCACAGCTTCTGTCATTGCTCCCTTCCAGGAGTAAAATCCACCCAGTTGGGCACAAAGCCCACTGAATATTTTTTTTTTAATTGATTAGTTCTAAGTTTAGGATTTAGATTGCTTTTCCTTAGTGGACTTCTGGGAGTAATTCAGGCCTGATCAACTGTGTTTTAGTTTTAAAAGTATGGCAGAGCTGAAGGCATTTTTATCTGAATGAGATAAAAGACCAAAGTTTGTCCATTAAAGTTCCCAAAACTTCCATGGCAGTTTCCTCAGGGTTAATAATAGGAGCCCTGGAGGAGGAAGAGGAGGAGAGTTTGACATTTTCACCAGAATTAAATTGCTTTCTGCCCATCGTGGGTGTGATTCACTTCCATTGCTGAAAAGTGCTCAGATGTTGCACCTCAAAAGTGATTTTATTTCAGAAAAATGGTAAAGTGATCCCTCTGTACCTCCTGGACACATAAAGGAGCTCTGGGTGTTTCCAATCAATGGGACATTCTGCAGAAGCAGAAAATGGTCCTTGATCTGCAGAGGATCATGGAAAGCCAGGGTGTAAAATGCTCAGATAATGGTGGCAAACCAGAGGAATCCTCTAAAGCAGAATGAAACATCATCTGAGCACTCTGAGGGGATGGAGGGATGGATGGACGGATGATGGAGGATGGATGGAGGGATGGATGGATGGATGATGGATGATGGATGGATGGATGATGGATGATGGATGGATGGATGGATGGATGGATGGATGATGGATGGATGATGGATGGATGATGGATGGATGATGGATGGATGGATGATGGATGGATGATGGATGGATGATGGATGGATGGATGATGGAGGATGGATGGAGGGATGGAAGGATGGATGATGGAGGGATGGATGGATGATGGATGATGGATGATGGATGATGGATGGATGGATGATGGATGGATGATGGATGGATGGATGGATGGTTGGATGATGGATGGATGAATGGATGGATTATGGATGGATGGATGGATGGATGATGGGTGGTGGATGGATGGATGGATGGATGGACGATGAATGGATGATGGATGGATGATGGATGATGGATGGATGGATGATGGATGGATGGATGACAGATGGATGGATGGATGGATGGATGATGGATGGATGGATGGATGCAGGGATGCAGGGATGGATGGATGGATGGATGGAGACAAAATCACTCCACAGAACCAGTGGGAAGGTAGGTGCAGGAGCAGAACTCTCCATTGTTTGCAAAATGTGGATTTTACAGCATGCAGAAACAGGAGAGAGATGAAAAAGAAGAGGGGAATTCACATCAGGGATGGTTTCAATCTTCATTAAGTCATTTGCAGAGCTGAAATTCTGTTTGGTCAGGATGGCAGGGCCGGGGGTGGCTCCTCAAAGTGAAAGGTTCTTTCTTGTGAAGAAAATGAGCCCTTGGCTGTAGCTCTGACTCACACAAAGCCAAACACAACAACCTGGAGCAGCTGCCCCTCTGTGCCCAGGAACAGGAATGGGAGCCCCCAGACTGAGCTGGGATGAGGCAGGGATGGATCCAGGGGGACAATTCCACCTTTGCCCTGAGCTTTCGAGGGGTGCAGGGCTGAGGAAGGGCAGCTCAGGAGAAATCTCCTCCCTTTTCCAATCAGATACCGTATCAAAGCCTCAACACACAGCCAAAGGGATCCTTTTTTAGGGCTAATGGTGGTCAAATCTCAACATGTTTTCAGTGGCAGCTCGACTTAAAAGGATCCTGCCAGCAGTCAGAGACTTCAAACACAGGAAAAATTGCCATATTCCTTGAGGTCTCCCATCCTTCCCTTTACTGGATCTCCTTTCTCCAAACACCAAATCTGAGAGCCCTGACCTCAAAAAACACCTCGCCAGGCAAGGTTCTTCTCCTGCCAACTGGAGGCAAAACCCAACCCTCCCCAACCCTAGAGGAAACTTTCACCTTGTCTGTTCCAGTTTCATTTGTTTTCAAGGTTATTTTCACTGCTGCTGGAGCTTAGGGGAGTTCTGTGCATTATTTACTTATCTTTGATCCATTGTTCCCGAGTCAGACATTCTATTTCTTTCTGTTTTCAGCCTGAATTGTTTTACATCTCTTATTTTCGTAGCCAAGTGTTTTGGTTTTGTTTTTTTCCTTTTTGGCCATTGAGTTAGAGGGGGAAACTTCAAATATAAAATGTGTAATTATTTGGTTTAGGAACATTAGGGAAAATGAGGAATGAAAGAGGGTTTGTATATTCAAAAAGTTTTCTTTCTCTCTGTTATAAATTGGTTTTTTTACCTTGAGGCCAGTTGCTTAAATCGCAAGGACTCCCAATGCCAAAACAAAATAAAAGAGGAGCCTGGTGCAAGGCAAAGCACAGTTAAATGGTCAGAAAAAGAATAATCATTTTCCTGGATTTTTAGTTGCCAGCAGGGCAAAACCTCTTCTTTACATCTCATTTGAACTGCAGGAGCTCCTCAGCTCATGCTAAATGAACAGTGCAGCTTAATTGCTGCTGAGGAGCACTTGAAAGAAAGAAGTTTGGTCAAGTCATTTGTTCCTTTTGCATCTTTATCTTCAGTCTGACATGGGTTTAACCTCTGCTCCTAATCCCCGTGTCAGTCAGGTTCAGCTTTAATCTCAGCAAGGGAAAGCAGCAGTTTGGGGTTATTTTCAGAGGGATAAAATCTCCAAAGGTGAACACTGGGCTATGGCAGGATGGTGGCAAAAGATGAGGGGAAGAGGTTTTTCCTGGAGAACCTCTGGAGGGGCAGCAGGAGCCAGGGAGGGAACCTTGGTTTGTTTTTTGAGGAATCCCACCAGGCTTGCACAGCTTTGTAGAGCTGCTTATTTATTCCTTCCTCTACCTGAAGGCAGAGAACACTGTCCTGACACTTCAGGGGCTCTGAAGGGAGAAGAGAATTCTTGACTTGAATTCTCTTACCTAAATTTAGACTCTTAAAGCAGGAGCTCAGCTGCCCCTGCCTTCCCTTGAAAACCAGGAGGGAGACAAAGATGCCTCCAGAGGGAATTTAAACCTTGACATTGTGCCATTCATGTCTTTAACCCTCTTTTTCTGTCCCTGCCTGAGTCCAGACTGCCCAGCTGCACCCATTTCCTTCACATCTTCTTGTCCATCACGTTCATCTGGCCCCAAAAAGTGAAATCCCACCGGAATCCCTAAAGAAAATGCCCCTTTAGCCCGAGGGAACCCATTGCCTCAAGGTCTTCCCGAGGCCAGAAGCTTTGGAGGATTCCAAAAGGCATCAGATGTTTGTATCAGGAACAAGAATAGCCAGGTATAATAATCAAGGTTGAAAAAAATAAATAAAACTTCTCAGAGAGCAATAAACCCAGCATTCTTCAGGGTTTATGTGAACTTCTGACTAATAAGGGTTTGGAATGAGTTTTGTACGGTGGAAATTCTCTGGGATTTGTGTTTTAGCTCACTTAGGCACTTCTGAAATCCCACCCCCTGGGTCTGCTGGGCTTCTGATTGATCCAGGATGACATTTGCTGGGAGCATGTGTTTCTAATCATCAAACAATGCACAAATTTGTTTTAAAAAGTAGCGAAAAAAAAGTCCTGGATAATTTAGGGGGGGAAAAAGACAACAAGCAAATAAGAAAAGAAAACTTTTCCCAATAAATAGCCACAAATAATTTGCTCAGCAGGATTCCTTTCCTCAGTTCTGGTGCTCTGCATTGCCTTCCTGTCTGCTTAAAGAAAAACTTTGGCCCTTTCTCTCTTTCTGCTTAGTTTGGGGTTGTTTTTTTTAGATGGCATCCAAAGCATCGTGGATGTCTTGGAGTGTGGAGTGATGGTGAAGGGCATGGCTGGAAGAACTTCCACTCCACGGAATACAGAATTCAAAGCTAATTATTTTACAAGGTACTTTGGCCATATTTCTCCAAATCTCCAATTAGGAGCACGGTTTAATTTGGGATGCAGCTCATTAGCTGTGCTTTTAATGACTGCTGCGCTCTGAGGAAGTACAAAGCTCAGTCCTTAATAGCTGTCATTGGGGAGGAACCTTGGAGCACAGATACTCATCAGGACACCGTGGCCATCCTCCAATTGCTGCTGGAAATGAAGGCAGTCCCTCCAAAGAGATGTTTTCCATGCAGGATGGATGCAGGGAAGCAATTCCCTCCAGCAGGAGGGGCAGGGACTGAGCCCAGCCGGGATTAAAGGATGCAGAGGCCGTAAAAAAAAAGAAGGTGATGCCAAAGAGCTGAGCAGCACCTGTACTTAGAGCACGCAAAGTCTCTCCTCACCTCGTGTAAATAGATGAGGTCATTGTCAGTTAGAAAGGGAGAAGCCTCAGAAGTCTGAGCAGTTCCTTTGTTCGCAGTTTTTCCCCCCCTCCCGTGCTTGCAGAGATCACAGCACCTCCTATAAAGGTCACCCCACCCCACACCCTGCACCAGGAGGTGACAATTAGAGCACCCCCGGGAGCTTCCAGTCATTGCAAAATAATTGTTGTAAGTTTTTATAGAAGCCTTTTGTGGGATTTTATTATTTTTTTTTGTCGCTCCTTCTCGATGTGTGCGGCTGAGTCACGGAGCTGGAAGGGGCTGAGGGAGCTCCTGTCACTGAGGGCTCACTCTGAGCACCCAGAGCTGCTTTTGTGTCCCTGAAACCACCACACTGAAAGCACTGTTCTGTCACTGGGGCTGCATGTCCATCCCTGGGACTGGAAATGAGCAAATTGCAGCAGCGAGTGGGAGAGAAAACGAACACAGAGCCCCTTTGTGTTCCACAGGCGGCCTTTTTAAATTTACAAAATGTCTCAGAGCTTTCTCTAAAAGCAGCCAGTTAGACTTTGCTGGCCTTTTATTGGCTTGGCTTTGATCATTTCAATCAAATTTTATAGCTGCCAGCACTGAAGAGCAGTTGCCATCCGTGCCATGCTTCTTTCATGTCCCAGAAATGATCCCAAAGAAATAATTCACTCCAGGGCTGGGTCTTCAGAGAAGACAAGGGGCCAAATATTATTAACACAATTGCATCAATTTGGACCTCATGTCCTTTCCCCAGCCACGGAGGAAAGAAGGATTTACATCATTGTGTGGCCTTCTCTGCTCTCTTCTCCCTTGTGTCCCACCCCACAGAACAGATTTCCTTCCCTCACCCGCTGATGTGGCTCTTGTGGATCAAATTGGTGCCTAAATGGTTGGAAAATCATCTGAGGTGTCTTGGCTGCGTGGGCACTGAGAGGGTTTCAGTCTGCAGAGCTCTCACTGTGACAGATTTGCAGATGATCCTTTGGGTTTAGAGGGAGATGTGTCACCGATGCCACGGATTCCCGTGATTCGGTGCTGCTCTGCAGCAGGACAGCNAGATGTGTCACCGATGCCACGGATGTCGTGGGATTTATTTTAGCCTGTGATTCAGTGCTGCTCTGCAGCAGGACAGGACCTTTCTGCCTTTCCAACAGAACATTTAATCCCAATTTTGCCTGTGCTGGTGGTGAAAACTGAGGCCTGAAATCCTCTGTGGCTTTGTAGGCAAGTGGGACAACCATTCATGGCTGGGCTCTGTTCACTCCAGGCACCCAAATTGCTGCACACCTGGGAGCTGTGAGGCTGCTGCAAGCAAGGAGCTTTCTACAAATCCCAAGGATGACTCCAAGCTCCCCAACACAAGCTCCAAGAGGTTGTAAAGAGCTCTGGATCCCCTCTGGAACACCCATTGCCCCCCCTGGAACACCCACTGCCACCCCTGGAATTGCTGCTTCACCACAGCATCACCTCTCCCTCAGTCGGCTCAGATTGTGGAAAAGGAGAATTCCTGCTCAGCTCAGATTGTGGAAAGGGAGAATTTCTGCTCGGGGAAGCAGAAGTTGTACAACAAATTGCATCAGAGGCACAGGTTGTCTCAGAGAACACGCCTGATTGAGCAGCAGTGCAGTGAATCTCGGATTCCTCCCCAGGCCTGGCCACCCTCACACTCAGCTGGATGAATCCCTTCCCTCCTGACAGCCACAGGGGGAATAAAGTGGGAAAATGTGGTGAGAAGGTGAAGAAGATTGGAGGGATTTTCTCCTCCAATCCCCAGCACCATTCCCTTCTCTTCCCTGCACCAGGCTGCACATGGGCAATGCAGGCCATGGCTGATAAAGGCCAGCCAGAAATCTGAATATCATTATAAGGCCTGGCTTGTTTATTGGTGGTTTTCACCACAGACTTGGCCTTGCTCACGGCTTCCCTCATCCTGTGTTAAAAAGCATCCTATGGAGGCAAAGAATTAAAAGCTCATATGTCCTCTGTTTTGTCCTGGTTTGATTTATGGCCCGCCTTGGTTCCATTCTCTGTGTGCACCCTGTTAAATCACCCCAAGGAGGTGTGAGGATAATGCCTGATGGTGAAGCATTTGGTTAAAAAAGTGCTGAGGGCAGCCCTGCTGGGATTAGAGATTGGCAGGTGGCGAGATGGTAGTTTGATCTTCATTATCTCCTTCTAATTAAATAAAACCAAAGGCACTGTGGGCAGCAAGCAGGCACCTTTTAAATGTTCCACTTTATCTGCAGTAAACACAGATAGTTCCAATCAAATCTCCCTGATGTTTTCCATTCGCAGGAGGGCTTGGGCTAATATCCCACAAACCACTCTTGTCAGCGTTGAACACACGACTTTTTCAGTTTTAAACAGGATTTTTCTCTAATCCCTTGCCCTTTCCCGATTTTCCTGCCTCAGTGCACCAAAGATGGGTGGTACTGTGGTACAGGCAATGTTCAATAATCTGAGCAAGGGAGAGGAGAGAGGCAGCAGCCCTGATAATACAAAATAGATGTAAATTAGGCTGAAAGAACTGCTTTGTTTAATATATTGGCCTTTGATGAATGAAGCCGAGGCACGGAATGAGTCATAAATGTAATGAAAAAGGAGTGAGCTCGTTTGGGTTTGAAGTGTGGCGAACTGCAGGCCACATTCTGATAATCCAGCAGTGCAAGGTGAAGGGGAGAGCCAGAACCAGACCCCTGAAACCTGAACACCTTCAGATGTTGACCTGCTCCACTGACCCACGGCTTTACAAGGGCTGGAGCAGAAACCCCTGAGCTTCACCCCTGTGTGAGGAACCCAAACCTCCTCCTGCACTTTATAGTTCTCCTCTTTTAGCACAAAAAAAGCTATAAATAATCCCATTTACATTGCCGGGGCTTTGATTGCTTTTTCCTCCTTTTTTCCTTAAAGAGAGGCACTGGATAATTTTCTATTTTATGATCTCTGAGCTCTTGTGCCTCGCTGTTCAGGCCTGGGCAGTTGGAAAGGCAGAGCTTTCATGGTGTAATGTGGGATTTCCCTGGGGAAAGAGGAAGCTGTGTCTCCCCTTTGATGGAATGTCGTAGGGTTTGTTTGCACTTCTTTACGGGAGGATTGGGACCTGATTCTTATTTCTCTCAGGTTTGATTTCTCTGGTGCTGCCCGTGGTACTTTTATCAGGAAACGTGATCTGGCTTTCACAACAGACCTGCTGATTGGATCTGACAGTTGCACAAAGGAGGTGGAATTTCTCCCAGGGATGAGGAAGAAGGAATTTCTAAAATTTAATATATATATATATATGGCAAAAGGGAGTTTGAAGCCATCATTTCTATGTGTCCAGGGAGCTCAGGGATTATTTTTAAGCCAAATAATGAATTTTGATTGGTGCTGAGAGTGCCTCGATGTGTCGAGTGGACACTTTGTGCCACATCACTGTTTTATATGAACACAAATTATGTGAGGAATGACCACTGGATAGGGAATCCCTCAGTGCCACCAGGCTGGGACAGCCAGACTGTCACAGGCAGAGCAGGGACAGCAGCTGAGAGCCAAGGCCAGCCACAGGGACAATCCCTTGGATGTTACACCAAGGTCCTTGGTGCCACCCAGGGGACCCCCCAAGCCTTTCTGGTGCCACCAGGAGCTTTCCTTGCTCCCAGCAGGAGTGGGCTGTGCCCCTATTCCCACCAAAGGATGTTCTGGGTGGACTGCTGGCCGGAACCAGCACGGCGAATCCCACGTTGGCTTAAAAAACATTAAAATGATAACTTCATCTCGAGTTACTTTCCTATTCATCTATAGAATTTCTCAATTATGTATGACTAATTTTGCACAAAGTCATTATTTGGAGCAATTTGTCTAAGTATGAGAGGCAACACCTTCAACCTTCCTGGATGGTGGGTGGGGAAAATGTCATAATCAGTTCTGCTTTGGCATGAGTTATTAAGCGGTCACAGGAGTTCAAAGGAGAGAAATAATGAACAGGTAAGTCATTACATGCAAAAATTCTTCTTCTATATTATCAAAATACAAATTAATTACAGATAAGATCAGATGAATTTTCTTTAATGTTAGTTTTTTCCCAGAGATGGTAATGAAAGCACAGAGTATGTGGGAGGAGAGGAGTGGAGATGCATGGAAGGGATGTTTTATTAATGTTGGCTTGATTTCACTGGGAAGACGTTGCCTGTGAAAGCAGTAAAGGAATCAGGAAAGGCTCTGGGACATGCAAATAAAATCATTTTTATTGCACTTAGTGTGCTAACTCATGCATGATCTCATTCAGCCTCTCAAAGCAATCATAAAACTATCTCCATGCAACAATTACTCCATCAGCCCATGCAATCAGCAGGTAGGACAGCTGGCAGCCCTTGCCACAGGAGCCTCCTGAATCCATTCCCTTGTGCTCCTGATACCCTCACAAGGCTTCCAACCTTCATTTGGGAGGGCACAACCACCCCTAAAGTGACCATGGGACTCGCCAGAGCCAAAAAAACAAAAGATCCCCCCCCCCAGTCTCCTCCCCGCTTTCCATGCAACACTAATATTCACATGACAACAAACATTTTCAAAATAATAGTCCCATATACTTAAGGCTAATCAGAGCGGGCGCCATCCAACTTGCAAAGGTAGCAATTTTCCTTCATTAAAGGCAAATCAGGAGAGAGAACTTCAGGATTCCTTAGGGCTAATTACAAGGTGTTAATAATAACAATATAATGGCAGCAATTTTCTAGCTTTGCCCAAACCTATAATCTGCCCTGAGTGCCTTATAGGATTGTCTCTGAGTTTATATAAAGCCAAGTGTTAGCCCAGAAATGCTTGAAGTAATTGAATTTTTACATCATGTCTCTTTCCAGCCTGCGCTGTAATTGCTGCTGCTGGAGAAGCCTTTTTCGCTGGGGGAAGAGGACAAGTAGCAGCACGACAGCTCAGAACAAACCCTCTCCCATCTTCCCAGGGCACGTTTTGTACACCAGAACAGAGATCCCAGCTCAGAGACCCCCAGCTCCAGCCCAGAGGAGTCCCAGCCCCTCCAGCAGAAGGGAGGGAGGTGACTGATTACAGGAGAGCTGGACAAACAACAAACAGACAAACGTACAAATTATTTTCACATCCACCTCCTAATTGCTTGCTAAAAAAAAAACAAAAACCCTCTAGGACTGCAGGATCAAATGGGACACGTTGCTGGAACAGGGATGAGTCACTTGTCAAAAATTTCCAGCCTCGACAGCGAATCAGCAGCGCTGGCACGGGCGAGACATCCCCAAAATCCAGCCTGGAATTGCTGGGCAGCTTCTGCAGGCTGGGTCCAGCAAGAACAAGAGCTCACTGCTGTGGGGAGGGGTTCAGGGTCTGCTCATAACCCTGAAAGTCTCCCCAAAACCAGGTGAGAGGGAGAGACAGCTCAATGCCAGCACAAAGCCAAAATCTGGGTTGAAAATTACTGAATTTTGGTTCCACCACGGGTCTGGCTGCAGCTCTCGTGGTGATCACTTACCTTGACAATGGAACAGCACAGTGCAGTGTAATTTGGAGAAAATTGGCTTTAATCATCAACTGGAGACATCAGAGACTCTGTTCTAAAGGGGGAAAAATAATAATAATATATTGGTCTTCGTTGTTTTTTGATTTTTTTTGTTATTTTGGGGTTTTTTGGTTTTTTTTTAACCAGAGAAAAAGTGTTTACCTACAGCCTGTCAAATTTTAGCCTGCAGCAAAATGATTTATGGACAAATTCGAAGCTTCTTCGCAGTTGACAAGTTAATTCCCACTAGGGGGAAAAAAAAAAAAAAAGAGGAATTATGACAACACTGAAGAATGTTAACATGGTACCTACTCTAATTGAATAAAAGACACCTCACAGAGCTGCAGTGCAAGCCCTTATTCATTTCAAAGCTACTTACAGGCTGAGAAACTTCAAAAAATTTGGTATTACAAATAGTGGAGTCAAATTTCTGCGAGCTGGGGAGCTTATCCACCTCAGCCCTTCCCAAAGTGAACTGTGAAATCTCAGACAAACAGTTTTGTCTGGAAAATTTCTGGGACTTCTCAGATGGCAAATAGTGTTGGGTTTTCAGGTGAAAAACTGAAAGAAATTGAGAAAAGGAGCGAATTGAGCAGCCAGAGTCACCCCAGAATATTGGGGATTTTGCCCCATAAAAATGGGGAGGGAGGGACACATGAGGAAAAATAAGGGGGGTGAGTAGGAAATAACTTAATTTTTCCTCTTCCCAGCCTCCCCTCTGTTTGGAAAGAGGGGAAAAACAGTGGTGAGGAATGAAGTGCAGGGCTGGAGTCGAGTCAGATGAGTTCAAGCAGTGGCTCTTTGTGTATCTTAGGAGATAACCCCGAGAGAAACAAGCAGCTCCTCTTTCCTGTGCTCTGTCTGCCTCCCCCTCTCAAAAGCCCCACCAGCACTTACTCAAAAGTGCTGCAGACTTTGATGTCTGGAGATGAAAAGCGGTTTTTTGAGGCAAGAAATCACAGTTTAGCCCTAATCTAGAGGAATCAGGGGCTACTAATGATAAGTAATTTAATTTCATGCGAGCAATTTTTGCCTCTTTATGGGTTTGTTTTTACGAGGCACTTACAAGGTCAAACGGTGCTAAGTGAATAAATGAAGAGTATTTCTGGAGGATAAATCGAGTCAAAATCACCTTTTCCCCCCATTACCACCACGACCTTCTCTCAGTTTAGGATTATTTTGTGCATTTTCCCTGCTTTAGCTGATGTGAGCCCAGCACTGAGAGAATTGCACACTTCACACCCGTTCAGCAAAGTAAATTTATTCTGATTTCCCTCCTACACTTGTGGAAAGCTGTGCCAAGCTGGAATACACAAACCATTTGCTTGGATTGGTTCACATTAATCACATTAATGTATTTGCTTTATTGGCTTTGGGGGGGTTCCAAGTGGAAATGGTTGAAGTGGGGTCCAAAAGCAGCTTTGTTTCAGTGCCAGTTCTGGTGCTGATCTGGGTCCCATTGGGCTTCTCCTGTCCCTGTCAATGGGCCTGAACTTCCACATCAGGAGCTTCAAGTGGCGGCTCATCATCCATTAATTTCTGAAAAATGTTATGTTTAATAATTCAATTATTGAGATGTGAAAGGAAAGCAAAACGTGGCCTTG
>VWYP01013817.1:0-57549 GCA_013400435.1 Pycnonotus jocosus | reverse complement strand
AGGCATAAAAAAGCAACAAAAAATATTTTTGAGAAAATGTAAGGGTTTTATTCAGTGCAAGTAAAACTAGGTTAAAAAAAAAAAAAGAACGGGTGAAAAAGCGATTTTATCATATGGAGGCAGAAATTCCCTGACACCTCCCCAGCACGGGTTTGAAATAAGATGGGTGCGTGCCCTCGAGCCACACTCTTTAAATTGCCATCACTTCACTGGGGGGGAGGGAAATAAAAAGGTCTAATCGAAGTTTTGTCGTTTGGTTGTGTTTTTTAAAGACAGCAGAGCCCGTAGCTAGAGACGTGTAAATAGAAACTAGAGCCGGTAGAGTTTCAGTGAAGTTCAGAGCCAGCAAATTCCTGCATTTCTGGGGGGGGAGGGCAAAGCTTTGCATCCCGAACCTCGGCCCAGATGAGCAGCAGGGCCCCTAAATGTAGAGCCCAGCTCTCCCCAGCGTGGCTCCTGTAGTGCCTTTCTGTGTATAAATAGCTTCAGCCTTTGTAAAGCACTGGCAGGGGAGGTGAAGGGAAGGGAGGGCTCTCGGGCTGGTTTTTATCTCTTCCTATTGGCATGCTTAGAAAGTTTTGGCTGCAGCCAGGTGATCTTGGCTCTGCAGTGCTCTTGGAAAACCAGGAGAGAGGGGAGAAAGGCGTGGGTTGTTCCCTTAAAGAGCTGTTGAATCCTTCTGGGGGATGTTAACAGGGTTTTTATTATTTCTATTTGCTTGTGTTAAAGAGAAGAAGCCCCTGAGTTTTCTTCCGTTCTGAGGATGCCAATAGAAGTGACTCGTGCTTTAAGGCCTGCTAAAGACAGGTCTGGGTGTCACCATCAGCCCCACGAGCAGGACAGTGGGGTGACAGAGACTGTGGGACCTGCCTGTCCCCGTGGGAGCTCTGGCAGCAGCTTCCCCAGGCTTCTCCTTGTAACTCTTGTATTATTTGTATTACTCTTGCTAAACTTTATGAGGAAGTTTTACTCCCAAGGCTGTGGAGCACTGAAGTCAGAGCTTCTCCTGGATTTGTTTTCTTAGCATGCTGTTGTGGAGGAAAGAAATGAAACAAACAAACAAAAAAAATCAGAAAAAAATGGAAAGGAAAAAAAAAAAAAGCCACGAGGTTTTGCTGGTTTTGGTTTGTGTTGACCCAGGCATTGATGCCGCCTGGGACCCACTGTAGATGAACTTCCTCTCTCCCTTCCCCTCACCCCCGATCTCCCATTATAGGAGAATCCCTTTGAAAGGGATGCCTTGTACAATTTTATATATTTTATTGAAGATTTATTATTTCTTATCTCTTATTTCGAATTAAATTAAAAAAGAAAAAACCTGTTTAATCGCGTGTGGGTCTGTCAGTGTTTGGAGTCCTTTGAAAGGTGCCTTCTCTCCCTGTGTGTTTTGCGTCGCTGGGTCAAGTTCAAAGGAATGTTTGGGTTGCCTTTGGGATGATTTCCCCTCTCTCAATCTGATTTAAAGCCAAATTTGCAGCGCATGGAGGTGAATTGCAAGTCAACGTTTCAGAGTCAAAAGCCAAAGCTTTTATGAGGTTTCCTTGTTTTTAACAAGCGCTTTTAGGCGCCTCTGTTCTTTACAGCACCGTGCTCCGGTGATGTCTCCATCACCTTCAGCTCCTCTGCCTTTCCCTTTCCTTGGGAATTCTCCCCTTGACTCCACCTCAGCTCTGTGCTTTAGAGGGAGATAGGTCTCGATTCTCGAAGGATTTGGGGAGGAATTTAGGACAGGTAAAACCCGGCGGGGCCCTGCAGCGCTCCAGCTGCATTTCAGGGCACCAGGATGCTGCGCTGTCCCAGAGCTTTGGGGCCAGGCTGGGACAGCAGGGGCTGGAGCACCCTGCCCTGGAGAGGGGAGCTCGGGTAAGAGGAGCCGGGGGGAGCCTGGCACACCCGAGTGCCACCGGATGGAAATGTCACAGGAGGGCTCTTGGGGTTAGGAGGGGGCCTGGGGACAAACCAGGTGTGTTTGCCCCCTTACCAGATGTCTTTGTCCCCTAACCAGGTGTGTTTGCCTCCTTACCAGGTGGTTTTGTCCCCGGCTCGGGTGTGTGTGTTCCCTCTGGGGCTTCCCCCGGGTGTTCTCTCCCCGCTCCGGGCGTGCGGCTCCCGCAGGCACCGCGCTCCCGGCCCCGCCGCTGGAACACCGGGAATTCTCCGGGCTCCCGGCTGCCTCAGCACCCCGGCTCGGGATGAAAAGGGTCGGGGAATGAGACACTTCTCTAGGCGGGCTCTGGGGAGGTGATGCGCCCCTTTCCCGATTCCCAAAAAAACCCCTGGTGACCCTCCCTCTTCGGAAATGTGTGGAACAAAGCTGGGGGAGAGCCCAGTCTCCACTCAGGCTCTTCAAATCAGAATTCACCGCCCGATAAAAACGGGAGAAACCCGATTCTTTTCCTGATTCCCTTTTCCCGAAGCATCACCCCCCAAAATCCAGGGCAAGGCGAAGTCCCCTCGGCCCTGCCCTTTCCTGGCCGCTTGTCCCGAGCTCTTCCTTAGCCAGGCTGGGCTATAAATAAACCAGCGGTGTTTTTGAACCTTCGGTATAAATCAGCTGTGGCAGGGATTACAGCTAAATCTTTTTTGCTGGAAATTCTTTGAGCGCGGGAGCTTTGCGTGCCTTTACGATAGATCCCTAAATGGCTACAGATTTATTGCGGCACACGGAGAGTGTTGAAGGAAAAGCTTCCAAATCTCGGTTACAACCCCAGCTCTGGGAAAGGCAGGAGGGATCCGTGACACCTTCCCGGAGCCTGCGGATGGCATGACAATTCACCCTGCGCCCATTATTAACTTGTTCCAATTAAAGCCTTCAGAAAGGCCGAGTTAATTGAGTATTATATTTTATTAGGAGGGAGGTGTCAAGGTTTACTCATGAGACTTCATCATCGTCCTAATGGGAGCTGCCCCGCAGGCAGATCTGTAACTGAATAAATTACAGCGAGGCAGGGAAATCAGAATGCTATCATTAAAAGCGATGCACTTACTGAAATTCCTCCCCCACTTTCGCAAGAGGCTGGGGAGGTGTGGCTTTAATTAGTTATTTTAATGCAAAGCTAAATTGTTCCCAAAGTATTTTCTGACACAAAGCAGATGCGATGATTAGAAGTTGAGTGAGACGGAAAGGAGTTGGCATCTGTTCCAGGTACATCTATATATTTTAAATTCCCAATAGAAAGTGAAAAAATAATTAGAGCAATAAATAATAAACATTAAAAACAACGCGATAAATTATCCCGATCCTTAAAACCCGGAGTTGCCGAGCGGCGGCTCAGGCTCTGCCGGCACCTTCACTCACCGGGGATGGATTTGTTGACACAAACATTTGGGATTGGCCTTTTCTGCCTCGCTCCGGCCGAGCGTCCATTACCTAAAGCCACCAGCCCGCATTTCATGTTGTCACGTTGCCCTGTCAAAGCCCGGAATTCCTGCTTTTTTATGGAGAGCCAGGAAAACCGGGCTGGCTGCGGGGAATCCTCTGCGCTGCGGGCCGGAGGCTGCGGGGATGGGGATGAGGATGAGGATGAGGATGGGGGATGGGGATGGGGGATGAGGATGAGGATGAGGATGAGGATGGGGGATGAGGATGGGGATGAGGATGGGAATGGAGATGAAGATGCGGATGCTCCCGGCCGGGCACTGGCTCCCGGCACCTGCCCCTCAGAGCTCACCCGGGGGGCTCGGGCCCGGCAGAGTCCCGCAGCAGCAGCAGCGTCAGCAGCCTTGCAGCAGCAGCAGCAGCAGCCCCATCCCTGCTCCCAGCCCTGTCCCGAGCCCTCGGTTCCATCGCCCCGGGGGTTCACACGCACCCCCAAATCTCTGATATTCCGCCTCTCCACACTGCCCCTCTCCAATGCGCTCCAATGTCCCATTCCCACACACCCGGGGCTCTGCAGGATTTTGGGGGTGAGTGCTGGACGTGCACTGCAGGAGGAGAAGAAGCCACGGAGGGGATGGATGAGGAAGGACGAGCAGAAAGCGCCAAACTCTGGGGCCCTGAGCCCTCGGAAGGGGCTCCGAGCCACCACTCGTGCCCTGGCTGCCCACAAGGAGCCGGAGGGTCCGAGAACAACCACAGGGGATCCACCCCCACCCCTCTCGGGGCTGCTCTGAGAGAGAACTGAGCATTTTGCTTTCTCTAGAGTGCATTTCCCCTCTCTATCCCCCGTTCAGTATCCCCAAAGACTAACGTGAATGTCTTTATTAAAATAATAATAAAAATAAAAATAAAAATAATAAAAACACCCCCCAGAATTTCTCCCCAGACAAATAACGCCCAGCATTCCGCCGGTGTGGCTGCGTTCCTCCCTGTCAGCCACGGAGACTCCCAAATGCCTTTTCCGGGGGTCACTTTTGGAAGTTAACCTACTTTCGGCAGCGCCCACATTCTTGGCGTAGCGAGCCTCTCTCGCAAAAATAAAAACAAAGAGGTTATTCCAATCTCTCTCTCTCTTTTTTTTTTTCCTTTTTTTTTTTTTTTTTCTTTCCCCTTTTTCCATTGCAGAGCAGAAAGGGCCATATCTTTCCAGTGAAAAGCACGAGGGATATCAGAGAAAAATGCACTGCGGATCCCAGGAGGAGCCGCTGCACCGTTCACGCTCCTTTTTCTCCGCCACGGGGAAATTTGGGGTCTTTTGTTGCTGTTCTTGTTGTCGAGCTTTTTTTTTTATTTTATTTTGGTTTGTGTTTGGCTCCCCGAGCCCCTCGCTGTGCGTTTCCCACCGTAATCCACGGGGCTTTTGGCGGGTGCTACCAGCAGCTCCCAACTGGTTGCACGCAAGGAATAAAAACTTTTCCATCCATTACATTTCAGTCTTTTAACACCCGGGCAATTCTGTCCCTGCTGTTTTAGTGGAAAGACCGGTCTATAAAGCCTCAACTGCAGTATATTTTAAAACGCTACCATTTTTAAAGGGGGCTGGAATAATTCTGCTTTGCTTGGGAAGAAAAAAAAGTCTCGAGCAATGTATGCGCGATTAAGGTTTTATAACACTGTTCAAGGAAATTAAAAACATTCTGTGATGTTCTTGCTGCAAAGGCAAGTCTCTCTCCTTTATTTTTTTTTTTTGGCAAAATGTTTTGTATATGTATTTCTTAGATTGCTGTGTTTTGAATAAGCAAGAATCTCGTAAAGAGAAAAAAAAAAAAAAGAAAAAAAAAAAGCGTTCCTTAAAAGTATGCGCTGCCCGTTTTATTAAACTGATTATGCCAGCGTTGGGCTCAAAAGTTTGTTTTAAGTAGGAATATTTTCCCAGACGTGTAATGGATTGCTTGAAAACAGAATTCTTTGCTTTTTAATGACCTGTAATGGCCAATTCATTTCGACTGCGCTTATCAAGGTGCTGTGTTAAATAACAAACCGGTTCTTGAAAACAAAAAAAAGTCATAATGAAAAATAAGCAGTCAGAATAATCTCCCATCTCCGAGCCAAAAAAATGCAATAAAATTAATTTAAGACTGTCAAAACATCAAAGCTGAGAAAAGGAGCTGCTAAAATAATGTCTCTTGATAAGGAAATAATAAAAACACACCAAAAAATGTCTACTCAATAAACTCCACTGGATTTGGGGGTCTGTGCTATATTTTATTTGGTGATGAAAGCACTTTGATGTCACTGTATTCCAAACAATTATTATTATAATTTTAAACAACCTGGTGTTTTCCATTACTAACGGCTTACGCTTTGAAGTTACACCTCATAATTTCTTAAATTAAATAAATCATTTTAAGTTTGCACTGGGAGCCTTTTAATAGCAGAGAAAGGAATATCATTATCTTATTGAGAGGCAATTGCAGTGGCTCCAGTTTGGCTGTAGCTGGGGGCAAAGTGGTGCACTATAACAGACATACTTTATTAGCCTCCCATAACTCTTGAAAGAACATTTTTATATTTTCTTTGATTCCTCCCCCCTCCCCCTCTTGTTTTAAAGCTGTCCCAACCTTTAATTACTGCCTAATATGAAAAGCATTATTTTTTAATGCTGTGTAATTTACCAGAGGCAATAGGCCAAGTTAACAATTGTTTATTAGGGTTGCTGTTTCACACAGGGCAAAGAATGCTGTTCCAAACCCAACTTTTCATGGGTGGTTGCACTAATTAATACAGTGTCTGAGGCTCCTAGGGGGTTTTTAATATTAAAGCCTATGGGGCGGAACGGTTTTTAGAAGTCCAGCTCCTGCTGACGTTCCTCCTCCCCTCCCCGGTGATTTCTGGGGCTTTCAAGGCTGTTTTGATCCCAGGCAAAAGTCGGCAGCGGGAGGGGAGAGCGCCGGGAGCCGCCCCTGCCCCGCGGTGCCCGGCGGGGGTGGCACCCCCTGCCCCGAGCCCGGCCCGGGGCGCTTCCCCCGAGCTTCCCCCTGCCCTGGCTTGGATTTCTTTCCACTTTCGCTGTAATTCAGGCTGAGGCGGGCGCTGCCGGTGCGGTGCTTCCGAGAGCACGGCGGGACCCTCGGGGCTGGCACTGCCGGGACCTCGGGGATGGCACTGCCAGGACCTTGGAGCTGGCACTGCCAGGACGTCGGGGCTGGCACTGCCAGGACCTTGAGGCTGGCACTGCCGGGACCTCAGGGATGGCACTGCCAGGACCTTGGAGCTGGCACTGCCAGGACCTTGGGGCTGGCACAGCGGGACCCTCGGGACGGGCACTGCCAGGACCTCGGGACGGGCACTATCAGGACCTTGGGGCTGGCACTGCCGGGACCCTCGGGGATGGCACTGCCGGGACACTCAGGGCTGGGACAGCGGGACCTCGGAGCTGGCACGGCCGGGACCCTGGGGGCTGGCACTGCCGGACACCCGGGGCTGGCACAGCGGAGCTGGAGCGACCCCGCAGCCCCTCGCCTGCTGCGGACCCGGGCAGGAGAACACCCCGGGGATGGGTGACCCTGTGTGGAACACTCCGCACGGCTGATCCCTGAGCTCTTCCCGGAGCATCAGCGCAGCGCTGCGAACTCTCCCGGGGTCGGAGCATCCCCGGGCCTCAAATCCCGCAATGGTCCCGGTGCCCGGGGATGCTGCGGGCAGCGCTGTCGCTGTCGCTGTCCCCGCCCGTGCCGTCCCTTCCCGGGGGAGACACGGACATCCATCAGCGTGATCGATGGGGGTTACTCGCTCCTGTTCTCTCCGCCAGTTTATTTTCTTAAACTACCGGGCAAAAAGCGTAATGATGGAGCAGACAAACACTCTAACAAACAGACGACAGCTTTATGGATGGAGCCGCGCTCCGAGGGCTGAGCGGTCTTAAAATCCGAGCGCTGCCGCCTTCAGCCGTTCTCGCTGCAGCTCGGGTCACTTCAGCCTCTTCAAAAAAAACCAAACCAAACCAAACCAAAACAATAACGACCAAAAAAAAAAAAAAACCCACAAAAAACCCCAAAATATCCCCCACCCAAACAAACAACAAAACAAAAAATCTCCCCAAAACCAAAAACAAAACAAAAAAAAACCCAAACAAAAAACCCCCCAACCAAAATGAAAAAAAAAAATAACCAAAAAAACCACAAAACCAACAAAAAACCCCAAACCCAAACAAAAAACCCCCCCCCCCCAAAAAAAAACCGAAACAAAACAAAACAAAAAACCCAAACAAAACCAAAAACCAACTAAAAAAAAACCACAAAAATCCCCCAAACAAAAAAAAAAAATTGAAAAACCAACCCAAAATGATAAACCAAACCAAATAACCCTAAAAAAAAAAATCCAGTCTCGTCTGAGTTTTAGGGGAGGAGACACTTGGGGATTGATTTTATGGGCTGAGCAGGGCTGTTCTCCCCTCTCCCTTCGCCCTTAGCTCAGCTCCTTTGCAAATCTAATCTGCTCGGCTCCTTTGCTATTTTTCATGTTGGACCCATGCGTTTCTCCTCTAAGCCTTTCTCCTTTTTGATGTAGCGAGTCAATTGAAGAATGTTGGTCTCGGTTATCAATCACCCAGCTGGGGCTTAAAGGGCTCGGGCTAATCAGATTTAATTGCTCATGTAGCGCCACTCCTGCCCTGGGCCACGACCGACTTGCTCAATTAAACCCCAAATACCTGCAATCAATAAATAAGGAATGACAACACGTTTAAGGGATTTATCCGGCGAAGGAATTGAGCTGGAAAGAGATTACAACAGAAAAAGGCCCTTTTATAGTTAAACGTGCACCTCTCGCGGAGGGAAAAGTTATGTTTAAGGAAAGGAAAAAAAAAAAAAAAAAGGAAGAAGAAAGGAAGAAAAGATAAAAAAGAGATCTTGTTCCCTTTTGGAAAGGAGTGATGCGGGCTCTGCCTTCCACGAGGTCGTTCCTGATCATTTATTCCCTTATTTTTGGCCCAGGAAAATCCGGGATCCCCTCCGGACAGACTGGTCCCCTTTTTTCCTGTCCTTTCCCAGCAGCCTACGGCCACTGCCTCGGCTTTCCTCTCCAATCCGTGTTTTCTGTTTAAATCCCCAGGCTAACGGAGTGAGGCGTCATCGTTTCTGACGCCGGGAAAATGTTAGTGCCGATTTCCTTAAAAAAAAAAAGGTTAAAAAAAAAGGGAAGGGAGAAGATTTCCTTTTGCAGCTCCTTGTTCGGAACACGGTAGTAATTGGCCGAGATCAAATAACGCTGAATGAGCATAAATAATCGCTTTTGGCATATTTGCAACTCCTTTTTTTTTTTTAGGTTTGGTGGTTTTTTTGGAACTTCTCTGAAAGGGGGAGGTGAAAAAACAGGTCGCAATTACTACCAAAATGTGTTACTTTGGATCATCCAGGAACGCTCCTGTCCATGATTTCTGCACCAGTAGCTGCTGTCTTTTATTGGGATTAGGTTGTAAAATCGCCCCTGCAGCAGATCTGCTGTGAGTGCTCATGGAAAGAGCACCAAGGGCAAAGGGAATGGAGGAAGGAGAAGCTGGTGGCCAACCTGGAGGGATCTGGGCATGATGCTCTTGCTCTGGATGTGCCAAAGATTTTGGTTTGCAGAGCTGAACTCTCTGCACCCCTGGGGGAAACCAACCCCACCCAGCTGGGTTCCTCCAATTCCAGGATCCCAAAAGTGGAGCTGGAGCCACTGCACCACCCAACAGAGCAGCTCTGGGCAGGATCTGAGCTGGGTGAGCAGCTCAGGGGGAATTGTCCACCTGGGGAATTGCTCTCCCTGTGCACAGCTCTGCTCTGAGCTTTGCTGCAGTCAAACCTCTCTGCCTGTGCTCATCCCCTGCACTGGGTCCCACTGGGATCCAGCCTGTCCCTAAAGCAAAAAGTGGCATCTGGTGCCACTCCAGATCCATTTGGTGGCTGTTCTGTAAGACAATCTTTGTGGGAAGTGAAGGTAAAAATCTTCATAGGAGTCAAGGTGTTGATTAAAAAAAAACCCCTCAGCTGTCAAGGGAGTATTTCTGTAAGGATTTGTGTTTGTTTGTTCCTTAGCTCGGTTTCCTAAGGAAGCCAGGATTGTATGATCAAACTGTTACAGCCTTTTGAACTGCTGGGCCAACTCCAATCAGAATTGACACGGGGGCAGAGGTCTCAGAAATAATCAGGTTGCTGTGATTTTCCTGAAAATAGACTGCTGGATAGCAGGGAGACAGATCCTGTTAAATCCCTGCTAAGGCTGTAACCAGATCTCAGCTCTTAAGAAACAACCAGAGAAGCCAAAAGGGAGTGAGCACCACATCCCAAATATCCCAGCAGCTTTCACCTTGGCTCCCAGAGCCTGGCAGCTCCGAGGCACAAGGACCAAGAGTAATGTGTAATTCTTCTTGATTGTATTTATTAATTTTGCCCCTCTCTGCACCAATGTGCCCTCTGACTCAGAGAGCAGCACAACATCAGAGCGTGGATTTAGGCACTGGCAGGGTTTTTTGGGGGCAGTTCCCATGCTGTGGGATGGCACCAGCAAAAACACATCTCAGGGTCTTTGGAGAGAACCTGAGGCTTGGTCCTGGCCTGGGAGCTTGGGGTGAGTGGCCCATGAGTTTGTACAGCAGAGCTTTGCCCTCATTGCTGTCTGTATTCTCTTTCTCTGAGTGGAAAGCCACATTGTATTTTTAACAGTTTGACCCAAATCCTCTCAAGTAGTGAGGAGGAGAGTAATGAAAATCCTCCCAGGTTCTTTGATGGGTCTCAAACCAGGCTCTGGATATTTTTTTTAAAGTAGCCAAATAGCTCAAGGAACAAATTAAACAGTTTTATTTACACTCCGAACCCCAAACTCTGACAGCTTTGCCTGGGACTCTCAGTCCAGCCTGAAAAGCAGATTAATTCTATTAATTCACATTTCACATAACAAATCCCCAGCTGGGTGCTGCATGGCATCCTCACTTTGAGGCTGGGATGTGCTGCCACAATTCCACGTTCAGAGGATGCCAGTGGGGAGTGGTGCTGGGCAAACAGACCCATCCCTGGGAGACATTTGACTTCTTCATCCAGAGAGAATCATCCTCCACTGCTCCAAGAGAAATGAGGCCTTCCCTGGCAAGCCCAGGGTGGAATGAGACATTTCCTCCCTGCAGGTGCCAAGTCCAACTGGGCCAGTTTGGAATCAGCCACGTTGCCAGCTCAGGGCTGTGTCAGAATCTGAGCTGTCATTTATTAAAATAAATTGCTTTGTTGGCGTTGAAAAAGCTCCCTACACAACAGATTTTGTGAGCTGGACAAAACTTAGGTTTTACAGCGCCCTGGGGAGAGAGAGAGGTTTTTTTATTCCATGTCATTGCACTGTTAACTCTGAAGCCTAAGGAAGGATTTCAGCAGCCACAGGTGTTCAAGAGCTGAAGAACCTCATGGAATGGCACCTCCCTTTAGCATCAGACACAGCCAAATTGGGCATAAACAGAAGGAAAACTTCAGGAAAATCGAACAAGGGAAAACAAATCTGACTGGAGTCCTTCCAGCTGCCTACATATACTCCAGTAATCCCTTCTGGCTGATCCTTTTTTTCCCCAGATTGGATCATTTTCTTTATTTGAAGATTTTCTGCTCATTGAGGTGAGTGGGGAAAGGGAAGGAGAAAGGTTGAAAACAGGGAATGCCATGAAAATCTGTTGTAGACAAGACTGGAATCGTCACAGATCATTGCAGATGCAAAAAATGGATGGGAGAGATGGAAATGCAACATGGAGTTAGCAAAGGGCTGGCCTCACCAGGACCTACAGAAACTGGAGTGGGAACAAGTTCATGTAGGAGTAACAATGGTTAAAGGTCAAATTTCACAAAGTGAAGGGGAGTCACTCATGAATTTAAACATTAAAATTCCCCTAAATTCCTGAACTAGCCAATTTATCCCTGATTTCTGTCCTCCAGGGCACACAAATGAGAAATCCTGAGCATATCCCAGCCAGTTTTGGTACATTCTAACGTGGACTTCACACAAGTTTGTGTGTGATGAGGGAAGGCACATTTCCCTCCCTCTCATCTCAACCCCAAACTGGGAACTGTGAGAGCACAATACCTGCAGAGTGCTGGGTTTATGTGCCATGTCTTCTGACTGAGAGATTTTGCACATTTTAGGAGAGAAGAAACCCCTTTAAGCTATTTCCCAGCAAGATTTGGTCCGTCCAGAACATCCAGAACATAAAGAACAGTTACTGGGAAGCACCATGTGCTGATGTCATCATAGAGGGAAAAAATGCCTGCTTAGAAACCCCAATCCACTCTCCTGAAGGGATGTAATCTACTTTGGGGAGCTGGGAGCATGTTCTGTGCTCTGTGGGAGGACAGATCCCTGGAAGAAAGTCAGGAGGAATTGAGGTTCTTGTGAGATCTCCAAGCTCTGGGGATCTCACTTATCAGGGCCTGTCTGAGGGACCAGGTTCTTCCTTCCCCTCCTGGGAACAACAGCGAGGTGGATTCCAATCCAAACTCCCATGAGCTGCTCGAGCCTAGGCAATCAAATCCATCACCAGGCAGAGGCAGAAACTCTGGGTTAATTTTCAGTGTGGTCTTGGTCTCTCCCTGCCCTCCCTCTTGCCCTGCGAGCACCCAGCCTGGGGGATGGAGCTGCCGGGAGATGTTTCAGCCTCCAGCCCTCTGCCCCGCCCCACTCCCAAAATTTGGCAGGAGGGGAGGAGTGTCTGTGCCTCAGCTGCTGCAGCTCTGGGGCTGGATCCCCGCTGCAGCCTGGGGAGAGAACCAAAATCCAATTTACCATCACCTCCAGCAGGGAAAGCACCAAAGGGAGACTCGAGGTGTCTCCTTTGGTGTTTTTAGGAGAATAGATCTGTCTGTGTGTGTGTGTGTACAATTGCTTTGCTCTTCGTGAATGGAAATACATCAACCTTGTAAAATGCAAAGGGGTTTTCACTCATCCAAGCCTTCAGCTGGTGCTGCTGAGCTTTTCTTCCTGAAGTGGCACTGGCACAGGATGTCAAACATTCCCCATGTGGAATTCTCTGGACTGATGTGACTGTGCTTTATGGAAAAAAGACAGGAGAAATTACAGAAATGACCAGTGCATCGTTGGTTTTTCTTTGTTGTTTTTCAGAGAGCATCCTCCCAAACAAAGCTCTTTTGGACTAGATTTTAAGGCATTATCAGCCAAGTGACAGAGATAGATGCAGGAAGAAAGGAAAGAACATCTTCTTTTTCCAGAAGGCAGCTCCAGCACAAAAAGATTAAAGACTTCAGCTCAGTCTCATGGAAATTTCTGGCAGAGTCCCACCAGCTCAGTCCTTGCTGGGCTGAACCTTCTGATGGCCAAGCAGACATGCAGGGACTCTCAGTGTGCAAGTTCCTGCGTTCTGCTGCACGTGAAGCAAACCTCATCTCTTTGCTCTCCTTTACTCTCTCCAGACATTCGACAGCTGGACAGCTGCAGTGAGCCCTCACATTAATTAGAGCTCATTGCTTTTGCTGTAATAGGCACCAGCAGAGCACCAAACCCTAATAATCCAAACAAAAATCAGTCTGTGGCATAAAATAGAATCCCTCTCTGGCGTCTGAGGAGAGCCATCAATTCAGGGACTCAATCTGGTTCTGCCTGAAGTCAACAGCAAAGCTATTAATAATGGCAGGATCAAGTCAGATCACTAATTTGCCAAATTCCCCATCATTAGTGTGAATTAATGAGATCCTACTGGAGCTGCCTGTTGGCTGTGGGTGAAGCAGAGCACGCCTGGCAGCACATCAGCAGCAGGGGGGAGGCTGGGGAGGAGCAGGAGTGCTTTGGGGGGAGGGAGATGAGCAAATGGAAGAGTCCTAATGCAGTCCAGATGGAAAAAATTGACCCTGACTTCACCAGGCAGGCAATGGCCACAGCCAAGCTGTTTCCTAGTGAGGAGGAAAACGAGAGAGGCTCAAGTAGCAGATGAGAAGTCAGCTCAGATAAAAGAAGACAGCCATTCCCTTTGCCCCCTAAATGATCTTTTGCCTAAAACACGAAGAAAAATGGGTGTTTTCCTGCCCCTTCTCAAAGCTGTCCCGTGGTTTTCCTCCTCTTGCTTGCTTTAAAGCTTTAAAGCTCCTCGAGGCAGCAGTGCCAGTGCAGGGAGTGGAAGGTTGTGCTCACTCTCACAGCCAGTCCCATCCAGAACTAAAATGGTAACAAAAATCTCATGAAGAAAACAGCTCCGTGAGATTTACGGTGCCAAGAGGGTCGTATAAAGTTTGGAAAAGCGTCCAAGGAGATGTCAGATGGAACTTAATTGAACTTGGCTGTCATCACTGAATAGGACACATCACTTTGAGCTTAATGGCTCCTGCCAAGTCCAACAACAGACATTGTTGCTGTGTTCCTTGAGCTGGTGCTGGGGGTTTAAGTGTCCATGAGTCACTGGGATCGCAGTTATTGCCTGAACAGAATGTGCAGGGGGGAAAGGATGTTCCTGTCTGCCCCTGTGTCTGCTTTTGGTGCCATTGCACCGACAATGCCAGGCTAATGCTGCACCCTGACCTTTCAATGTAGGAGCAATGGGGGAAGATCAGAATATTTGCTTTTTTAAAAATCTCTTTTGTTTGTGGTGGCCCAAGAGGCAAAGGCAGACAGGTCCATTTGTTGGGAAGCCTGACATTAATGGCTCAAATGAGAGGTGTGGAGCACAACAACAAACCTGGTTTGTCTCATCTGGTGGCATGATGAGAGCTTTGATAACACCCTCGCCCTGTTCAGAAAGGATTTTAGGAGCAGCCAGTTCTGAGCTGGGTGCTCATTATTGCCCAGTAAAACCCCAGGGGTTATTTCTGCAGTCTCTTTGGCAGGGAATTCTCTGTGCTTCAGGCTTCAGAGCAGAAATCCCCTCCTGATCCAGGACTTATATCAAACCAGCTTCCAGCAGGGTGGGAGCTGGGGGATCCCTGGGCAGGGGAGATGAACTTTGCAGCCCCCAAAGGCAGCTCAGCCCCCACTGGTGACACCAGAGCCACAGCCAGCCAAAGGGGAAACACTTTGGAATATTTCATGATGGCAAAATACCAATAAAAAATGGACTGTGATAATCCACCCCTAACTAAATACTGACTGCCTGGGCTGTGCTCAGAGAGAGAAAACCTGCTTAAATATGATCCAGACCCACCAAACCTTGAAATACTCAGTGAATTCCCTTGAAAGTAGCAGGGAGTGATCAGCCATGCCAAGGATAAGCAAACACACTCTTTTCCAGTTGTCCCACATTATAGAGCATTAATTATCTTACAGTGGGGCAGGATGAGATACCTAATTGGGCATCTCACCCATTATTTTAAGCATCTAATTTGTACATCTGTGCCTGTAGCCATGGGATGACCCGTGTTTGAATTGTTAGTCAAAATAAAACACGGTAATTTTATCAGGATTTGAAAAGGTGTCATTAAAAGCCCTCTACTTAAAAGGGGGGAGAAAAAAAAAAAAAAAGAAAGGAAAAAAAGTCTCTGCAGGCGATGAGCAGCACTCCCAGAGATAAGAAAGGCTTCCCATGCACAATCCCTTTACTTTGTAGTTCCCTTCTAATGGGCAGTTTGGTGAAAGGTGCTTTCCAACACGCATTTAAAGCGATCCATTCAAAAGATAAAGCAAAGCGCAGCTGTTCATTAAACCCAGCGCTTCATGCGCTGCTGGAACGTATATTTAACCGGGAAATGCTACTGTAGGCTCTCGGTGTTTTGGGGTTTTTTGTCGTCGTGATTCATCATCCTTTCCAGAATTCTGAAAATTACAGGCCAGCCACGAGAGCAGGGCAGGAGGTGCTTGGGGAGGTGAACACCCCGAGCTCACCGAGAGGGTTTTCCACACAGCTCCTCTCTTGTGTTGTTCCTTTTGATCCCTGTTTACACCACAAGCTCCCTTTCAGAGGGAACAAAGCTCCTGCAGCGGTGTTGTTGTACAGCTCGTGTGATGGAGAAAAAATTTCTAGGAAGGGTTAAAGTCAGGGCCAAGCAGGCGGGTGTGAGCACACACGGATCCACGGAAAGCCAGGACTCACCTCTGCTTCTTCAAGCAGAGTGCCAGAGGGAATCCACACACACGGAATTCTGCAGTCATTTTTGGGTTTAGTCCCATTTTCCTGCTCATGGAAACTCTCCTCATCCTGCCCTGAATGGGATGCTCAGCTTCCTGAAAGGACTTTTGGGGCACATCAGTCAGGTTCTCCATGCCAAGAAGGAGATGTTTCCTCTTCCTTTACAAAATCCAGCAAGTGTCAGTGTCCTCAGAGGTGATGCAGCCTGTCTGGGGAGATGGTGTGAGGGAAAGGAAACATTTTTCGAGTTATTCAAACTTGAAATCTTGTCTTTCACTACAGCAAAGACCAATTTGTCCCCCAGGAAGAGGCAGGCTCTGTGCTGATCAAACCCTTTAGGATGTGGGAATCACAGCCCCGTGGTAGAAACCTGATTTTATGGCAAAATCCCCTCAGGGAGAGGTGCAGTAATGCTGTGGACAGCCCAGCACAGGACTGGGATTGTGTTGGGTCTCAGCCCCCAAACAGAAACTCCTCAATTTCTTCACTATTTCTTTCTCCTCCCAACAACATTAACAGCAATTACCTGTGTTTCTGTGGACAGTCCAGTCTATTCACCTCCCCTTCCCAAGGCACAGGGGATGTCACATTCTGGGAGGTGCAAACATTGATTTACCTGAGATAAGTGTGGGTCTATTCCGTGCCAGAGCCCATAAGCTCAAGCTTTAGTTCAGAGCTTCAATCAAACCTGGACATTTTATAGGTAATTTATCATTTTGGAAACCCACAATTTTTTAGTGGTGTTAGCAGTTAAACCAAATTAATTTCAAACTACATCAAATTAATTTGAAGGATACCTCTGAGAAAGAAGTAGGGTTTGTCTTGCCTTATAAGCTTCCTTCTAAAAATTTCAATATTTTATTTCTTGACCTTGAAATATCCTAAGATTCAAAGTAAAACAGCATTCTGAGGCTTTCTGAGGATACTGCAGCATTTCCTATTTCCTGTGCAGGAGAGAATATGCAGACACAGAATAAATATGGGAAGTCAAAACCTAAACAAGAAAAAAAAAAAATCAACCAAATCCTTATGGAACCTTTAAGAGGCATTGGGTGCCAATTCTGGGTAGAGATGGCTCCAGCCCAAAACCTTGCAGACTGCTCTGAATGAGGTTTTCATCAGGCAGACTTTGGCTTGGGCTCACAGCTGCCCTGTGTTTTGTGCAGCTTCCAAAAACAAGAACCCAGGCTCTGAAGAACCCAGGGCTGCTGGGGGAGGCTGCAGGGTCAGGGCAAGGCTCTGTCACAGGTGTCTCATAAAAGATGAAGGTCCACCCTGAGTCCCTGCTTCACCTATTTTTTTTTTTTTAAATAACAACGAATCAGTGAAAAGAAATCACTGTGTGAAAAGGAAAGTTGCTGAGAAGTCCTTCATTCCCTAGAGAACCCCCTCAGCCACCAGTTCTGTGTGACTTTCCCACCAGCAATGAATTCTCCTCTGTGCAGACATTGTCAGTATTCATCTCACTTTTTCTGCCTGAGCTTTGAATGTTTGAGGAGGTGCAGAGCTGGAGAAAAGATGCTCCATCCCATTTGGGTTGCGTTTTATCTGGCCACAATCCCCCACAAGTGCAGCTCTGCCTCAGACAGCAGCAGGGGAGAGCAGGGCAGAGCCCACAGCTGACATTTCTGGGAATCATTCTCCCTGCAGGAAATAGGATTAGCAGTGCAAGACCCAGAATTAGGGAGGCAAGTATGAACCCACAGGGTTTGTGGTAGGGAAAACCCCTCTGGTTTATCTGCAGCTCTGAAAACGATGAAGCAGTTCAGGAGAACAATTGGGTGATGCAAGAGCAGATCTTGGGAGGTCACAGTGTCTGGGGCAAGGGAGAGAGAGACAGCAAAGTCTTGTTCCCCAGTGACACTTTCCTGCCAAAGTTTGGCCAATAACTTGGGCAGGACATTGAGGACAGAGAGAGCAGATTTTACAGTAGCTGAGGCCGTGAGAAACTTCTTTACCTGAGCATTTAATCATGGGAAACTCAACTGGAGTTGGGGTTTTGTTGGGAGTTTTAAGCAAGCCTGAGTTGGTTGATAAGTTCATTGTGATCTGCAGAGTCTGAGTGATGGTTCTGTGATTTTAGTGAGCTTTGATCTCAACAACACTGAGGGTTCACCAGGAGGACAGCACAGGTGAGGAAGGAAGAAGAGAAATAAAAGACAACTCCCATTACTCCTTGCTCATTGAGGAGAATTAAACTGCTTCATCCAATTTTGCTTTCCAAGCACCAACTTAGCTCTAATTACTGCATCTTTTGTAGGCTCAGTGGGCTTTTGTCACTTTGTTCTTCACCACAGTCCATAAAAAGTCCCAGCAGTTACTACTGGATGGAAAAAAAAATCACATGAGGAGCAATGAGGAAGGAATAAATAGACTGGAAATCAAAAGGCTTCCTTTGGTTCCAGTAAACCATGATTACCACGAGCCCTCATGCCAATTAAAACATCAGGTAGAGTATCAGCCACACCTCAGCTGGAGGGATATGAAGTTATTAACAAGATTTTTGCCATCACCTGTAGATCACGTTCATTCCCTTTAAAGCTGTTCCACGGTCTGCTCCGTTCAGGATGAACTCTGAGAGCTTTGGCTCCACAAAATGCCAGCAGCAGGTGATAAATAGACTGAACCCTTGGTCCCAGGAATGATCCCTTCCATCCCTCCCCATCCTGGGCCAAGCCTGCTCCTGCCTGTTTGCATCTGTAATTGATTGCAGGAGCTGTTAATCATAGGTGCCTGTGATAAAGTTTAGACATCTCTTTGATTCAGGGATGCTATTAAGGAATTAGGCAGCAGCAGCAGGGGAAGAGTTTGTCTCTGCCATTAATTGCTCCCGGGGTTTTGCAATCCGGGGATCGAGCCCTGGTGCAAAAATCAAAGAGAGGCTTAAAAAACCCCCAAACAACAACAAGAACAACAAGAAGGAGCCCCAGCTCAGGGTGCTGTGCTCTGTTCAGAGTTCATACACTGGTGGGGGCTGTGGACATTCCTGCTCCATGGGTGCAATTGGGGAAGCAAATGCTCAGCAGCAGTTCCAGCTCCTGAGTGCTGCTACTGGAGCTTGTAGGAGACCTGATGGAAAAGGGATAAGGGAAGCAGGAGGATAATTAGATTTTCCTCCAAGTTACACTCCAACAAGGACTGGCTTCACTCACTGCTAGCTTTGGCCCTGTTGTGATTAGGATCCTGACAAGAATTGCCTGATCCTATTAAAATTCACCATATTTATGGACTCTTGTTCTAATCATAAGTCGCCCCTTTAGGTTTGGTATTTCCTAATTTCTTTAGAGATGGTGTTAAGGATGTTTGGGCTGAAATTGTTTTGGGGGTCAAAATCTGGGTGAAGAAAATGCCAGAAAAAATATTTTTGAGTCTTCAGAGGTAGCATTTCATCTGGAACAGAACTCCAGAACTGGACAGGGACCAGCTTTGGTTGTAAATGAGAGGTGAAACAAAATTCTTCTCCAGGTGCACTGGGTTTTTAAAAGCTCTTCTGATGTTTGTCATGTGAAAGCATTAAATGCAGCAAGACAAGACAATTCTAATTCAGGCAATTACTTTTCACTTAGGCCAAGCTCCTCCCAGTTACTTGGAGGGAATTTTCAGACTGGAAGGTCTCTGAGGCAGGAGATTGCAGCAATAGTGGGAACTAATTTAATATGAGTTTTCTCACATCTTGTGCTGCTTTTTACACAAGGTGGCTGCCATTAACCAACCATTACCTTCCACCCCAGAAACAGAAGCGTTCCAGCCCAATATAAAATAATTTGCCCTTTTTTTGCAGAGTTCATTGAAATCAAATCCCAACATGTAACGCTGTTGTTGTTGTTGTTGTTCTCGTTCTGGGAAATGCTCCTGCCCTCTGGATGCCTTCTCTTCCCTCTGGGGCCATCCAGGTGACTGTACCTGCTCCCAGCAGCAGCTTGAGAGCAGTGGGGAAAATGGAGCACTGAGGTTTTCAAATTCCATTGCGGTGTCTCGCTGCCAAGGGAGCCTGCCGAGCTCAATTCAAGGGCTAATCCATGACCATCACTCCACTTCAATAATTGCAGAACATTAATGAGTCTGTTTCCTTATTACAGAGCTCAAAATAAGAGCATTGGCATTCCGATTTAGCAGGGAACTTTTAAAGTCTTAGCCCAAGGATTGTAAGAGGAATGGATTTTTTTTTTTAATTAACTTTGCATTCAAAACTTGTGCTAAACCATCTGTTCTCATGCAAGGAGTGAGGGAGGGGGACCATAGCCACAGATTTTCATCAGCGAGCTGTTAAATTAGTCCCTTCACTTCACAGAGCTTGTTTTATTCAATCTGCCTTTATTAAGAACACAGGTTTGATTCTGCAAAGAACAAATTCTTCTGGTTCTTTAAGGAAAATGGTTTTAAGCAGGGTTTTATTAGGTTGCATTACTGGATAAGCGATACAACATGTTACCAGCGTGAATCATCTGATTTAGAGTGACAAGAAAAGAACTTTAAAAATACCCAGAGCCAAAACATTGCCTGGCAAGGGCTGACAGGGCCAGATTGGATCCACTTCTGCAAAGTTTTGCTGTTGCAATTGGTGGTAACTGTCATGGGCTTGTAGGTATTTTGACTAACTCTCTTTGCCATCCCTAAATTAAGAAGGAGAAATTAGGGCCAGACCAAGCCTAACCAGGCTGAGCAGACCCAGGGCTGCTGATGGAGTGGAGCATGGTCTGGGAGAAGGTCCAGCAGGATTTGATCCTAAGAGACATCCATGGGTCACCTTTCCTTCACCCTGCAGCACATTTGTCTTCTTTCCCTGCCTCAGCCCAGCCAGAACAGCCCCTGTGAACCCCCTGGCTGCTTTGTCTGATTTACAAACCTCTGCCTTTGGAAATTCACAGCCTTCAACCACACCAGGGGAGACAGAACCCACCTGAGAGGCACCTGTCAAACCCCTCAGCCTGTTTGCACTGCCTGCATTCAGAGCCTTCTCGCTGCAAACCTCCCATATTCTGTTGGGTGACCTGACAGGTAACTGGGAAGGGACACAGAGAATATTGATAGGAACAGAAATGGGGTTTCTTAATGAGAAACACCAGCAGAAACCTGGCCCTGAGTCAAAAATTCAACTACCATGAGGTCAAAGAGCATCTTCTCCTTGCGCTGGAGACAGAGGGAAAGTGGCATGTGAAGATCTGCAGGTTCAAAGATATCTCAGGTAACCAAAAAGAGAAATTGAATATTCTCACTGAAAATGTCATAACAAAATAGAATAATTTCACCTGCCAAACTTGGCAGCTTTCAGTGTAAGGATGTGTCTTAATCTTGTTGAGAGATCTCTGTCAGGATTGGGGTCTGGCACAGAATTAGCTCCTTTACTGTATTGAGGTCCTGAGATTGAAATGAGCTTTTACACCTGAAGTAAACTTCTGAAAGGGCTCCTGAAACAAGTGACTAGAATTGCTAAACCAAAATTTGCAACTAAACCAAATTTCCCACGTTTTCAAGATGTACAATCCTCTGTGTTGAATTTTCAAACTGTGCTCCAGACTGTATTGAGAATCCAACAGCTCTGTGGTTTCAGTCTCCAAACTGAACTATGGAAGTAGAAGGAAGGTGACTCCCTAAAAATCAATTTATAACCTCACTGCTGTCCTCAGCAGGTTTTCCCCAATTGGTTCCCCCTATTTATCCCAATNAAACCAAATTTCCCACGTTTTCAAGATGTACAATCCTCTGTGTTGAATTTTCAAACTGTGCCCCAAACTCTATTGAGAACCTCTGTGGTTTCAGTCTCCAAACTGAACTATGGAAGTAGAAGGAAGGTGACTCCCTAAAACTCAATTTATAACCTCACTGCTGTCCTCCTCAGCAGGTTTTTCCCAGTTGGTTCCCCCTATTTATCCCAACTGAGTATTTCTGCCAAAAGCCTACAGGCTGCTGGAGCTGTAAAGAAAACTCCATAAATGTTTTGTTCCTCCTTCCACAACAGGGAGAAGAATAAAAGCAGAACCAAGTTTTGCAGCAGAACTGTTCCTTTGGGATGCCATGATGGATGTTCATAACACTAACAAGTGCCACTTTTTTAATTCCTTCAGCACCTATTCCCACTTTGAGGCTTGGATTTTATTTGTGGAACAAAACCATGGTCAAGCTATGGACTGAGGACTTGTCACTGAAGTGATGTTGGGACCTGTCTGGGCAAAAATACAAAGCCTCAGTATCATCCCTTAGTTGGAGAACTCACCCAAAATATTGGTTCAAATTAAATCAAACCCAGCACTTTTTAAACGCTTCATTTTGCATTCCTTGAGGAAACAACCCTTGGAGTGAGATTTTTACATGGAATTACACTCAGAATATGACACACATATATTCATGGTTCAGACTCCATAAGAGAAAGAAAAAAGGGATGAAAAAGACCAGAGTGCTCCAAGCACAGGGCTTGGATTTTAAGTCTGAACTGAGTTTTCTAACACACAGTGAACAACTGCTGCCTCATTTTCATGAGTAACCACCGAGTTTTCCTTTTTGGTGGCTGTTAGTCATTTGGGATGCTCGGCTCTGCTGCCTCCTTTCCCCCAGAGGGAGGAGAGGAATCCCATTACTGCCCCTGGAGTCTGTGCCAGCAGCCCAGGAGCGGCTTGGGAATGAGAGGCTGTTATTAAAGGAGTGGTGACTCCCAATTTTGAGAAGCCCTGGACATTTGACCACGCTTGGGAATGAATCTTCTCTTTTCTGCAGAGTCTTGTCTGTCCCTCTTGGCACAGGGAAAAGCCCTGAGAGCAGCAGGGCTGAGCAGCTCCAGTCTGCCACAGCAGGTTGGACTGGAACCTCCATTTCAGCAGCCACGGGATTCCAGGGAATCTGATGAGCTGGGAATCCTGTGTGAGACCACAAATCCATCCCAAACTCTGCTCCTTTAGCCTCCACCTCTGCTCCATCCACATCCAGGGCCATCTCCTTGTGACAATACAGAATAACGAAGGCTGCCAACCCCCTGGGCTTTTTTTTTTTTTTTTAAACATCTGTTTAGGTGGAATTTGAACCTTGCTACGAATAAACCATTAAAATGACATTAATAAACACCGGAAAGCAGTAATGATGTGTTAGTGCCAGAGGAGGGCCAGTTAAACGAGTTGAAGGCTGACACAGTTTTCCAGGCTCAGGGTTGCACAATGTGCTTGTTTACCTGGAACATTTCTTCTTTCCCTTTCCCTCCTCAGACACACTCGTGGGGGGACCAGGGAACAGCAGTGAACTGGATTCAGAAATTCCAAATATAGGCTGTAATCTCCATTCCTTGTGGGTTTATCTGTAAGATCACAACTGTAAATATCCTTTATTTGTAAATGATATGTGAAAATGAGGGTACTTGTATCTCACCTAGAGTTCCAATCCCCTTGGTTTATCCTCTTTGTACATATATATTCAGTTCATTTCTCCATTCCAGGACTCATTCCTGTACTTTCCCATGAATCATGAAAGGCTGAAAACAAGTTTTTCTCCCCTTGACTTTGTAAATCTGTCCAGAACTGTTCTGTTCCTCTTCCCACTGAGTCATTTTAGCCCTTTAAATTTTACCTTGGAAGCTTTCCTTTCTCTTTGCTTCAAGATGATGACTTCTGCTCTTCAGTTGTGTAATACAGCCCAATGTTGAAAGTCAGGAATTACCCTAAAAACACAGCTGGAATTAGGAATAAAGTTTAGCATGCCTGAAGAGAACAACAGCAGGGTTGTGTCTGATTGATTTGATAATTCTTATTAATGACCATTCCTACAGAGCTCTGGAATCAGCTGCTCAGAGAAATTCTCCCTGAATTTGCCCCGTGTTTGGGAAGCAGATCCCACAGGGTGCTGAAATCATACAGGTGGATCCAAGCTAAACTGGTGTTCAAGGTTTTTTTTTGACAAATCTAAAATCTCTACATTTCCTTTTTCAAAAGCTTTCTTATCATCCTGACATGGAAGTGAATAAATGAACTCTGCAGGAGTAAAGAACTTACCTTGGCCATCACCTCACACACCTAAACCAAGACAATTCCCAGGGTTCAGATCCATCCATACTTTCATATCTTGCCAATTCCAATGAAATGAGGATAATTTCGAAATGCATAATTATGTTTTAACAGATCAAAGATGAGTGTATTAAGTTGAACTAATTGCAGTGAGGAATTTTGACCTATTTTCTTTGAAGTCTTACAAAAAAATGAATTAGGTGAGCCAGTCCCATTTGCACAGGTCAAGTTCAAGAATCTTCATAACAATTTTGTTGCCAACTCATGATTTTGCTATGGACACCAAATAAATTAATTTTTGTTTCAGGATCAACCAATTATTCATATGAGGGGATAAGAGTCCAAAGAATAAATTCTTATTTCTGATGATTGCCTGAATCTAAATATTCCTTTCTGCTGCTCTTGCTTCATGTTTTCTCCTACTGAAATGCATCTTGAGGTGGAGGTAGATCAGCAGCTTCACACAGATTTATTTATTCATTTACTTATTTATTGGTTAAGATCACAGAAGGCTTCTCTCCAAAGAAATAATGTTTAAGAATATTTTATAGCTTACAAGATGCAGTTTGGATCTAGAAAACAAATTTTCTCTTTCCCTGCACAGACTCAAATGCAAACATGCTGAAAAGCAAAGGTGACCAGCTCTGTGCCAAAAAATAGGCAGGAAGCTCAGAGGGGAAGAAGAGGAACAAGGAGGCTGTGGCATGGTTTGTTTCTGTCTTGTGGACTCGAAAGGAGATTGGATTTATCAATGTGAACACTGTTCACAACTTTCTGAGGTGGCAGTCACTGAGTATGGAAGTAAAACTCTGTTTTTAGAGATTTCTCTTCTTCCTTCACCAAATCTCCCTCCTAAATCATGGAAGCAAATCCCAAGCTTCAGCTCAGAAAGTGCCTCTTTCTCCTTGAGGCAGCGTGGAAGCAGGAGAGGAGAGAGGACAGATGCAGTGATTTATCTGGGCTGTCGTTGGCCAAATCTCCACAGCAGCTCCATCCCTTGGCATTGGAGGGACAGAGGGAGCCAAGAGGCATGGCCTGGATCTTCTCTCACATTTATACCAGGAAAGGATTTGTCTTTAGCCAAATGGGCACAAACCATTAAAGTTACACAACTCCAAATTCCGGTCCAGTTGCAAAGGGGCCATATCTCTCTCTCTCTCTCTCTCTCTCTCTCTGTTTTTACCTCATCAAACTTTTCTACTCCCACTTCCTTCCTCGCCTTCCTTGTCTCCATTCCCTTAGGGTCCTACCTTCTACTGACTGACCTTTACCAACAGCAACAACAATAATTATCCTATAATTAGACACTCTAAGTCACGTTGTTCCTAAAGCTGTCAGTGTGGGAAGGAAGCGAGAAGTGCTCAAGGTAAGAGTTTAAGGGCTCCTTCTCCATTGTATCACCAGAGGTATTTGTGCCAAGTCCTTGGCACTTCATTAAGTGGCTGTTGGGGTTCTCTTTTAATTGCATCTCCTAAGTAGCTGATTGCAGCTCATGACTCAGAGGTTGTGTGTCCAGACCACAGAGATAGAGAGTGAAGGACACTCAGGGATTCCGATTTCAAGTTCCTGCTGCCAATTAGGGCCAAATTAAACCCTCCGAGCCCATCGTGCCACCCACGCAGCGTTAGGGGTGCACCTCAGCCTGGGTGTCATCCCAGAGCCTGGAATGCACAGCTTTGGTTCGGGTGAAGATGTGCAGCTTGTGTGAGATCCAAATACCCAGCAAATAAATCCTCCTTGGGGTTAGAGATCCCTCTGAAACCGTGATTCTCGCTGTCCCATCAAAACAGGTGAGACTTTGAGGTGTTCTTGTCGAAATGTCCTGGTTCTGCCAAGATTTGGAAGCACAGCCCTGGATGAATGACACAGGGTTTGTTTTATCCCCTCTTTGTGACATGAGCACTCCACTCAAATTCCTCAGCAAGATGTTACATACAAATTCAAATAAATCCATGAATTCCTTACAGCTGATGATGATGTCCACAATCTACTTTTTCTCCTTGTCTTTAGTGTCCTCTTGGATCATCTGTTGCAGAGTAACAAATCTCTCAGCCCTGGCTCTGACTCGAAATATGTGCCAGTGTTTCCCTTCTCACTCATTCCATGGCTGTTTCTTCTTCCTCCATTTGCCTAGTTTAAAAAAAAAAATTGTTTCCTTTTATCCCTGCAGTTCAGTTTTCCCTGGGCACAGAACATTGAGCAGTGCCTGCAGAAACACACAGGATGGAATCTCTGACTTTCCCTCTTTGTTGTCCACATTTCACTGTCTTGCTGCTCGGATTGGTTATCCAAACCTCAGTGCAAGTATTGCTAATAAAATCCCACTTTCCCATAATAATCTGCCTCGGTACCGAATTTCTCCTGCCTCTTACTCAGGCTTGGTTATTGATAAGCATCAGGCAAAAGAAGGGTCTCTAGGTTAAATCTATATTGCTTTGAATTTCCCTTCCATGCTTAACATCAGACGCCACCAACACATCTTGAACTGATTTAAGGCCCTGGGGTGTTGCTCGGTGCCATTCAAAACACAGCAAGCCACTTTCCATGTGCTGGGGCCACTAGGGCTCGTTAGAATGGCATTTTTAATAAAACTGAAGTGTAACTACAACATTTTGCGGCTCCGCTCTCCGGATAAACCACTACAGACGTCATTCCCCGCTTCACCTCCCCGTTTCCACACCCAGCAGCCTTTTGACCAGCCGGCCAAATTCATTCTGGGTGTAAATCTATGGCAATCAATAACATTCCTTCTGCTTGACACTTATTGTGGGCAAAAGTTTCCATAGGCTTGTTTGCGTATGTGTCTTTTTCTTTTCTTTTTTTTTTTTTTTTTTTTTTTTCCACTTCCTATAACAAATTAAGTGTTGAAACAAAGCCCTGAATGTTATTATTCAGGTGAGGCAATGCAGGAGCATTAAAAACACTTTGGGTTTAGATGCAGCTGGTCTATGTTAGAGTTGTTCTCTGGTCCAGAAAAGGCTGGGCTGTTATTAATGCTTGAAGATTTTCCTTTTCGTTGCCTAGAATAAGAAAAATACATTTATCCAGTGCAATTTCTTCTAGGCAAGGATAACTTCAGGGTTCAGAAAAGAGCTCTGTGGTGCTGGCTGGGATGTGAGAGGCAAAATAAGCATGAAGCCAAAGGATGAACTCATTATCTGTGCCACTGGCCAAAATCAGATTCTGAAAGGATCATCTACAACTCACAGACAAAATCCTAACCAGCTCAGTCAGGGCAGAGTTGCTTGGGAAGCTTCTCCATGGGAACTGGGGGGAACTGGAGGGGAATGACCCCACCAGGACCTGCAGTTGCTGGAGCAGGAGCTTTTCCAGCAGAGAGTTTTGCATTGGTTGTTGCAGAGGGTAAAGCTCTGCATCTCCTCTGATGACTCCTCTTAATAAATCCCATTGTGTTTCTGCCTTTAGTTTCCTGTTACACTCTGGGTGTCACACCCAGCACAGAAGAATCAATACATGGATTCCCTGGAAGTGAATCCCTGTGTAATGCGTGGGATTTGGATGAAGAGCCTGAATCACACTTCCTTCACCTCTGGAGTCTCCCATTTCAAGCTCTCTGAGGAGAGAATTCTGCCGTTCCCAAGCGGTTTTGCGCTGATCAGCAAAGACCTCTGTGAGATATTTTTTCATCCAAGTCCCATCTTATGCTTCCTGCTGGAAGGAAGGATCACTCCTTTACCTTCCTCAGCTCCTGGCTGTGGAGTTTTGTTTTTTGGCACAGACAGCTCCAGCTGCACAGCTCCTAGCAGGGTTTTAAACATCGCAGGGATCGA
The DNA here is from genome assembly GCA_013400435.1 of Pycnonotus jocosus. Taxonomy (NCBI): domain Eukaryota; kingdom Metazoa; phylum Chordata; class Aves; order Passeriformes; family Pycnonotidae; genus Pycnonotus; species Pycnonotus jocosus. The sequence goes on along the minus strand of VWYP01013817.1, from coordinate 30,378 downwards.
TCTGATTTTGTGGTGGATGTGCTGTTCCCACCTCTTTCCCATCACCAGGCTAGCCCTGCTGAAGGGCAGGGAGGTGTGAAGTGTGTGGCAGTGCACACCCCGGGGGCAGCAGCCAGCAGCACCATCCCCAGCTCCCAGCGTCTCCACGCGATGCTGTTTAATACCAGAGCAATGAGGTGAATAAAACCTACAAAAGTTTATAGTGTGTAAATTACTGTTGCACCCTGCCCTCTGCCTCCGCGCTGAACTGAGAGGGATAAATGGAAACAGCCCCTTTCCCTGCCATGGCAGGGGGATTTCCAGGAGCTGGAGGAATTCCTGAGCAGTTATATAGGGGTGGAAAGCAGCAGGAAACGTCCCAAGCCGTTCTGGCTCTTGACACTTCATCCTCTGAACATCCCACTCCCAGGCACTTGTGGAGAGAGGCTGTGCTGGAGAGCTTTGGCTTGAGGCCACAACTCTGCAGCACCCAGAGCCACGGGGCTGAGCAAAACCGTGGCCTTTGAGGGCCAGCAAAGCAGCAAATAGGGACAACAAGCAGCTAATTTGGGATTTGAGCAGGGTAGAGAGGGAGGACAGCAAAGCTGTTGGGAGCGGGGCTCTGCTGGAGGCTGGGCAACACCAGTGCTGCAGTTTTGCCTCTTGTTGGCCTTCAAGAATGTCCCTGTTGTGTAACCCGAATAGCTGCTGGCCATCCCATAGCTCACATATTTGAGAAGACTGGAAAATTCTGTCCCAGAGGATCCAAAAGTGCTGAGGGAACGTGCCATTGGAGACAGGCATCCACAGCTCAGCTCAGCACACGAGCAGCCCTGGCAGCTGCTGTGTTATCTTTGGAGCCACTGCTCACTCTGTCAAACCGAAAACACGACAAAACATTTGAGCAAAGGCTGAAACTTTTATGATCTCTTGGGGGGGAAAAAAAAGAAGCTTCAGATAGTGTAATCTGATGAGTGTGGAACAGATGGAGAGATAGACAGTGCCTGTTAGAAGATGCATCTGCATGTTATAAAATGAGGAGAGAGAGATCTGGCTCCCTGCTTTACCCTCAGATCTGTGAGCACAGATTCCTTTAACCATTCCTTTAACCATTCCTTTAACCATTCTTTTAACTATTCCTTTAACCATCTCTTTAACCATTCTTTTAACCATACCTCTAACTATTCTTTTAACCATCCCTTTAACCATCCCTTTAACCATCCCTTTTAACCATTCCTTTAACCATTCCTTTAACCATTCCTTTAACCATCCCTTTAACCATCCCTTTTAACCATTCCTTTAACCATTTCAAACCCTGCTGCTGGAAATAGGACCTGAGCAAGGGGCAGGGGCACTTCCCAAAGCAGCTGCTCATTCTCCCCATGTGTGGGAGAAGCACAAAGTCAGCACTGGGTTCTCAGTCTGATTTAGCAAATGATTGCCTTTGCACATGTGATTTCGTTTCTCAGTGCCTCAGTTTCCCTGTTTGTAAGAGCAAAATCAGTTGCATCATCGAGTGCTTTGGTATTGAAAAAATGTTCTATCTAGGGAAAGGTTTCACTGTTCTCATATTTCTGGGTGCATAAGAGGTCACTGAAAGTTTAAGGAAGCTTACTGAAGTGTTAGTTAAAAATAGTTAATGATGAAAAAAAAAAAAAAAAGCAACTCGGAAACATCCAGGGGCTATGTTTGAAAAACAAATGAATGCACAGCCACAGCAAGCAGCAACTTTTGCCAATATTTGCTGAAGCGAGGTGCTTCAAGTGCTACACTTGGGGCTGCTCCTGCTGAATCCAAGGGGATTGTGAGTGCTCAGAATGTTCCAGGATCAGACCTCGATCCGTTTATTTCAGTGTAAAGGGAAGGGGGACACCCAGGAGCAGCTTCAGCAGTGGGGACTGCGTGCAAACGCAAGCCTCGCACACAATCCGAGGGCTGTTCCGCTGAAAACGGGCACAGAAACATCAAGTTAAAGGTCACGGCTGAGTCTTTCATTTCCCTCCTCTGCTCTGCCCTGGCTGGAGCCCGGGATTTGGTCTCCAGACTTTCTGGGAATGGCTCCGCTCGTGTGCCGCAGCACCGGCTGCAGTTTCGCTGATGAGCAAAGAGCTCCTCGTGTAGACACTTCGCGCAGCCAATTAGCAAAGTAATTGAGAACTCCTCGGGATGAAAGGTGTAATACACACACACACACACACGATTATTCACCATTTTCATTACATGCCGTATCCGGGAAGCTGCTGGAATGGAATGCAGCGAGGCACTCGGCGATGAGGTAACTGGGAATGACCTGCTTTTCCTCATTTACATCTGACTCAGAGCCATTTGAACCCTCTGCTTTATGTGTGATATTGCCTTATTACTTTTACAACACCCCGCAGAAGACGAGGAGAGCCAGCAGGTCTCTGCCCTCCAGAGGTTGTTTTATCAGAGAGAAAATGAGTGGAAGGTAATGCACAATAGGGAGGAGATGGGTGGAGAACTTGGCGATGGTTGGACTGCAGCATAATCATTATTATTATTAAAGTCCTCGTGGATATCATGGGAGAAATTAGTCTTAGGTAAGGATTTGAATGGAATGAAACCAGCTGCTCAGCAGGCCAGAAGAGAAGGGTGGCGTAAAGAAAAGATTGGATATACTTACTAATAAATATATATATATACATTTATATATGGCTGTATCCAGATTTTATATATAGGGTTATATAGAAGATGGTGATAATACCCAGCCCAGGCTGTAAAGACAGGGCTAAAATAGATGGCACACCTTCATTTTGGAAACAGCCCTTCAAACCTTATCTTCTTGAGGTTGCTTGTAAATTTTTAGGATGAAGTTTTCAGAGCAACTGGATAAAACCCGGCTGTATCCCAATGGCACCGGTTTGAAATCCTGTGTCTCAAACTCTCGTGCTTCAGGAGGGCACCTGGATTGTGGAGAACGGGGAATTGCTTTGTATTAGATGTTTTATTTTGGTATCCTCACCCTGCTCAAAAAGTGCCAGTTAAAAACGCTGAGCTGCCGAGCTCCTGAATCCTTCCCTCGGCAGAGCGCGACATCCAACCCTAAAGCTCTCTCTTGTGGTCCTGCTATGCAAACACAAGTCCTTCCTTAGAGGCAAACTCGGCTCAGAAACTGCTCCAGCAAAACACCGAGCTCGTCAGGAGCTGAGAAATCACGTCTTAATTCTCTGTTAATTAAGCTGTCCGTTTCTATCCCTAATTTTAAACGGAGGATGTTTGTTGTGGAAATCATTGGCAGCTCTTACTCTTCTCACACCAAACGCGTCACCAGGAGAAAAAAAAATCCCTCCTTTTAAATAAGAGATTGAATTTTTCGCTGCTATCGCCGAAACATTCCAAAGGCTGATTCAGGTGCTTACAAACACAACCTTCCCTTTGTGCTGGAATATCCAGCTTCCCCTTCCAAGAGTCATTTTGCCCTGGCTGCCTTTGATTTCCCAGGCTGAAACCTCTCCTTTGCATTTACGTGCGGAGCCACGAGGGCCGGGAGAGCCTGGGAAGGGCAGGGACACGGAAAACAAACCGGGCACCCTTCGGATTTGCAAAAGCAGAACCTGTTCCCCGCAGATGAAAGCTGATTCACGGGATATTTTTTTTTTTCCTGTCTGTGCTGATTAAGGAATTGTGTGATCAGATAGAGAAAGTGGCAGGGAGCTGCTGTGTCATCTCCTGGTGGGGATTCTGCCGCTGGGGATCGGCCTCGGTTGAGCCACTTTGTTCTGGCACCAAGCTGGGCTCAGCTTTGGCCTTTCCTTGTCCTTGGCCGAGCAAAACTTCAGGAGGAAATCTGGATTGGTTTACAGATGCTCCCTGAATGCCTGAGGATGGGCAGAAAGTCTCATTTTCCTCACTGATCAGGAGTGGGAAAAGGATGGAGCTGCCTGGCCTCAGGTGTGGAGCTCAGGCAGGGAATGTCTCACCTGGGGAACATCCTTTTTGGGCAGGGCTGAGGTGCTGCTGGATTTGCTTTTATTCCTGAAAAGTGAAAAAAAATTCCATGATTTCCATGAAATCTTCCAGAGCCACGAGGAGAATGTGAAGGTTTCCTTGAAGTAACACAACAAACAGGACCTTGAATCTGCAGGATGAGCTACAAGATCTGAGAAAACCTCTGAGCCCAACCAAAGGGGCAGGAAAAGGTCTGAAAATTGCAAGTTTTTGGGAGGGTTCAGGCTTTGAAGATGGATGGGGGGAAGCAGGGGTTGCATTTCTTGGCTGTCATCTGGAATCAAAACCACCCACGAGTGTCCCTCTCCCTCTCCCAGGACCTGCTGGAAGTCACCCCATGGGCTTCAGTGACTGCTTTAAAATCCCCACAAGGGCTCTGATCCCAGACCAAGCAGCCTCAGCAATGATGGGTTTGTCCCTTCCTGTTCAACAGAGGGAAAATTTCACCTTTGTGATGCACTCAAACACAAAACTCTGTCCTTCTGAGCTTATAATTTACTACATAAAATCACATTAATGTTATGACCCCAGCAGCTCTCAAACAGAAAATGTCATGAGAAGTTTTGAAATCCTAAAACTCTTCATTTTCTGGAGAGTTCAGGGGAAAAATAATGTTTTCAATACATATTTTTCAAGAATTTTCTGAGAATTGGAGTGCCATGCACTTACTGCTTTGTCTTCCTTAGTACTTTTTTTGTTATTCCACATCACAAAATGAATAACATTTAGATAATTTCCCTTTTTCTGCTTAGTGTTTACTGCATATTTCAAACATGGCCAACTTTGGAAAATTGGAGAGTGACCAAGTAAATAATGTGTCAATAAATACTAAGATTATTTTCTCTCCTGATAACAGCAATGCTAAAAAAAAATGTGCAGGTTCGTTTTTGACAAAGAAGACCCAACTCTTCTAAGGCTAACTTGTTTGTTTTCAAAAATATAGTGTGAAATAGAGATAAAAGCCTTTAAAGTGGAAAATTCCAAGCAGCTCTCATTACCTAAACTAGGCAGGGTCACCTAGAGATGAACAGAGTTGATTTTTCAATGCAAACCTAGGCAGGACCAGGCTGCACTTTGCCTTACTGCAAAGCTGCTCATTAAAACTAATTTGATTTTGAACGAGGCTTTCTTTTTTTCCCCCTCATTGTTTTGAAAGAAACAATAAATTTTCCTGGACAGTTAGAAAATGACAATTCTAAAGGACTGGAAGAACAGGTCTGCTGAATGTATCCAGGCATAGCTGCGACTGCTTTGGTAGAAAGGAACAATTCTAAAAAACGTTTTTGTAGGGCTTCATCCTCTGAATCATCGGCTGCTTTTAATGGCAGCTAACACCAAATCAGGCTTATTAAAGGTGAGGAAGCCCTGAGCCTCTGCCAGGGCTGGATTCTTTTTCTTGTGTGGATGCAAAATGCAGTGGAGGTGTTTGGGAATGGCTTAACATGCAGGAGCTTGATGGTGGGGTTACAAAAACAGAGCTGACAGGCACGCCAAAGGAAAACTGGGAACGCTGCTGACACCTTTGGAAAGTCAAGGCAGAATGGAAGGCTTTCTTGATGAAGTTTCTTTAGGAGTTAATTTACCAAAATATCCAGTTAAGAAAAGAAAAGTGGAAAAAGGAGAGCATCCCCCATTATTGTGGCAGGGTTTTTCTTCCCTGAGCTGGGAGTCGAAATTCTCAAACCTCGCCAAGAAAGCATCACACACCCAGACACCAATGGACAGCCAAGTCCCCAGGGCTGCCACCCTCTGAGGGCTCCAGATCACTCTGATTTAAAGTGGGGATTTTCAGGAGCAAAGAAAAAAAAAATTGAACTTCTCAAATGCCAAATGTGGTTGGGAGCAGGTTGGGTCTGTGCTGCTGTCAGCACATGGCTGCTGCTCTGGGGAGCCAGGCTGGGACTGGCAGGCACAGAGCAGGCACAGAACCCTCACGGCTGCTGAACTCTGCTGAAAATACTCCAAACCTGCCCAGGCCATGGAGAAATGGGCAAATTTATCTCCTGTTATGGGTTAAATCTGTTCAGGTCCCAATCTGTGGCTGGAGAAGTCAACTGGAGCTGCCTTCCAGTCCTCTTCCTGCAGTCACATATGTATGTGACAAGTATATGTTGTCCCCACAAAAAACCCTCACCAAAACAAAGGACAATCAAATCAGAACTAAAACATGCTATGATAATCAACCCAGTCATTGTCTATTTGTAAATATTCCTTTCTGCCCTCGCTTAAAGCATTTTTTCTTCCTCATGGCAGAAAGTCTCAAACCACAGAGATGTGATTTTGACAACTCTCGTTGCCATTCTTTTATAAAAGCCTGAAATTGTTGTCCCAAGACCTACTCTACAATTTCCCTGGAAATTATTATGAATGGCAGGGTTAACAAAAGAGCTTACAAAGGGATTATTATAGCTATTATTAATGTATATGTTCAGCCAGAGGTTTGGAGACGAGTTCTGGTTTTTCTTCTTCATCCTGCAACACCTCATGAACAACTCACGTGTGCTGGTGGATTGTTGTGCTTGCTCAGAAAAACCCATCCTTCATCTTGAAAAACTAATCCTTGTGTTTTGCCAGAAATGAAGGAAACTGGAAGCAAACAACAGTCAAGCTGAGGAAAGGTGATTTAAATTTACCTATAACAGCATCTTCCTAAGTGTTGACTTTTGAAAGTATGAGAGGAATGAAAGGGAACGTTCCCTTGGTTTCATTCCCTGGTGCCATTCCTCATCACAATGTAATTTAAGTGCTGCCTTTTATATTGTTGCTTTGCAGGTTGCCTGTTGTTAAAGGTACACTGTCACATAAAATCAAACAATGCTTTACCTCTGCAGTGAATAACACTTCCAGCTACTAAAACTGATTGTTAAAATGTCATGTTAGCCCGTGCCATAAATCACCGCTGAAATCCTGACCTTGCTGAAATCAATAGAGGTTTGCCACCAGCTCCCATGGGGCCAGAATTCAGCCTCCAGGCTTGATGGATATCCAGAGTGAACAATATCCCCAATTACTCTCTTAGGTTGGGCAAGTGCATTCCTTGCTCCCATTCCTTTGCTGCTTTCACAGTCCCTCACATCTTCAAGGGGGCACTTGGGCTGCTCGGTCTGAGGGGCTGCCAAGGGTCGGGCTGATGGATGGTGCTGAGGAGCCTCTTCCTGCAAACACTTCAGCACATCCAGAGCTTTATCATCCCTCTGGAGCCACAGCTCGGCTTTGTCATAAATGACAGAGCTGTGGTTGAGGTTATTGCCCATTTTACATCCCCCTGTCCGGTGCAGGAACAAAGCACAAAATGTTTTCTCTTTTCATTTACTCAGGGAGTGAGTAATAAGCTCGGTACTTATTTCTGTTGCTTAAGACAATGAGGGGAAAATATTTCGCTCTTTGTTTTTGCCCAAATCACTCTAATTGCCTCCTGGAAAGTCCACTTCATAAAAGGAAAACACATTTGAAAGTGGAGCTGGTAAGTTCATCACTCAGAGATTGAAAAAGCAGCGTTTGTTCCTCTAATCAAGCTTTCCAGGTCGCTGTGCTCACCGCAGTGTGTTTACTCATGCTTTGTCTAATTTAGATTTAAATAGTTATCACACATCTGTTTAAAACCATTCCTTAAAAATGGAGAAAAACCTGTAATTTTTTTTTCAGATTTTACCTTTCCTTAGCTCTGGTGAGTTTTGGCCCGAACTTGGTGGTTTTTACTTCATTGCACATGAGATTGTAGAGCACGAGCAGGACAAGGAGAAAGCTCCACATCACACCGGGGCATTAACCCTGGCTCTTCCTTCAGGACTGTCATCCTGGCAGCCAGGGCAGAGGTTTTTCTCTGGGTGCTGCTGTTTCCAAAGGGGATGTGAGCAGCAGCAGAGCCATGTGGCGGGCGAGGTGCCGCAGGCAGCGCTGCCAGGACTCCCGCAGGTACGCGGGGCAGAAGCGAGCACTTCAAAATGCTTCTCAACGCGAGTCCCAGGGCTTATTTCATTGCCTTCCCAAAGCCTGGAATCAAACACGGAGTGTATCGGATGTCTCCAGCAGCAGCTCGACTCATGCACTCTTGTAAATCTCCCTCGTAATCCCCCTGCTGCTGACACTTTATTAGCCAGGCATTCCGGGCTGTGCTTTACTGGGGCACCTCTAAGTGGTTGCAGATGGGAGCTCTGCTGGGTTCAGATGTGCTACCAGAGAGCTCTCTTCATATTTTCCGTGCTCTGCCCCTTTGTCAGATTGGTTTTAACCCTGTTGTGCTCAGGATGTTTTACAGCCGAGGTGCCGAAGGTGGATGGGACACCCGGGAATGTTCATGGATGTGAGGCTGCTCCTCTCTGCTGATCCAGGGAAACTTGAAAGCTCCCTGGATTGACTCTCCAACAAGAAATGATGGACAGGGTGAGGAGATGTGCCAGTGTTCCAGAGGGAAGCTGGGAATTGCATGGAGCTGCCCAAAGCAGCAGAAATCCGAGGTGATGGATCCACACCACTGAGTTCCATGGGCTAGGCCACAGCTCCGCACTGGGTGAGAGGAAGTTTCTGGATTAAAATCCCCTGTGAAGGCCATGTTAATTAAAAAAACCCCAAAACATTGCATCCAGGCCTAGATCTGGTCTCTGCTCTGAGCTGCCCCATGTTTTCAGTTCTGGAGGATGAGCTGTGGTTTGTCTGTGACCCCTCATGGTCCCTGCAGTGAGGAGAGCACAGCCAGCACTGCCTCGTTTCCCATCCAGGATTCACCCAAATACCACTGCACACACACAGGAGAGAACACTGAAAAACCACTGATTTATCTCCCTGTGCCTTTCAATGAGCAGAACTTTGATAGATCCATTCCTGTTGAGCACAGGAATCTGTTAAATCTGTTCAGGTCCCAATCTGTGGCTGGAGAAGTCAACTGGAGCTGCCTTCTTGTCCTCTTCCTGCAGTCACATGTGTATGTGACAAATATATGTTGTCCCTACAAAAAACCCCTCACCAAAACAGAGAGCTGGAGATCTGGGCTGCCCAAATGGCCTTTCAATCTTATGTTGCAAATCCTTCCTAATGAGCACAAGGTCCATCCATAATGTTGGACTGGGAAAACTGTAATTCCCACATCCTGAGCAAAGAGGAGTGGGCAGCAGCACCCACAGCGTTCATTTTGTTTTTCTGTTCAAGTGAAAAGCGAGTCAAAGCTCTGCACTGCTTGTTTTTCTGAACTCATAAATGTGACAGGGAATGTGTTTATCCCTGTGATGACCTCGCTCAGCTGAGCTAATGGGAATTGCAGATGGGCTCTGCAGTGTTTCAGAATTAACAGCTTTTGGGGTGGAATGGCTTTTAGGATTTCAGGTTGGAGAAGCAATGCTGGTTAAAGGAAGTGGTGTTAGATATTCCCCAGAGTTGAGCAGCTTTTCACAGCACTGCCCAGTGAATCTGTTGTTCCAGCATATTCAGAATCTTAAAGAAAGAATTTTAAAAATCAAGGCATGGCACCTTTGTCTTTTAAACCATTAATTTATTTAATTGCTTCGCCTGAGAAATGTTTGCCACAACCATTAAAACAATGTAAGGCAGGCTCATAATTGCTTAGTGAAACGTATACAAGTGTTTTTCTAACAGCTCTTTTCCAGAAGCTCTGATTTCTCTGGTTAAATTGAGTGTAATAAAGACAGCAAGTCGGTGACAGACGAGTTGTAGCACCTGTGTTTCCAGATGGGACCCAGGAGGAAAGGTTTGCTCATCCTGACTGTTAACTGAGCTCTACCAACCCACATGGCCCAGAATAAGCAGGTGCCTATCAAAGCAGAGCTCTGGGAATTCCTCTTGTGATTCATGCTTTTTCCATCCATCCAAACAAGCTCTGCTAAGCTGCTCGACTCCATAAACCGGACTGCACGAGGAATATGATGAAAAGCATCATAATTTATATCCCAAAGAACATATGTCTTCCACATTGATACTTCAGCAAGTCCCAGACTTTGGCTCCATGGTTTGGCCAAGTCAGGCACTTGTGTTGCTGTGGTTAATGGGAATTTGTTCTCTACATATGGGCAGCAGTTCTCAGCAAGACTCGCTGCATTATCATGGAGGATTAAATTCACATAAATTAAACATGCAGCCAACAGTGGCTCTTTTATTAGGAGAACATTGTTTGTGCGTGATTACAGCCAGATTTTCAAAGGAAATCAGCTCCCAGCTAGATTCCAGAAGGAATCCAGGCTGGTTTTTAAAGCAACTCAACATTTTGGATGCTGAGCTCCTGAACATTTGGCCATGAGGATGATTCTATTCCACCCATAGCTCATGGTAATATATTGGCTGTGACGTCTTCAGCCATTCCTTATGATCCCATATTTTGCTTTCCATGAAGATATATTTCTTCAGGTTGAGAGGGGAAAAACCTTTTTTCAGTATTGCAGGAAATCAGGGGGCTGCTTGCATCTTCTCCTCTGTTCTTATGAGATAAGTGCTTCTAATCTCTGTAACCAAAGGCATTTTCTGGTGCTGTGAGCTGAGTATTTTATAGCTCACAGCATCACTTGTCCTACCAAATTTCTGGACCAAATGTATATAACAGAGCTATAAAAAACAGAAGCAGACTGAACTTTTGCAGTGCTTTAAACCGTGTAGGTTCATGCTGCTGGTTAGCAGAACTCATCATCTGCATGTCCATGGTCCTTAAAAACTCTTGCTCACTGTGATTTTTCTTCAGCTGTAAAGATAAAAACTTCATGTATTTGGTGTGAAATACTCAGCTGTATTTTCTCCTAGGCTGTGGTTCCTTTAATATTCCATTTTGGGAGCAGCAAATTTCTGGTAAGATGGAAATTTGCCTCTCCAGGGAGCATCTCACTGAGGTCACACCTTGAGTGCTGTGTCCAGTTCTGGGCCCTTCACTTCAGGAGAGGCATTGAGGGGCTGGAGATGTCCAGAGAAGGGAATAAAGCTGGGGAAGGGGCTGGAGCAGCTGGGGGAGCTGGGAAAGGGGCTCAGCCTGGAGAAAAGGAGGCTCAGGGGGGACCTTGTGGCTCTGCACAAGTCCCTGCCAGGAGGGGACAGCCGGGGGGGTCGGGCTGTGCTCCCAGGGAACAGGGACAGGAGGAGAGGGAACAGCCTCAGGCTGGGCCAGGGGAGGCTCAGCTTGGACAGCAGCAGGAATTTCCCCATGGAAAGGGGGCTCAGGGATTGGAAGTGCCCAGGGAGGTTTGGAGTGCCCATCCCTGGAGTGTCCCAGGAAGGGCTGGAGGTGGCACTGAGGGCTCTGGGCTGGGGACAAGGTGGGGATGGGGCACAGCTTGGACTGGATGATCTCAGAGCTCTTTTCCAACTTCAGTGATTCTGTGATCTCTTCGAAATTTGCCAGTGCATTATTATCCTTCATGTGGCAGATGTGAATAATGGCAGTGCAAAGGTAAAAAGTAACATAATCCATTTTGCTCAGGTATTTTTGAGGCTTTGGGGGGGATGTGGGTGGGAATTTCACATGACTGAGCACTGGCCCTGCAAGATATTACAAACAGGTCCCCAGCATAATGGAGCTTAATAAATCTGCTTCCTTAAGATTTTCCATAATTATTGTTGGATCTACTTTTGCTCTCATGTCAGCAGAAAATGAGGCAAGAAGATTGAGGTCCTGCTGTACCTGAGAAACAGATGCAAAACTGCTCTGCTTATTTATGCAGGTTTTAATTGATGATTTCATACCTGAGGAACATCTCCAAAACCCATCCTCTGCCACACCAGCGGATCAGGAAACGCCTTGTTCCTACGGTAGAATCTCAAAATGAGAATTATTTTCCAAATTTTTGAGGCCTTTCTTCGCATTTCCTGCTTTTCTTCCCCCCTGTGGCCCCTGTTGGAAGCTTGGGTAATGCCTAACCTAAATGTTGCTTTAGTCACACACCAGCAGTCACCCAGAACCCAGCGAGCGTTATTAAACTGCCGCCGTTTCTCCTCGGGGTCCATCAATTATCAAGAGTGATGGGGGGAAAGTTCAGCCAAGGTTAGAGCCTGTGTGTGTGTCTCTGGCCCACGGGGAGCTCTGGATCATTGCTCTGAGCCAGCAGAGAAGGCTCTGTGGGTTTGGTTGATCCTGGGGTCATAAATCCAGGGAATGTGCAAGTTCCAGTGATTCTCGGCTCTCCTGTAGGAATAGGGAGGGAAGGAGGAGAATCAGCAGCTAAATGTCAGCAAAAAGCTTCTCAGAGCAGTTCTCTAACCTGCAGTACGTCACTGAGTTTGTCTCTAGGTTGGTCCATTTCATCCTTATTTGTTTGCTCTTTGTTTACAATTCCCTTTTGAGGTGTTTTCTTCTTTTTTGCACATTTCTCTTCCCATCACTGTTGTGGCTCTTCCATTTGGCTCTGGCTCCACCAGACAGTCCCTGAGCCCCAGGGCTGTGGGAATGATGAGGATCAGGAAGGGCTGAAGGTGAACAAAGTGAGAGGGGCACTTCAGCCCTTGTGCCAATGCCCTTCCCAGCCTTGCAGTTCTGCCCCTCATCCCTGACTCTGCTGGAATTATCTGGGAGCACATCAAACCCACTTCCAGACAGCTCTGGAAAAAGAAAGGAACTTCTTTGATGGCCTCAGGTATCCACCCTCCTGGTGTTAATTTAATTTTTTGGTGTGGCTTTTACAATTAGAGCCGAATTTGGCTGTAAATTGGAAGGTTCTCCCAGGTCTGCACAAAGGGATTCCAGCTTCCACCAGGTTTATCCTCACCTGGAGATGGAGTCTGGTTCTGCCAGCCTGGCTTTGGCTGCACCCTGGCTTCTACCACGTGACTTGAAGTAATAAATGGGATGGGATTGCAGAGTCAGAGGGTGAAGAAAACAAATACCCATTTTAAAGTCTTAGGGGACTGTCTATTATTATAATGAGAAAGTGGAAACCTAATTAAAACAAAGGTTATGAAAAGCAATTTCACAATTTCCTTTCATTTGCCAATAAAAACATTTAGATTACATATGACAGCCTAGCATTTGCTCAAAAGCCAGAATCCAAAATGTCTCAATATGAAGATGTATTGGTAGAAAACATTTAATCTCATCCAGCCTCTAAATTCAGATGTGAATCATGAATTCCTGCAAATTTCCCTTAACAGCTGTATGTTAAAACTTTTCCCAGCTGTTATAAGCCTGTTCATTTTTTAGAGTTATTAAAGGATACACCCCCTCTAATAATTCTCAGATTATGGTGAAACACAAAAGGTTTATGTATTTCAACAGAAAGCTATTTTGCATTTACAGTTCTGCACTAGAGAAGGGCTTGTTATTTCCCCTGAGGCTGATCAATACTAGCAGGAATAAAAATGGTGATAACTTTGAAGTGTTCTTTGAATAATTTCCAGGATTTTAAACCCTGAACAAAATGTAAATGCAAATTTAAAATAAGTTAAATTAAATAAAATGTGATTTGAGAACTTTTAGCAATCGCCCTTGCCAAACCCAATAAGCCCTTTTTAACGTGGCTGCAGTGACTTGAACTGGATCAGAACAAGCACAGCGAGGAATCCTCAAGAATTAATTCATTTCATGCAGGGGAAAGGTCCTTTCACCCTTTCCTGACCTCGTTCCAAGCACCATCAGCTGCCAGATCTTCAACCAGCTCCAGAGTGGAATGAGCACTTTGGGGGATGGCACTTGGAGCTCTCTGAGTCCTGAGTTTTTTGATATAAAGGATTTCCCTTCCAAGGACAGACATATCCAAGCAGGAACACACCTTTTTTTTCTTACTTTTTTTTCTTTTTCTTTTTTTTTTTTTTTTTTCATAATTTGGTGAACAAAACCATATGGGCTTGAGTTTGTGAAAATTTTGCTGATTTTTTGCTGATTTTTGCTTCTTGCCCTTGAAGCTATTTAACACTTATTTCTTAACTATTTAAAATTACTTTTTTGAAGAAGGATTTGCCAAGCTTGGCAGAAATCGGTGCAGCATCCCCATATTTGAGTTTTGCACTCTTTTTTTTCCCTCTGAAGATCAGTGTAACGACGATTCCCACCCATTATAAGCACCATCCTTTTTCTCCATTGAAGAAAAAAGAAGGAAGGAAAGAAGGAAAGAAGGAAAGAAGGAAAGAAGGAAAGAATTGAAGAAGGAAAACAAACTCTAGAACATTGATCCTGTCAGACACTTGACTCCATCACCCTCTCTTCTCTTATCCAGAGCTTTGAGGATATATGAAATTATCTATCTCCTTAAAGCAATAGTTCCTCCATATCTCTGGGCTACAAGTACCCATTTTGTTTATGCAACTGCTGCTGATTTTATCTCTATCAGTGCCTGCCACTTCCTCAAATTAGCACATGGATTGTGTGTTGTGTCCCTGAAGAGGAGCAAAAGGAGATCTCATGGAAAAAGTTTGGTTTAAGCAAATTGCTTTGCTCAGAGGGAATCCCTGAGTAGAATCCGTTTTCCAGGACAATCTCCAAGTGCTTTTATCCACAAAGCTGACCCTCCTTTAAGGTTTTCCCCAACTGCAGCAAATAAAGCAGAGATCTTGGAGGCCACTCTTTGTTTTGATGTTCAGCCTTGCTGAATCCCCAGAGCCGTTCTGTGCTGGGTATCAATGAAGCAGCTGAGCTGTGATCTGTACACACAGAGCAGCTCTAAATGCTCACAGAAGCCCTAAAACTCTTTTTTTCCTTCCTCTGAGTGCTTGACTTTGCAGCCTCGATGAGCTCTGAGCGTGGGGAGCAGAGCTGATTTTTCTTTTTTGGCGAATTTCCTGGATAAACCAAAAACGCAGGAAAATGAGAGTTCTGTTCCTGTGGGTGGGAGATGCATCCATTGGGATCTGCCAGCCGAGCCAGCAGCACCCCTGAGGGCTGTAGGATTCCAGCATCCTTTGCATGGACCAGGACTGACAGAAAATGAGGCATTTCTTGCCATAAGTTTTTTTTTTGGGGAGCAGGAGTCCCGAAGTGAAGGAGAACCAGGGTATTTCCAGTGAGAACAAACTCTTTACTCTGTCCCCTCACCCCTGTCCCTCCAACAGCTCAAATCCCAGGATGATGTAGGCGCATTCACCCAAATGATGGGTGTTAATTGTCCATGAGTCGCTTAATTAGCCCGGTATGATTGCAGATAAAATGCCCCGGTGTGTTACAGAGGCAGCAGCACAGAGCCATGATGCTCTGAGGACACAGCAAGGCAGGGTTGGTAGGTAAAGCCAATGTTGGCTTTATTTATTATTATTATTATTATTATACCAGCTGATGCAATTGGAATAATCTCCCAGTTGCATAAATGAGGTTTTGGCTTATCCAGGAACTGTTCCAATTGATTTAAAGTTGTTCAGAAATAATCTACTTAATCAAGGCCAGAATGCTTAGTACCATACAAAACACATCCCTATCTCTGAAAATCTGATTACTGGTTTATTCTGGTTAGAACTTAATCCATGACACACAGTTTGTGTTTTATCTGGAGGAACAGCCCAGCAGCCACTCTAAGCCTTTTATTGCTTATAACTCAAGTATTTTGGGTATTTTCACCCTGTGGTCTCCAGACCAGGTGGTCTGGGCTTCCTGGTGTCCACACCAGCTCTGGACACTGGGCTGCTGTCCCTTAGTCCATCCTGACTCAGGTGTTCACCAAAGAGGAACCAGGATGGTTCCATTCCTGGAGGTGTCCAAGGAAGGCCTGGATGTGGCATTCAGTGCCCTGGGCTGGGTGCCAAGGTTGGACTCCACGCTCTGGGAGGTTTTTTCCAACCTTCATCTTTCAACCCTGACTTTGGACTCTTTTTTGTTTAGGCAGAAGAATCCATCTAGAAAACCAATTTCCAAAGGAGCTGTGTCCATTAAAGGGGTTTAAGGGTGTCCACTCTTGGGATCTGGCTTAAACCCACTTTGAGTTGAGTTGGTTGGTTTCCAAACTGATACAGAAACCAACTGGATGCCAAACTGCTCCTTGAAATGACTGGAAGTTCAGGAGGAATGTGTTTAAAAAATCAAGAATTGAAGAAGTATCTTAAATAGTTCCTTCTGAAAACAAAATATTCTGCTCCGTTGTCAAGCTGACAGAGTGAAACAAGCTCCAGTCATTTCTGTATCAGTTGCATTGTGTCGTGTAATTGCTGCAAACTCCTTTAAACAAACTTCTGGATGCAAACAGGTTCATGGAGCGAGGGGAAAGGTAAAACGAGAGAATAATCTGGGATTACTGAAACAAGCCCTGCAACTGTCAAACCCTGAGGAAAGAGAGAGCTAACACGCTTCATCTAAACCCTCCCATAAAAACTGTGGGTAATTAGAGGCTTAGATTTATTGAAAACAAAGGGGAAAAAAAATCATAATTACCTTTACATATTTTTCATTCGCTGTTAGAAAGTGATCCCAGTAATTTGGTGTTCAGTGAGCAGGGCACGTTTTGCACTGTTGTTCCTGCACTGTGCCCTTCTGAGCAGAAGTGCTCCAGGGGAACCCTGCTGAACAGGTCTGCTCTTTTCCTTTTTAAATCTCGCAGCAATTAGCAAGCATTTCACGGGCCATTTCGGTCCCATAATGTGACTTGGAGAAATGGTGCCCAGATCAAAATTAAAAGGGTTGCAAAATACATCCTTATTCTAGATGGGAATGGTTTCCTTGAAGTGGGAGATGTCCTGGCATAAAATCCGCCTCAATTGAGAAGAACGCTTCCTTCTCAATTATTTTTACCCAAATCCAAAGGAGAAACTGATCCTGGGAAAAAAAACTCTGTTGGAAACCTCTGTGAAAGTCATTGCACAGCAGAGGGGAAGCTCAGAAACCTCTGAGAAAGTCATTTTATGGCAGAGGGAAGGCTCACAGGACACCTAATGATCCCTCTGGAACACGAGTGGATGATGAAGGTGAACAAACCAGCGAGGGCCCACGAGGGCAGACATCCAAGGCCTGGGGCAGAGCTGGGGCAGCCCAGCCGTAGGAGAAGCGGTCATATTTCAAAATAGACAAGTCCAGCATAATCCTGTTTATGAAGTGCAGGTGGAGCATAATTCAGAGTTTGTGGTTGGAGCTTTAAAACTCATTATGCTTTGGTTCTGTGCTCTGTGCAGACCGGCTGCCTCCCTGCACGTCGAGGCCGGGATGCTCTGAGCAGCTGGAGGGTGAAGTTTGCAGCTCTGGGGCTCTGATGGCTGAGCACAGGGCAATTCTCCCCTCTGGGATGTGTCACCAGCCTGGATAACCAGAGTGATTTGGTTTTCCAGCCTCCATGCACGTCTCCTAGGTCAGGGGTTTTATGACTTTCTCCTGAGTGAGCGCAGCGTGGTTTGGGAGATAAGATCTGCCTTGGAAAGAGCAACCAGCGCTGGGAAATGACAGTGAAACTGAAGAAGTGCTGACAGATGAAAAATATTTTGTTCTCCCTTTTCCAAATCCTGCAGCAGCTCAGATCTGTCCCTGTCCCTGTCCCTTCTTCCTGGGGAGCCTTGGTAGCTCCATGCCAAGCAGAGGTTCTGTGCCGTGGCCCCTGGTCATGCTGGAGACTGAGGTTACAAATTTCCTCTCTGATATATAAAGATGACACCATAGAGATGTTTCTGGAGAGGTTGCCCAGAAATAACTGCACTATCAGACTTTCAGGGGCTTAGATTTTTTTGAACGAGTCACAAGACAGGCTGTGAGAATGGATTGGGTTGGAAGGGACCTCAAAGCTCATCCCATCCCACCCCTGCCATGGGCTGGGACACCTTTCACTGTTCCAGGTTGATCCAAGCCCTGTCCAACCTGGCCTTGGACACTGCCAGGGATCCAGGGACAGCCACAGCTTCTCTGGGCACCCTGTGCCAGGGCCTCCTCACCCTCCCAGGGAAGGATTTTCCAATATCCCATCTAACCCAACTCTCTGCCAGTGTGAAGCCACCTTCCTTGTCCCGTCACTCCAGGCTCTTGTAAAGAATCTCTCTCCATCTTTCTTGTCAGCTCCCTTCAGGAACTGGAAGGGCACAATTAGGTCACCCCAAATCTACTCCCTTCCCTTCAAAAATAGCTTTTCCCCCATCCTTGCAAAAACTCGTTTTCTGTGATCCATCTCTGAAGCCTAAAGCAAACAAACAAACAAAACAAAGATAATAAAATCATAATCTTCAATTAGAAAATAACTTATAAACATTCTTGTATGGGAGATGGGATGGACAGGATAGAAAGGGAGGAAAAAACACCCCAAGTGGCAGATGGAGCCTTAAATCCACAGAAGGGGTAGAATCTTACAAACGTTAGTGTTGGCCTGGAGGCTTGGGATGTTCATTTGGAGAGGAATGCTGCTGGTGCTGGGTATGGCAGACTCTCATTGACCCCTAAACCCAAGGATGTTGCTCTTCAAACAGGCATGACGCGCTCAGAGAGTGCCACAGCTCACAGATTTAGGTCAGATGGAGAGGAAGAGGAGCTCTGGCTGCAGGTTTGGGGTTTGCTCTCACTGAATGTGCTGGCTGGGATGTTTGCCTTTGCTTCAGCACCTGACTGTGCTGTTACAGAGCAATAAATGCAGCTCTGGCATAGTTGAGGAGATCTGAAAACGAGATCAGGTTTAATACATTGCACAACTCAGTGCTCCTACTGGGCTGTTTAATATTGGTCTGGAATAGCTACAGTGCAGCAAAACAACCCTTTTGCCTTTGTTTATCTGGATTTGAGCCTTTTGCTGCTTGTGTTTTTTGTAGCTATTCTCGAGAAAAAACCCGATCTGGGGCAGTACAACAAAATGAAAATGTGAAATACAGCAGATGAGGAAAGTTCCCTGTGGGATGGTGTCACCCTGATCCCCAGGGATGTTTGTAGGGAAGGGACAAAGCTCCGGTCTGGTTTTCCACTCCAGGAAAAGCAAAGTCTGCGTGCCACTAGAGGGTGCATCAGCTGCAAACCTGCTGCCGAAAACCGGGATTTTGCTCAGAAGCTGCTCTGTTTCGTAGCTCTGAAATTAATTCGAGCAGCCTCAGCTATCTGATGTTTAGTTCTCAGCATCATTCAGCTCACCTGAACTTGCCCGTGGTGGGTGGCTTTGTCAACAGCAGATAATTTATTTTGGCTCTTCCAATTCCACTCGCTTGTTGTCTGTTGCAGAGCCCCAGGCAAAGCGAGATTATTTAAATGTATTGGATACAAGGATTTGCTGTTGTGGCACCAGAGCCTCGGTGTCTCAGCTCCCTTTGCTGGTGGGATGAACAGCCAAGAGTCGAGGGCAGAAGGTGGAGATTGCTGAACTCAGTCCAAAATGAAGCAGGTTGGGAATTCCAGCTGGGTTAGGGCACTGCCTCAGCCTAGAAAAGTCCTGGAGCAAAGCATCCTTTTCTGTCTGCACCTCCCTGCCAGACAGATCTTCATCTTTTGCTCCCAGGAATTGCATTTCTTGGAGGGTGGCACGTTTCTGTTTATCCAAGGGAAGGTTATTACAGCTTAGAGGACTGAAAGCAAATGGGGATGTTCACATTCAGGAGGAAAGCTTACAAAGCCATTTTGAGTTATATCTGAGATGGAAATTCTTCCAGCCAAATAGGTCTAACCTTGTTCCCTGTTATTTTAAGCAGCCACGTTAAATAATCCTGTTCATAAAACAATCAAAGTCCCACCTGGTTCTGTGCACTGTGCTCCATCCAAAACACCCAAAGACAGGCTGCAAATTGAACAGGCAGGAGGGTGAAATAATTCAGGTTTGATGGCACCAGTCTTGTGCTCCTGGCTCATGGAACAGATTCACCAAAGGCCCTGTTTGGCTCCCCAAACAATAATAGGGGGTGTTTGTGGGGTAAATTCAGTTCTTTTCCCCTCCAACCCATGGTGGGAAGGATTGTGCTCTTCCCTGGGTGCTCTAAAAGCCATGGGGCAGCCAGGACAGAAATTCCCTGATATTCTGACAGCTGCCCACCCTCAGACCTGTGAGATGTCCTTTTTCCATGATTAAAAATAAAATCTCAGCCTATTTAACCAGTCCCCAAGTGGAAACTGCTCTCTACTTGTCAGTCTTTAAACTGCTTCTGATTCCTGCTGTATCTTCTTTGGGGTTTACACAATATTTAAACACACAACACAGGCGGGCTTTCCGTGGNTCCCCAAGTGGAAACTGCTCTCTACTTGTCAGTCTTTAAACTGCTTCTGGTTCCTACTGTACCTTCTTTGGGGTTTACACAATATTTAAACACACGACACAGACACAAACACTGATGGGTTTTCCGTGTTTTTTTTTCTTCATTCTTTTTATGATATTTGCCTCCTCCCCTATTGGGCATCACCAAGAACAAGAGTAACTTTTTTTCAAACAAACAAAAAAAAATCTGCTCCTGGGAGGAGAGAACTGCAGGGAAGTCCTGGCTGATGCTGCAAGTGCTGGGGAGCGGAGGGAGGTGTCCCTGGGAGTGCCTAAACCCTGAAACTTTGATTTTTGTGTTCTTTGCTCAGCCTCAGATGTGATAACACAAATCCTGGGGTCTCCTCTCTCCTCTCCTGGGCCCCAGCACTGACCCCTCACTGTCCTGGGCCAGAGCCCAGCAGCTGAACCTCACCAATTTGGCTGATTTGGACATTCCTGTCCTTTGGCAGGTGTAGGTGGGAGCTGCAATGCCCAGCTGACCTGACCCAGAGAAAACTCATCCTCCTGGCTGGCTGTGAAAAAAAAAAAATAAAATGAATCACTAAAACCCAGATTCTGAAGAGATCAGGACCACAAAGAAAAGCACAGGGAGAGGGAGGGAGGACGGGGCCTCCCAGATCTGCTCTGCACAGAAATATCCCATCACTGTTGTGTTCCTGGGTTGGTGTTTTCCCATCTGGAAGATTTTTTCCTGCATTCTTCTCCCCTAAGCAGCGTTTCAGGGTCTGTCCCAGCAGGTTCTTGGCTTTCTGCGGGTGCACGAGGGAAATTTGTGCTGCAGCTCTGAATGTTCCAAATGGCACAGGCAGGATCCCCCCAGCTCCTGCTCTGAAATCTGCCCCTGCTGGAGCCGAAATCCAGCAGCAGATGGCACCAGCAGGATGGAAAAAAAACGGGCTTTAAACGGCTGTAATGCCTCAAAATTCCCCAAATGTTTCACAAGACACAGAGAGCTCAATAAAAAAAGCCAAGGCACCGGTTCCTGGCAGAGGGGAATGACCCCGAGTGGCTCAGGGTGTCCTTGCCAGGGCTGGGGACACACTCAGGACAGCAGGGCATGGATCAAACACACACAATTCCAATTTCCGTGCACATTGGAGCAGTTTCTAAGGCAGACAGAGGAAGTTGCTGGGAATTCCCAACAAACTGGAGATTACACCTTCAGTGATGCCGTACTGGGAGGATTCCTGGTGCTCTCTTTCCCAGATAATGTATCCAAATCGAATTTCTGTCTCAAATATTGTCCAGGACTCCTATTTCCTATTTCACACCTGTGGCCATAGGGAATATTTGATACAGGTAGAGCTCACAACATTCTAGTTTTGGATGGTTTTTTTGTACCACAGAACCGTGGTTTCAGATTTTTTCAAGAATATGCTATAGAATGCATAAATAATTGTATAAAATATTGAAAAAACTTGTACACAGATAAGCCAAGCCAGGATTGCTGGAAGCACACTGTTCTGGGGTCTGTGCTCTTTTTCTTTCTTTTTGTTTTGGACACACACAGGAAAGAAATAATCCCTTGGATTCTGGTCCTGCAGTGTTTGGAGTGAAGGAGATGAGGACAAAGTAATCAAGTTCTTGTTGCTGTTCTTTCCTAGCTAAATATGACTCTCAGGGCACTCAGGAATGGTAACAGAAGGAAACACAGGGTGAGGATGCTGCAGTTAAAAAATCATCCTCCAGTTTTAGCCACCCCTTTGGGAAGAGCTGCTGAGTGCAGGTTTCTACCACAGCAAAAAGCATTTCAGATCTGCTCCCCAGCTACTCGAGAGTGCAGCACAACACAGGTTTTAGCAGGCGGTGCAGATGGGATTAAAAGATGCTTTTTTTTCAGCTGTAGCTGCCACCAAGTGGCCTCTATTTAACCATTTTTATTTTCTTTCGATCCTATCTGCCACTTCCCTGCCCCTGCAACTTGCTGAAAGGAGTTTTTTCTGTCCAGCTCTTTAACCAAGCTTGCTCCGGTGTGGGGTGTGATCTCAGCGTGGTCTGAAGGTTCCTTAATAAATTCTATAATCAACAGGGTGGACATAATATTTTTAATCGAACTAATCATTAAATCGCTCAGGGAGCAGCTTGGCTGTGCTCCAGAGATAGTGGGAGGAATATTAATGTGCCCAAGAAAAGGGTCTGTTTCCCCCAAGATGGTACAGAAGGGGAAGACCTTGTTTTCCAGATCTCTTGAACAAAGGTGTTTTCAGCGAGAATTGCAAATGAGCCGCTCTTCCGCGGAGGCAATTTGCATATCATTAGCCTTCGGGGTTTGTTAATTGTTTTCACCTCGAGGAGGTGGAAGGGTTCAGTCTTTGTTTGGAAAATGACAATGCTTTCAGCGAGTGGCACATTTTATTTGTGATAGGTGATACTTTTTTTTTTTTTAACATTTTCTGTGAACCGCCACCAATTTTGATGGAGATGATGATGCCCTTTCGAAAGAAAATTGAGACCTTTCCAGTAGCTCGCTCAACATTTCATTTCCTTGCATTTCTTTGTGTGTGGCTTTTTCAAATACGAGAAATATTTTTCCTTTTGTGCCTTTCTTCTCGTCCCTCCCACCAATTCCCAGGATAACATTTAGCCCCACACCCTGCCATGATGTTTCCACCATCACCTTTGGAAGGCTGTAACCTCACAAGAAGTCAAGAAAAAGATTGAAAATTCGAAAGGCTTTTAAAAAAAATCTCTGTCCGTGTTTGAAACTCTGATGCCCTGTTTGCATTTTTATCTATATTGTGTAGGATTGAGGGAGCTTTTGCAGCACAAAAAAAAGGCAGAGAGGAAGGAGGGATGCACAAGCTCAGGGTGTGATGGAGATGACCCCAGTAGGTACAGTTTAACCCTAACCCATCACTTTATTCTCTGGCTGTGATGGCTCTGGGATGTTTTTTTCAAGTTTCTTTGTGAATTTTGGTCCAGGGGCTCGTTTTTGTGGAGCAGGTTTGGGTTTCTCTAAACCCATCCCATGTGCCTCAATACCTGATGCACCTGGACCAGCACAAGTCTGGGGTCTGTGCTTGAAACTGAGCTGGGAAAGACAGCTGGGGGAATTCAAAGATGCTCCCAATGAAATTCAGGGAGTAGGGAAAAAAAAAATCCTTTAAATTCCTGTTGCTGCACGGACACCGCTGATTTTGCTCGTTTTAGTTTGGGATTTCTCCCCATCCTGACCTGAGCCTTGTGTGTGACTTCAAAATGAGCCCAGCACAACCTTTGTTGGTTTTTTGCTCCCTGTTTTCTGTCAGCAACACAACTAATGGTGGATTAATCTTTACCTGCCGTTGATTAAAATGTTAATTAGCGAGACGTTTTACCAGAATGAAGTTGGAAC
The DNA here is from genome assembly GCA_013400435.1 of Pycnonotus jocosus. NCBI lineage: Eukaryota > Metazoa > Chordata > Aves > Passeriformes > Pycnonotidae > Pycnonotus > Pycnonotus jocosus. The sequence continues at coordinate 7,056 of VWYP01013817.1, read as the reverse complement.
TCATGCCAGCAATTATTTCTGACACCTTTTTGGTGTTATTTGGAAAAAGTCATGAGTTGTCTGACACCTCTTCTGCTTCTGTTGTCTTAAAGATAAAAAAATATTACAAGAAACTGCCCTTTTGGGTCTGTTGTGTTTACCAAAAGAAGAAAATGACACTTTAAATTGTCCCCCCTCCCCTCACTGTCAAATCTTCCTCCCGTCATCCACCACCAAGGGGAGAAGTTTTTATTTCTTTTATTTATTTATTGCCTGAAGTGTTGAGTACCTCAAAAGGAAATATTTTATTGCTCTCCAAAGCTTGTAAACCCTGTGGCATTTTTTAGAAAGCTGCCAACATGAACATCTGGGAGCTTTTGCCACTGACACCATTTAAGTCTTTACTTCTTTTAGTGATCCACTACCAAGTTATTTATTTCCACAGTCACATGTGAATGATTTTGTCACAGTTCCCAATTACATTTTCTGGAGATTATTGCACTGGCCTGCACGTTGCCTGCTTGGAGCAGCTTAATTCTCAGAGCCTGCTGGTGACTCAATATTTGCCACAGATCATATGATTAAATATGGAAAACATCTGGTTGAAGGAGTCCGACAAAAAAAAAAATAAATCTGAACATCTGGAAAATATTGGTAAAGAAGCTAATTAAGTTTGTCAACTTACAAATTGTTCTAGCAGGAAGTATTTAGGGGCAGCAGATAATTGAGATTTCATTCCTCTGGCTGCTTGTCCTTGCCTCTGTTTATTTTGGTACAAGGGGAAGGACTATTTTACTTCCAAACCCTCCTCTGGACACAAGCCGGGAGGGAGTTAGCAGGGGCTGTGCTGCAGCAGGTTACATTCACGGTGGGAGGAAAGGAAAAAATAGACTTTTCTTCCTGTTGTCTGCTGTTTTAAGCATTTTAAAAGATACCAAAATACATTCAGCTTCCACACACCCCTCTGACCCTCTCAGCTGAAGGCTTTGCTGCTGTTCCTCAGCTCTTCCACAATTTGCACTTGGCCAAGGCAATGATGTTTTTGCAGGGAAAAGTTTTGCAGTGACTCCACCTAACCCTGAACCTCTGGGGTTATAGAGAATATCTGCATTTGGCTTCTGTAAAACACCTATAACCTGAGCTTTCTCTTCAAAATATTGCCCAGCTCAAAGAATCCAAGTGGGAAAAACTCTTATTTCACATTAAAAAAAGCCTTTTTTGTGTGTCAGAGAGAGATTTTCACAAAGCCATAACGCATTGAGACCTCAGTCATGACAGATCTCGGGGTATTTTTGCTCTCAGGGCAGGAGACAGCTCTGATTTAATTTTCCAAACATTAAGTCAAAGAAAACAAGTCTCTTTTAAATGTCAAAGCAAACCTTTAACACTCTTCAGGGAGAGAAGAGGCACAGAACATTTACATGGAATTATGTTCCTTTATGGACTCAGATCTAACCGTGACCATCACAGCATTAAAAACACATTCATTTCTAAAAACCTGCCTGTTCTTTTCCTCCCCATTTCCTATCAGCTTTCTCCATTTTGCAAGGTGGTGATTTGCTCTGTTTAAGTCTGACCACATCTTGCCTGGCTCGGAGCCTCGGTGCCAACGAAGCTTTTTTTTTTTTTGTCACCGTGGGTAACACCCCTGAGATGTAAAGAAATTAAACATTAAAGGCTTTGCAGTGTTACTCACACAAAAGAGGAGATATTAATGAATAGGCTCCTTTGAAAACACCCTTCTGCAGTTAAACCTTTAATGACAGAGGGTTTCTTTTTGGAGTTTCTTGTTGAATTATCCACAGTCTATCTTGGGAGCCTCCTGGCTCTTCAGAAACATCCGCAGGAAAAATTCACATTGAATAAAAACAATCCCCGCATGACTGCCTGTCCTACCCACCGAAAAAAAAACCAAAAAGAGAGACATGAATAAATTAAGGTACAAATGAATGTAAATATCAAGTTAATAGCTCGAACACACAGTAAAAACGCCTGGATTTGTCTCCAGCAGCAAACACCCTGGTGGCCAGATTTGACAGCAGCTAATTGAGCAGTAATTGTAATTAATGTCTCTTGTCTTTGCTGTCCACAGCAATTCTGGCTGTGCAGTGATAATTCTCAGCTTCCTTGGAGGGATTGGAAATGTTCTTTTCTCATATATTGAGAAATCCCAGCGTGTTTGGAATGGATTAAATTGGTTAATTGTGACCACCAGCACTGTCCCTTTCTCTGGTTTTCCCACTGATGCTCTGGATTGGTGCTGGTTGTGCCCCTTTTTTGAAGCTCTGAACCCAAGGAGAAAGAGATTAAAAATAAAATTAATTTTGGGGGCTGCAGGCCTGGCCACAAGGACCAGTGGACCACAGGGAGCTTCTGGTGACACCCCAAAATTCACAGCCTGTGCCACGTGCTCAGGGGTCTCTTTGTGCTCTCGAGAGCTTGAGGAGAACTGGAGGGGCACTGGGGGCAGAGTGAGGTGCTGAGATTTCCCAGGAAAAATGTTCTGCTTCCAGAGAAGCTCCAGAGGTGTTGGAGCTGCAGCTCCTGGGTGCAAGTGAAGGAGTTGGTTGCACAATAAATTTTGACTGATGTTCTCCATGGTAAAAACATCTCTGTCATCTTTCCCCTGTCCTTTATCCTGCACCTCTGTGACAGCTCGTTCTTGAAGACCCTTCTGAGCAGTCTGTTTTGCATGAAATCAGAGAAAAAAAACACCCAGAACACCTTTTTGCCTTCCAAATTCTTGTTGAAATTGGTTTAATTTTAGCCAAAAGCAGCAAAGGTTTCAAGAAGAACACACACACACACACATGCACGTGGAAATTTCTACATGTGTGACTCTGGTAGCTCCACTTGCACATGGAACAGTTGGAAAAGGGTAAGAGTGTGAACAATTCCCAGCTTTGAGGGATTAGGGTTAGGGCAGTGTGTGGTTGGCAGTAATGACAGAGCTGCTTGCTGAGAGGAGGTTTCGACCTGCAGCTCCTCAGAGGCTGAAGGTATTTAAGGGAGATTTGGTTTATTGTTAATCCTAGGTGTGCACAGGTATAATTTCCTTTTTTCTCTGTGCCAGCTGGGACTCTGCAATCCTCTGGTGCCAGCAAACCCAGCCTTTCCTGCCTCCAACTCTTTATGGGCCAAGTGGTTAATGAGGAAATTTGAAATTATGTGTAAAAACAGTGCAAGAATCTAAGGAGAAGGGCCAGGTTTGGAGTTGGATCCTAACTGGGCTTGGTTTTCTGTGCTGGCAGCATTTTAAAAATGCAATTCAACTTGGTAAGGGCCATAATTGCAGCTGTAAGTCAGGGCAAAGTGACCAACTCCACATCTGCAGGTAACAGTGGGATAGAAAAGGACGGGCAGGGTTTGCAAATCTGCTCCCTGGATCGTTTTCACTGCTCTGAAAACACAAAAAATAAAAAATAATTTAAAAAAAAAAAACAGGAGGCTTAATCCTCAAGTGTAAAAGTGGAACCTGAAGTGAATCTCAATGCTCACTTAAAGTCCTCCTCCTCATAAAGTCTAAAAAATTTGGAGAAATAAAAAATCCACAGCAAAACCTCTGCTTTTGTCTTTCAACCCTTCATTTCTAAACAAACATGAACCATATCCTTGGTAAACCCAGCTGCAAGTTGGAGGCCAATTAAATAAATTTAAGTTACATTTCTGAAAGCTTTTTTGTATTTAATGTGAGATTCAAGATTTTCTACATCTTCCATGTAGATCATCATGGCTTCTGTGGCTCACATGTGATATAATACACACAGCTTTTCTTTCTGTTACTTGAAATGACTTTTCATTTCTTTTGTTTTACTTCTTTTGTTCCCTGTGGATGTTATCCACTTGATAGAAATTGGAGAAATTGTTTTGGCTTCCTCTTGCCCTGTGACTCCTAATTACCCGATATTTGTACTTTCCCATCCCTTTTGGGGATTGGCTGGGGCATTTTTCCCTTCTCTGTATTTTGGATGAGGAAGAACATTTCTATAAAAATCTCTCCTTTGCCTGGGGCTAAATGGCTGGGATACACTGCTGGCTGGAGATCTGACAAGGAGAGCTTTTGAACCATCAGCAACTTTCCCTAAAGCTGATTTCCCTCCGCAGCAGGGAAACGCTTCACACAGGGATTCAGGTGCTCAGGCAATTCCCAGAAATGACAGCAGCTCGGAAAGTTGGTGTTATTTGAAGAGACAATTAAATCATTGCTGCTTGGCTGTGCAAAAAGCCTTGGAAATTGCAGCATCCAAGCCCATTTTCTCTGCCCTTGGTGCTTGCCCACATCAGCTGGTGCCTCTCAGAGAGACTCTACAAGTTTTGGGGATCCAAAATCTGAAAATTGTGTGTCCCTGGTAAGCTCAGAAATATTAACAGGACTAAAGGCAGGTCAGGAGAGATCCAGGGCTGCACTGGCACAACTTCCAGGAGAGAATTCTCAGTGTTTTCCTTGTTATTGATCCCCACAGAAATAAAAAGCAGTAAAAACAATCTCCCTTTTCCAGCTCCCAGGTGGTTGTGCTCCTTGGAAGTGGATTCACCTCAGTCCTTCCCGGGTATGAGGAGCTGGAACCTGAACCCTCAAAGTCTGACATTTGCTGAAATCACTGCAAAACCTTTTACTCCATCCCGAGTTTCAGCTCAGGGCTCAGTTCCCATCAGAAAGGATTTATTTGTCCCCCTCGGTGCTCTGAGCCATTCAAAGACAATTCTGGGATCCTGAAATGCCAATTTGAAGGCTTCTTTGTGTCCAAATTCTTCCTGAAGAAGTGTTTCCCTTTTGAGACATCCCAGATTTTTACAAGAATCCTCGGATCAGGTTTTTCCCCTCCCAAGCAGCTCCCTGGGAATTTGGATGTTCTGGGAGCAACTCCCTGAGCACTGAGCCCTCCTGACTCAGAGCAGGAGCCAGAAGGGGAAAAGGGGCTCATGGAAGGCTCATTCCAAAGAGTTGTTCAGTTTTTAATTCAAAAAGTTCATCGATTTTGGCATTCAGGTAATTCTCCTCTCTCCCATTTTACTCTCCCTCCCTCCACAGCCACCAGCCTCCACCTCCCTGCCCAGCAGAGTGTTTGCACTGTGGATTTATTATTTTCCTTGCTGATTTTCCATGCAGATGGCAAAGGAATATGACAGCCAGTGGCTCTGGAGTTTAATGTGGAAGGTTTTGGGGTTTTTCCCTCTTGAGAGGAGCTGGGTGTCAGCCAGCAGCACTGTGGGTCTGCTTTCCACCAGGACTCCTCAGAAGGAATCAACCAGGACCCAAATTCCTGCCTGCTCAGCCTGTTCTGAAACCCCTATAAAAATAAAAATGCAGACAGGAGCTAGAAATAAACATTTATGTACCTCCCCTGTCCCACTGGACTCCAGCCCACAATAAACAATTACTGCAGCTATAAAAAAAGCAAAGCCCTGGATTATCAGCTGATCCTCGGGGAGGCTGGATCTGCCTGGCTGATTTGAATTTCAATGCCATTGTTTTTGCGTGTGTTGAACTACAAAGGGAAGAAAAGCTTTTTTGTTATTCCTCTTCATCAACCGATCTAATGCAAGAGGAAAATTACTGGTAATTATTTTCGCAGCAATTACGCTGGCCCAAACAGCAGAAGTGCAAGCACATTCCTGGTTATTTATTACAGAAAGATCTCAAACCACAGGCTGTTCAGAATGCACAGCATTTCAATTCGTGCACTTTGATGAAACTTATTTTAATATAGCTTTGTTTTCCTTATTAAATGACAAGAGAGATTAATTACAGCAGATCTGGTGGGGCTTTAATGTTGCTGAGTGTATTCCAGCAGTGAATATTCTTTCTCTGTGCATGAACAGCATGGCTGCTCTAGGGGGGTTTTCTCAACTAATTCCAAATCTGTAAAGCCTGAACTTTTATCAGATTTTATGCCTGGACCTGAAAACAATTAATTTTTTTCCTAATAATTGAGTTTATCTCGATCTGCAAGGAGCCAGTTGTCTTTTTATCAACCTGCACCTGACGCACGTTGTTGGATATTTATGGATGTTGTAAATTTAATAAAGTTTCGTGATGAGAGAGGAGATTTCTCTGCTTTTCTAAAGAAGCCACTGTGGGACTTGTTCTGTAGTTTGGATCAGGAGTTTCTGGGTTCTGTTCCCTGCCTGTGCTGGCTCTGAGCTGCTTTTCTGAAAATGCAGCTCCTGCCCTGCTCCTGCCCAGCTGGATGAGCTTGGAAAACTCATTCCTCACAGAGATGGTTGGAGTGCTTGAAAAATATCATGTTAGGATTTGTGTTATGTTGTTCAGGAAATTATGTTGCCCTGAAATATTTCTGCTTTGGTTCTTGTTGTTGTTTTTCTGGTTTGTTTTGGTGTTGGTTTTTATTTTTTTTTTCTGCTGTCTTTCCCTTGNTGGTTTTTTTGTTGGTTGGGTTTTTTTTTTTCTGCTGTCTTTCTCTCAGTATTACCCCAAACAGATTTTCCACAGGAAAAGAAAATGGTAAAAAAAACTTCAGCATTTTTGAGTTGGACTTGAATGATCCTTGTGAGTCCCTTCCAGCTCAGGAGATTTTGGGATCCCTCAGTCCCTGCTCCTGCCAAAGCAGCCTTTTATCCTGAAGGAAATAATCCAGACTGAATTCAACCAGGTTTGAAATATCTCAGAGCAGGCTGGGAGAAAAGTCCATCCAGGTTTATGATGCAGCTTCTGGAGATGAAGTCACTTTTCACTAATAAATGTTCATTTCTGACACCCACAGCTGCACACAAGGGATTGGCTTCTGCATTAATATTTGGATATTGATATTTATAGAATAAACATTTGCCTCCTGTTTATAACATTTATATGTAACCCACAATTTCTGCATTATCTGAAACAGAACAGGCTCTTTCCAGAAAGTCTTTTTGAATATTAAACTTCCAGATGGAATTAGGGGTGTGGTCTTGTCTTCCACATGGATTTAAAATTTTGGTGAAACTTCAGGAAATGCCTTACAATTGCTGCATGTCTATAATAACATTTATGATACCTGAAGTGTGTATTTTTAATAATTCTTCTTCTCACTGGTGATGATCAGGATGTGCAATTCACTTCAAGACAGATTGATTTCT